>JALIGW010000003.1:175592925-176097925 GCA_023053685.1 Diadophis punctatus similis
ATGGGAGAAAAAATATCTTCAAATTGACTATGCTGGTTGAGCTGATTGAGTACCATGTGTTGAATGATAATGGGCATACAGTATCAATGTTTCTGGAGCTGAAATATATATTAGAATTATAAGGGAATTTTGTGGTCAGTCATGAAATACTGATGTTCAAAATAGATTTGGATTTTTAGAATAATTAGATTATAATTTGGGATTAATGCAGAGAGGTTAATTATGACATGGTGACAATCAAAATTATTCTTGGTGTCAGGTATGAACCCTATTGCAAAATAAAAGCTAAAAGAATATTTTAATATACCAATAGTATTTCTATATTTTTATGTAAACTATAAATGTTAGGTGACACTTGTACTTACGTATCCATGTTTTTTCCCACCATGTTCATAATGGCTGAATTTTGTCCATTTATTAGTCCAAGAGCAATAAATGTGACTATGAGGGTAAAGGTTCGTTCTCCGAGCTTGTGGGTTGGTTTATGAACGTTTCGTTACCAAGCTATGTAAGATCTTCAACGGAGTTGAATTCTGCTGAAAATGTTATGTAGCCTGGTAACGAAACGTTCGGAAACCAACCCACAAGCTCGGAGAACGAACCTTCACCCTCATCCTACATCCGAGCTACAGATATTCACCACTATTGCAAATGTAACTATTCTATACCCTTTCATAAACTTAATTTAGAATTTTTGCTTTGTGTGAGGCTTCCTGCAGTGAGCATGATATTGGAAGCTAAAGGTCACTGCCTGCTTTATACTAGAGTAGTAGCTTTTTAGGCTGAGAAGTTGAAACAACTTGTGATGCGGTAAAATATAAGTTATTACTGCAGTGATGGGTTATACAAGCTATAGAAATTCATGCCGAAAGTTGGAGCAGGTATGTCTTTGCTGGTTGGAAAAAAATACCTGCATTTAAGTTGTTCATTTTTAAAACATTGAAGAAAAAATAAGCATAAATCTACTGCCGCATCGTGCCACCTCTATTCCCCCCTCTCCATGTGAGCTTTCTGTTTTATGTTTTCGATTGTTCCTACACAAACTTAGTTTTTCAGATCTTATGATTAGAAGAAAAAAAGGTATAAATCAAACATTGGATTATGACAAACCTCTTTGCAGAAGTAATTATGTCATTTTATTGTTCAGGGACAGCAGCTGAGACGCTTGAAATATTGAAGTGAGAATAAAAGCATTCTCAAAATCAATACATTAGTATTCCTAGCACATTAACACAGTTGCTGACAAATCAGTTGGGACTTGCAGGCAAATATTTAGATTGTCAAAATGAGTTTTTCCTTATGGGCAGTAGTGCAGATTATGTTTGCAGGTATTATATTATTCTGAAAAACTGTTTACCATTATGAATTTATTAAGCTTATTCTACCCTTGCAATTTTATTTTTATTGCAATCCTGTAACTTATTGTGTGTTCATCTGGATTTGTAACAGGCTACAACCTATTATCTGGATGTTTGATAATGTTGGATGTTTGAAAGGGCAGTCCCAGTAATCTCAGGTTGGTGGGTTTGTTCCTATACTGTAGCATTTATGACTGAGTGAAAGAACAGTTTTATTCTTTGGCAAAGGAGATGGGCAAGTTCTTCCGTTATGCAATTGACTTATGTATCCATACAAACACACAAACTCCCTTTTGCTTCCTTTTTTTCAGTCACTCCCCCCCCCCCTTTTTACTTCCCCAAATAACTGTTGATATTTATGGTTTTGTTACGAATGATAGTCTGTATCTTTGTTCCTAAGTAAATAGTTCATTTGTTTACTGTGTGAATGATGCAAACCCAGCTTTATATATTATATTTTTATCTGGATTTTTTTAGGGGGGCGGGCAATAAGAAAAATAATGTTGCAGATTTATCACATTTTCTTTCAATTAGATAATTTTGCAGTGTACATGTATTTCTGAAAAAAAAATATTGGATATACAGTGGGAATGTAAACTATAGCCTTTCGGTATAACAACTTAGTAATGAGTGGTTTATTTGAAAAGAATTAAAAATACGCCATAATACTTTTTACAAGTAAAAATTGAAAATAAAAATGTATATTTAAAGTGAAGCTATAAAAGGGAGCTAGTCCATACATGGCATAGGTCCAGGCTAATTGAGGGACCACTATTTCCCATAGTATCTGCCTGACCAATTTGATCTGGCAGGGTTGCTGCGCTCCAAGTTCCTTCCATTAAACCAGTTTTTCTCAATCTTGGCAACTTCAAGACATGTGCATTGCAACTCTTAGAATTTTAGTCCACACCTTTTAAAGTTTCCAGGATTGAGAAACATCACAGAAAACAACCTCATAAACTGGGCTCTCAGAAGACTATCTTCTCTGTAGCAGTCCTGTCTTCTGAACTAAGTTTCCCTCTGAGATCTGGTCACTCTCCATCTTGCTGATGTTTTGAGGGGCCTTGAAAACCTGGCACTTCACCCAGGTCTTTGCTGAAGGTCAGGTCTTTGCTGCTTTTCCTTGTTGTTGTTGTTGTTGTTTGTAAATCAAACCTAAAAGAAAAGCTTCTGGCTTCAATGGCTGGAAGTCCAAGAACCGGTTGTTAAGTACGATTTGTTCAGCAGTATCATAATTTTGAGCAGTCGTTGTAGGAAGAGAACCAAATGGAATCCATTTCCCAAGAAGGTTTGCCAAGTGCACCATAATTGCCTTCATGATGCCAGGCAGTGTTCTAAATTTTCCTAGTTATTTCAGATTTTAACAGTTTAATTTTGAAAATTACTAATATTATTTTAGAATGGTGGGGATTTTTTTACTATCATTTTTCTCTTTAATTAATATATGTTACGGGTGGAGGCAATTGAATTCATTCTCATTCTCTCTCTCTCTCTCTCTCTCTCTCTCTCTCTCTCTCTCTCTCTCTCTCTCTCTCTCTCTCCCCTCCCTCCCTCCCTCCCTCCCTCCCTCCCCCTCCCTCTCCCCTTCTCTCATCAACTAAGAAATATTTTCATATTTTCTAACATAAATTTCCTAGTTCTGCCCTAATAAAAACTACAGTTGTGGATAAAAGGAAAATTTTCATCCCCAAAACTATGCCTGTGAAAATTCAACCTCACAGGAATTCTATTGTTGTTATGTTATTATTAGATATTTATTTCTTTACACTATTGGGAAACAAATCACTATGTGTAGCTTTTCTGGCATCCATTTGAGTTGTGCATGAATTTCTGTGTATTTGTTCCCAGGGAAACATAGTCTTTGTAGGGAGCAATGTAAGAGAAATGAGAAAATGAGTATTATGATAATGCAACACAACCTCTATCCCTATTGTGTGTGTATTGTGATATCCCATGCAAATTCTATTCACATATGCTAGGAGCAGAGTGTGTCACAATTTTCATTGCATCATCCTTACCCCATTATCTATCCATTGTAATATAATACTACAAAATGTATATTATGCCAATCTCATTTTGCAGAAAGCTAAGCAGGTTTCAGTTTTCTTGTTTCCTGTTGCAGATAGTTTCATAAAAACATGTGAAAAACCATATATATCCTTTTTAATTGTATGTTTGTATCCCTGTCTTAATAGTTAATTAGCAGACCAGTGGATGGATATTGAAATGTATTCTCTAAAATTGAACCTGAGAAAAATAGCTTCTTTTTTTATAAGAGAACTTCTTCAAAAGAGAGATTTTTATCCCAATAACAGTAGCCAAGTGAAACTGGTAGAAGACACAGCTACTTTATAAGATTTGACATGCAGAGGTGGGTTCCTCCCAGTTCGGACTGGTTCGCCTGAATCGGTAGCGACCCGCTGGTGACGTCACGATGATGTCACTGAACCAGTTCGGTCGGTGCCGGTCCGTGGGCGCCACCATCTTTTTTTGGATTTTTTTTAGGGGGATTTTTTTTTCTTCTGAGCATGCGCAGAAGCCGAGTTTCCGGCACTGCGCATGTGTTGCCATCTTGTTTTCGGCTTTTTTGGGTGGGGGATTTTTTTTCAGCATTGCGCATGTGTGTGTGCAAATCACGTGCGTGTCCACATGGCGCGCCCACGCAGCGTGGGAGGAAGCAAACCAGCAGCGAGGTAAGTTAGAACCCACCCCATTGACATGTTTATGTTCTCATGCATTCTGAAGTATTTGTTTTAAAAGATTTGCACATTCCTCACCTGTTCTTTTGCATTAAAATGGGGCTTCAAAAAAGGATTAAAGTAATTAATATAAAACTTCTAAATTCCAATATTAAATTATGATCATTAAACAGAATACTCGTGGCACCATGAATTTTAGAAATACATTTTGTCCTACATGCAGTATTATTCATTAGAAGATATGGTGGCACAATGTTAGAATGCAGTACTGCAGGCTAACTCTGCCCACAGCCAGCAGTTCGATCCTCATCTGCTCAAGGTTGATTCAGCCTTTCATTCTTCCGAGGTTGGTAAAATGAAGGCCCAGATTGTTGGGGGCAATATGCTGACATTGTAAACCACTCAGACAGTACTGTAAAACATTATGGAATGGAAATCTAAATGCTATTGCTATTGCTAGCTTGTATTTGCAGATCTATCATTGCAGTATTTCTGCAATTTAAATCAGCAAATGTGTATTATTTATTACTTTGAATAAGAATTCTGAGTAAGTCAGTCTGTCAGCAAATTGACTAGAAGAGTAAAAGAGTAATGGAGAGAAGAATCCCCATTTATCTTTATAATACATTTATTGCCCACAATTTATAGTTCAAAATAGATCGAACATGGCAAGTCTAACTATGCATCATTTTATTAAAAGTGCTTGATCATAAATGTTCAAAGTATTCTATGATTTTTACTGAAGGTTATTTTAGATACCAGTGTTTATTCTATTTTATTCATTTATGTGACCGCCCATCTCACAACACTGACTTTAGGAACTGTCTAAAATTTAAAATCAAAATTACTAAATTACTTGCATATTACAACTATAGAGGAGGGCGCTTTGAAAAGAGACCAAGCACATGTCCAAATCTGTTGCTCAAAGTATTTAGGATATTGCCTTAGATACTCAGTGAAGATGCTTTGATGTCCTGCTCATCTTACTTTAGCAAATAGTTTTTTAATTTTATTTTAGCAGCAATCCCACTTCTGAAACAGCTAGACAAACTGGGAAAACACACAGCTGAACAATTCAGTGAGAAGCTGGGAAAACACACACTGAACAATTCAGTGAGAAGTATTTTTGCCTATATTCCTGATTAAAATTATGCTGAAATTTGCTTCATATATTCCCATCTCCTGCAAAATAGGTTTGCAATTTCTACTTTATTTTTAGGGATTTGAGAATTTCATTTGAAATATTTTGGGAATAATTTGGAGATGGTGCATTGTTTTAGGGTTCATTCCTTCCCAGTTTTATCTATAGTACCTGTTTTTATCAGTCTCAGCAGGAAGGTCATGTTACAGGTCTTGCCCACAAAGGAATGTTCCAGAGGGGCCTGAAAACATGGATTTTCCCTCTGGTCATCATGGCTCCCTTCTTTGTATAATCTCTCTTGTCTAATAAGTAAAACCATAAATCACAAGTTCATTTTTGTTCGTTATACAAAAAGTCCATAATAGTTTTTCAGTTCCCATGAAATGTCAGTATTATCTTTTTTTAAATATTGTCGGTATCCATTGCAGTAATTTTTTTCTAAATTTCTCAAACATTTTCTGTAATAAATTGGGTGAAATGCCCTTGTCTATAAGTTGTTCAACTAAGCCTTTCCATCCTTCTTTTAATTTGGCAATTTTTCTTGTGATTCCCATTATAAGAAAATGAAAGTACTTCATGTACTGTGATGAAAGTAAAAGGCAGGATTCTTCCCCCATCCTTTTTTTTGTTTTTCTGTATCTTTAACACTCTTGCCCCAATTACCTTTCTATAGTTATAGTCACATAGTTAACTCATGTTACCTTTATCTTCTTATTTTGTAAAATTCACCAATTATCTCCTGTTCTTAAAAATAAACAATCCGTATTATAAATATAAAAGTATTATAAATATAAAACAATCAGTATTATAAGTGTAAAAGGCACTACACAATCTAAAACCATCTCTATCTATTGGACTTGACGGACTATGTGCCTACTTCTTTAAAAAGCTTTCCACTGCCATAGCACAATCTTTGAAAAATCTCTCAGGACCGGTTCCTTGACCTATGAGCTAGGGTCACTAGTCATGGTCATCCCTATCTTCAAAAAGGGAGACCCCAGCCTAGTTGAAAATTACAGACCAATCTCTTTATGTTGCGTCACCTGCAAAATCATGGAATCAATCATTAACCAATCCATTACCCTCCACTTAGAGACAATCAACCTACTCTCTTAACAAACAATTTGGTTTCAGAAAAAAATTATCCTGTAATCTACAACTCCTACACTGCAAAAACATATGGACTATACAACTCGATCAGGGCAAAGCAATAGATGCAATTTACATAGATTTCTGTAAATCCTTTGATTCAGTGCTACACAACAAACTACTTCTAAAACTAAAATCTTACCGCATTTCTGCACCCCTGCATAATTGGATAGCTGCATTCCTGTGAAACAAACAACAAGTGGTCAAAATAGGGAGCGCCCTATCAAATACTGCACCTGTTAACAATGGTGTCCCCCAAGGCAGCGTTCTAGGACCAACTCTCTTTATACTTTACATAAATGACCTTTGTGATCATATTAAAAGCAACTGCATTCTCTTCATTGATGATGTAAAACTATTCAACACCACCGACAATACTGCTACCCTTCAAAAAGACCTTGACTATGTGTCAGATTGGTCAAACAAATGGCAACATCAAATCTCAACCAACAAATGCTCTGTCTTACATATTGGCAAAAAAAAATCAGAACATAAAATACAAACTGGATGGACACGATCTTGTTGACGAACCTCACTCTGTTAAAGATCTTGTAATACTCATCTCTAATGATCTAAGTACCAGAGCCCACTGTAACAACATTGCAGCATTAAAAGTTGTTAACCTAATCTTGCGTAGCTTCTTCTCTGGTAATTTTGTACTTTTAACCAGAGCAAATTTAACCAATTTGCTAGACCAATTCTCGAATACAGCTCATCTGTCTGGAACCTGCACTGCATATCAAACATTAATACAATTGAGAGAGTCCAGAGATATTTCATGAGAAGAGTCCTCCACTCGTCTACTCTCAACAGAATACCTTAAGCCACCAGACTTGAAATTTTGGGCTTAGACATTTAGAACTACGCTGCCTTCAGTCTGACCTAAGTGTAGTACATAAAATTATTTACTACAATGTTCTCCCTGTCAATAGCTACTTCAGCTTCAACCACAATAATACACGAGCACACAATAGATACAAACTTAAGGTAAACCACCAGGGGCGGGTTGCTCACTTACCTCGCTGCCGGAGCCATGCACGTGCATCTCCACGCTTCGGGGGTGCACGCACTCGCTATGCGCATGTGCCTCCTTGCGCAATTTTGCTTCTGCGCATGCGCAGAAGCAAAATCGTGCCGAAATCTCACGAGGGGACATGCACACGCAAGATTTTGGCGCGATTTTGCTTCCGTGCATGCGCGAAGGCAAAATCTCGTCAAAATCTCGCACACGTGTCCCCTTGCAAGATTTCGGCGTGATTTTGCCTCTGCGCATGAGCAGAGGCAAAATCGACCCAAAATCACCGAAAAAAATGGCGACGCGCCGGGTGGACCAGCAGAGAGGGCTCCAGAGCGGTTGTGCAATCGGTCACTCCCTACCGGAGTTGTGCACCGGGCAGCTCCGGCAGGAACCCACCTCTGTAAACCACTCCAAACTCGATTGCAGGAAATATGACTTCAGCAACAGAGTGGTCAATGCCTGGAATACACTACCTGATTCTGTGGTTTCTTCCCCAAACCCCCAAAACTTTAACCTTAGACTTTCTACTGTTGACCTCACCCCATTCCTAAGAGGTCTGTAAGGGACGTGCATAAGCGCACCAACAGCCTACCATCCCTGTCCTAATGTCCCCCTTTATTCATATTCATTTCATGTATTAATAATCATGTTTATACCTATATCTGTTATCTAGTACATGCTTGAGAAAATAAATAAAATAAATAAAATAAAAAGTATTCCCATAAAGGTCCAGTCTCTTTGTCTAATTAAATTTTTCTATTTTCAAAGGGCTTTCATCAGGAAAAAAAATCTTCTGGTTTCTAAAATTACTGTCTACTTTATCCATTTAAAACTTTCTTGAACCACAATCTTATTAACGATTTTGCTTTTAAACTAAAATCCTCTAAGATAGCAAACACTTCTTTTATAATTCTTCTTAATTCAATTAAAAAACAGGGCAACTTACTCAGAGTCTTCTATCTTCCCGGCCATTTAGAATGTCTCTCTTAGGTTATAAATTAATGAAATCCATAAGTTTTTAGGAAAGTAAGGCTTTTGTTGGTCATATGTCCATAAAGACTGCACAGTCTTGATACTCGCTCCCAAGCCACTCCACTCATGATCAATCACAAGAAACTCAATTCCTACCATCTCCTCACAAGGAGCAGCACTCCAGAGTGCAAGTGGGTGATCTCTCAGTCTCTCATCTCTTTAAAAAAATGGTCAGGCAGAACCTGGTGTCTCTGCAGATTTCACTGCAATGCTGTCCTGGCTTTATGGATGCTCTAACTGCCATAGGACCTCAGCCAGAAGCCCCAAATTGTGGCACTATTCTGAAGCAAATCATTCCACCTCATGATTTATCAATTCAACTGTAGAAAGCAAAGCAATGCCACTTCACAGAAGCCTATTAGTTACAGCTAATTCAAGTCTCATTGACATTAGTGAGCATACTCTTAAATGTGATTAAATCAGGCCCAACCCTAGAGGTTTCCTGTTAATTTACAAGGAAACGAGGAAAGAGAAGTGTGGAAACAGAATTAAGATGATGTCAGAACTGTGCTTTTATCTTAAAATGTCACAAAAGACTAGAGTTTTTCATTATGCAGCTATCTCAAAAATCTCATTATTATCGCAGCTTTGCCTTATGTCTCAATCAAATTGAAAGAATCTAAATCAGTGATAGTTGTCCATATTCTACTTTGTTTTTTTCTTTCACATTTACTCTGTATGTTTTTTTCCTGGAACTTTTTTTCATCTATTACGCATAAAAACACCACATTCATAGTTTAATCTTAATCACAGTTTCAAATATTACTGGTTGACACTAATTGCTAAACCACAGACAAAATATAGTACAACAAAATGTTCTAAGAGCAGGCATAGGCACAAGTAAGGTTGAGAGAACCGTAATTTCTTTATGCAATGGGAAATGAGCAGAAATTAAAATAATTGAACAGAAGTATTTTTGTACCAGCATCAGTATAAGTGGCAGTGGAATGATATTGTAGTAGCATTGCAGCCTGCCCCATTTGTAGTGCATGAGTGACAAAAGGCAATGTATATTTCCTGATAAGATCTTTTTCTTTTATGGCTTACATATAGTATCTATCATATTAATAGCACTCATGTTGCCTTTAGCACGTAATCAATCCATAGTGTGTTTCTCTGAGTATAAATGCTAATTTAAATCCTTTTTTTTCTTTTGCCATTGCCTCTAACTCAGCATTCACAGTTATAATTGTAGAGTCGTGAAATGATTACCCTCCAAAGAACTACAATCAAACTTGGTTGTTAATCAAAATCATTTAAGCAAAAACTAGCCCCCACTAAACACAGATGGTTTATTATTATCTCTTAGAATTCCTCAGATCATACATTGTTGACACAGCCCAGATAAGACAATGCTATTCTTTCTTTCTTCCTTTTTTCCCAGAAAAAGATATCTTTTCTCAACTGTTCTCAAGATGCACGATATGGCTGCAATTATCTCATTTGAAAAGATGATGTGCATTTTCCCTTTCCCTCGCAACAAAAAGACTTTCATTTTTCTTACTCCATCGAAATATGTGGAAGAGGTTGCATATTAGAGCTTGAGTCATTCCTAGCTAGGTGTGATGACAACAGATGCCATCTAGTCAGGCACAATTCACTTCAAACAACATAATGAAATAAAACTCAGATACTGTTAAGAAACATGCATAGGCCACTTCTCAATATTAATTTGAAGTATAGTTCACAAACCAAAAATAGCAAAGTAATACCTTATTATTTCATTGAAGAACAAACAGAAAACATGTTCATGCATGCTTAGAAAAGTAAAAAAAAATGTGGAAATCCAATCTTTATGCAAGGAAGAAAGTAGTTTATTTTCAAAAAGTTAGCAAGAGGGACAGAGTTTACACAAATAGTAAAATAATAACTCATAGCATTGCTGCATTCCTGTTAATATCCCCTTATTGGATGTGGAGTTATCAGAAGAAAAGACTAAAAGGCAGTTTATGTGAGAGAAGATGTTAGCTAAGTGTATTAAGTCTCAAGAACTGACAAACATAGCTATTCTCCATTGTGGGTGGAGCCAGCATTCAGGATGGGTTGTCCTCATCCACTCAGAATGAGGACCGAGTCTGTTATTTTTGACATGATCCGCCTTCCTAGGACCCAGCTTCGACTTGGTCCTCAGACTGGATGGCCTTGGCTCCCTTCCTGAATAGCTAATTCCTTTCCTTGCTGCTCAACAATACGATTGTTTCTTTGCATTGTGAGTCTCTTACCAAGTCCTCAGTCGAAATCCGAGGATCTTGGGTGATTCGGCAGCTGAGCTTTGGCTTCTGCTGCGGCAGCGGCGTTCATCTATTTAATTGGCATTGACAGTGAAGGGCTTGCCCTGGTCTGCCATTGGAGCTGCGTGCTCCCTGAAATTGAGGCAGCTCGGACAAAAGGGGGTGGAGTGGCCTTAGAGTTATCTAGCTCCGGGTATGATCAGACAGTGACTGTTTATTCCGCTACTCCGACGCAGGAGCGTCTTGCCCGATAGCCAGGCCACGGGGGCTTTTCCTTCCCCACCCACCTCCCCATGCCTCATTGAAACTGCCGGCCCGCTTCACTGCTGCAAGGGTGGAAGCTGCTTTCCTACCTAGTCTCTGGTGGCCTGAGGAGAAGGACTGGAACAGTCGCTTGAGCTTTCGCTCACGCAGCCTCCTCAACCTACATTTACCGGCCCTCTGATTGTTCGGCTTCTGAGCCCTATCCCGGCCAGCAGGCTAGCCAAAAAGAGACATCAGCAGGCTCATCATCGGTGCCTGGACCGTACAGGGCTTGCTCTGGTTGGCACCAGCGGCTACTTGGCTCCTCTCCAGCCAGCCAATTTCTTAGTTACAGTTGCGGCAGCCATTTTACATCAGCTGTTGGTTAGGCTTTTAAAATGGCGGACGGCGCCGATTTGACAGGAAAGCCATGGGGCAAACAGCTGCATAAGACAAATCGCCGAGTCCCGGACAAGGACCGACTGGGTCCCTCTAGCCAGGCCTTAGCAGGGTCCTCTCACAGCTCACGTGGCTCTAAGGCCACCGAGAGCGTTGAGTGCCGCAGGGACAAAGTCCTGAAGAGGCTTTGTAACCAAGCTTCAGATGAAGCTCCATCGTATCCCCATGACCAGGACTCCTCCTCCAGGGCCCATGAGGTCCCGCTCATTACCTTACGACCGTCGGGGGAGCAGTTGGCCCTGGACAATCCGGTGCTGCATATGGGCAATGCAGACATCTGGGGATCAGCCGGCTTTGCAAGGCCGAGTCTTCCTTCACTACTGAGGTCCCCCATGGGACCCGGGCTCTGGTCCTACCTTCTACGTCTGGGACCTCTTCTGCAGGGGCTCCAGTTCCATTGGACCCCGCAAATTTGCAGACGCTAATGGCGGCCACTGTACAACAAGGCCTGGCTGCATGCCTGCAGTCCTTGGGCAGACCCACTTCGCTGGGTTCCAAGCGGTCCCTTCTTAGGCATGGTGTCAGCGCCAGGCAGCATAGCCCAGACTGCTACTCCGATGGGTCAGATGACGACAGTTGTGCACCCCTGATGGACATATACCAGGGTGACTACGAGCTATCAGAGGATGAGGGCTTGTCGCAGGAACAACAGGTATCTTTGGTCCTGTTTCCTCCGGGGCTCTTCAAGTCCTTACTCTACAAGGTCTGTGCTGCTGCGGGTCTGGGCACACCAACTCCTCCTCCTGCGGACACGGCATCAACACAACTTGAACCATTGTTTGCGGAGGTCACGCTGGAGGTGGACATCGTCCCGGCTCCGCAACTATTTCTGGACAATGTCCAACGACAGTGGTCGGCCCCGGCATCAGGGCCCATGCCTTCTTCGGTTGACTGCAAACATTTCAACGTGGCCCCGGAGTTGGCTTCTCTGCTAAATGTTCCTTGGGTTTATGCTCCAGTAGTGGCCCTACATGCGCCGACAGTCATGCTGGGGGAATCGGAGGAGTTATTGTGTCCTGAAGACAAAAGGACTGAACAGGCCCTTATCAAGGCTCACCTCGCCTGGGCAGTCAGAGCTTCTTCGTCGGCCTCCTTTTTTGCATGTTCCTCCTTGATTTGGCTGCGGCTCATCCAAGAACAAATTCCGGCATCCAACCTGCAGGCGCAGCAGGACATCAATAAGGTTTTTGAGGCCACTCAATTTGCGGCGGATGCTACCCTCCATGCGTCCCGATTTGCATCCAAGGCAATAGTGGCGTCGGTGGTAGCGAGGTGCATGCATTGGCTCCGTCAGTGGACACCTGCCATAAGTGGTGCTTGGCCTCCGCACCCTTCCGGGGCCAGAATCTATTTGGGGAGGCTCTGGAACTGATTCTGATTGAGACTCAGGACAGGAGAAAAATTCTGCCATCCATATCTTGGAAGAGAAATTTCCATCAGTCCCCCTATTCCCGGTGGCCCTTTTGGGCTCCTGACAAGGGCTTCAGCTAATCCAGGCCCAAGGTCAGTACTGATCTAGGCAGCGCCAGCCTCAGGATAGATCCGGGAGGGGGAAGCAGTTCAAGCAATCTTTCAGAGGCGGTGGTCCAGAGCCTAGCCCTGAGATTTTTGTTCTTTTCATATATCCCAATTTTATTTAATTAAGCCTTTGTTTGCTTGGGATTGGCTGTCATGCTAAGTATTGTTAGCTACTGTTAATTTGTGCTGACATTTTTCTTCCCTTGTGGCTAGGTGGCCACTTTCATTAATGCCAAAATACAAGGCTGGTACCCATGAATGGAATTCATCTTACAGGTCTAAAAAAATTATTTTGTCAAGAGGCTTTTAGGCAGTAGCACAGCATTCCTTTTATACTAATTTCTGCATTTATCCCAAGTTGAAACAGAGAGAGATCTGGTAACTACAGTTGTAAATTTAAAAACATCTACTTTTCCTTTTGGACCTAATGGAAAAAGAACTGAAGAAAAAATTGGAACTTTGTTATTATATATGTTGACAGCAGCAAGACTATTGTATGCACAAAAATGGAAGGACTCTTCGATTCCTACTATGGATGAATGATTGCAGAAGTTGATGGAGTTGGCTGAAATGGCACAATTGACTACTTTGATTAAAGAAAAGAACATAAGTACTTTTATTTCCACATGGCGACTGTTTCTGAACTTCGTGCATGATGTGGAAAAGAATGAAACTTTGATTTTGGGTTTTACCTAGTAGATTGCTAGATCTTTACAGAAATGGCTTGTTCATATTATTATGAAAAAGCAAAAAGTTGTGATTTGATGTTAATGCCTTATTTTACTGTAACAGAGTTGGAAGTCAATGCTTCTTTTTCTTATCTTTTTTCACTTCTCTTTCCCCCTTTTCCCCAGCACTGCTTTTCTATTTACTTTTGTATTTTGTATTTTACAATATTTTGTAACTCAATAAAAATGTTAAACTGGTAGATATAAAAACATCTGATTGGAATATTGCTCTAGACTTTTTAAGCATAATCCTCCAAGTAGGTGTTATTCACAAGTAAAAACTCATGGACTTGCACTAGCTTTGTAATACTAAAAGCTTAATGTATTGAAAAGACCACCTTTAATAAACTGAAAAGTTATAAAAAGGAAAATATAGTATTTCAAGACCTAGGTAGTATGCCCTACTTCAGTGATGGCGAATCTTTTTTTCCTCGGGTGCCATAAGCGCAAGCGCATGCATGTGCCCACACCCATAATTCAATGCCCCCCATGCCCCCTGGCTCCTGCGCATGCGCACGCAACCCCCCCGCACTGCCCCGCCCCCGCGCATGCACGCACGACCCTTCCTGCTCCCTCGTTTCCCAAGTTCCGTTGGGCCTGGTAGGCCCATTTTTGGCCTCCTCAGGCTCCAGAGTCTTTCTTGGAGCCTATGGAGGGTGAAAACTGCCTCCTCTGACCCCCCCGGAGGCCCTCTGGAGGCCGGAAACAGCCCATTTCCTGACTTCCGGTGGGCCCGGTAGGCCTGTTTTTCACTCTCCCCAGGCTCCAGAGGCTTCCTTGGAGCCTGGGGAAGGTGAAAATGGCCTCCCCCACCCCTCTGGAGGCCGAAAACTCCCTCCCAGAGCCTCCACACGAGTCAAAAATTAGCTGGCTGGTGCGCACATGCATGCTGGAGCTGAGCTAGAGCAACAGCTTGCGTGCCGGCAGATATGGCTCTGCGTGCAACCTGTGGCACGCGTGTCATAGGTTTGCTATCACGGCCCTACTCTGTCGAGAATGGGAGATAATTCACTGCTTTTGTTTTGTTTTTTAAGAAGACACTCATGGGGTTCTTTCTAAAGATCTAATTGAAAAATATGGATGTAACATGCTAATAAGAAAGGGAAGGATAAATTTGAATAATTCCCTCACACACACACATACACACCAGTTCCCCCTCTCCAAAATTTAATTAGGAGACTTAATTAGTTGATTTTCCGAACTGTGTGGAAAAAATAGCAAGGGAGGTGAGAGTTTGGAGGTTGACTCCATGTAAACTGAATTTCAGATATAAGTATATGTAGGTTAAAGCCATACTCAGTTTTAAAGCAAACAATGAATCATCTTAAACATAATAATTTAACTTATGCGATCCCAGTGGATCTTCTCTAAGCATTATGAAATATAGATTCTAGTTTTTTAAAATTAAATAGTTCTTTGATAATAATTTTCCATTACTAGTAAAATAAACAGTACTAAAATAGCAGATTAATTTTGCTGGTGACATTTATAATTTTTAATTATAATCATAATGCTTTTAGATATTGATTGTTTTAACTTTATTGTACACTGCCAAGTATCATTGTTTGGTGAGATGGGTAGCTATATATATTTGACAAACACATAAATAAGAAAAGCCAAATGCTTTGAACTGAAAGGATAATAAAATGTGATTTCAAATGGAGATTGAATTAGTTTATTTTTTTCATATAATTGGCCTTCTTTGAATTAATTTCCATACCTCACATGTTTCCTTTCTGTTAAGTTGATTTATTCATGATATTCTTTTCTCTTGTGTTTAAGATATTCTGTTTATTCAAGTATTTTCAGTGAGATAAAACTAAGGTTTAATGAAACTTCAGCTTCATTATTTTTTTTAATGATTTGTTTTTAAACAGAAGGTTCTGAAATCCCTAGGGTATTTTAGAATGTTAGGGAAATATATCTCTACCAAAATGTCATTAGTTGAAAGGCTCAGCTGATTATGTACATGTCATTTTAATAAAAAATATTTTATTAGAGACTTTGGCCTGCCACTAAGTTTACAGGTAGTGCTTTGTTTACTAGCAATGCTGGTTTATCTGTTTTGATATTTATTATAAATCTCGAATAACTCAGACAATCTTTACATTAAGCAAGTAGCCCTCCCATCTAAATGTTTATTTTCATTAATTTTTATTTGTTGGTTGTATTAAGCTAAAAAGTTAACACCAGGGTAGAATGCCAATAAAATTAAACAAAAATGAATCTTACTTAAAGAGTTCTTATGGCTGTCATTACAGGTGAGACATATCCAAAAGAATGTATGCAAAATCCAGTACTCATGACTCCCATGGGTTTGAAATTTGGCAAATTTGTGGCTGCTGCTGTTCTACCATGCAGCCACAAATTTGTAGACTGGTCTTGCCCTGATACTCTAGGTTGGACAGATTGGCCCCTCCTTAAGTTGATCAGATAGACTATTCTACGCCTAAAGAAGCCAGATAGACCAGTCCTGCCAATGGGTTCCAGAGGGTCGTCAGCTACAGTCAAACCAACAAGATGTTGGAAGTAGCTCCCACTCTTATTGCTTTTTTGCTCGTGGTCATTCTATTTCTCTGTTTAGGTAAGCAAATATCTCTTAAACAATGACATAATAGGTCACGGGAGGTCTGGTAGTAGTAATATATTCCTATGATGGGAGTTGTCCATCTAGTGCTATCTTATAGAGCACTATTAGTAACAGTTTGCTGCTGCTTCCTTTTTCTTTTAACTGGAAATACAAAGAATTGAATCTGAAAAACATCTGCTCTGACAGTAATAATATATCATAACTGATAGTGACTTTGGAACAGCAGTCTATTACATGAAATTCAGTGAAAAGACAAAATAGAATGTAGCAAATTATTAAAAAGCAGAAGTAAAACAATATATCATATTGCCACTAATTAAACCAACGAAGCATCCATATTTTGAGTAATGATGGCCAAGCACCTGTCAGCTTAGCTTAGTAATTATGTGCTTTGTTGGCTACAATTCAGGAAAAAAGACGTTGTAAAGTTCTATTCCTGTTCATAATGCTAGCAAAATCATTTTAATGGTGCTCTATGCATGTTTTTTTTTACAATCACCTCTTGGTAATTGTAATTCCCAACATAAGTAGATTTATACCAAATGAGACTTAACTTTGTATGTAAGATTTCAACCATAAAATACTTGAATAACAAACTGTATGTATGAAAATATACACGTTAAAAAAACAGCTCAGTTGTATATACTGTATATTGGTATCATTCACAACATTTAGTGAGAGCTTAATCAAAAGCAAAAGGTAGTAGTAGAAAGAAGTAGAGTCAACGTGTGGTTTTCCTAGACAACATTGGAATGTGAGCAGAATTTTGCATAATCTAATTTATATACCTAGGCAGACAATCTGTGTGGGAGATAATACAGTTAAGGTTTTAGAAGCTGCAGAAATTCATATTCTCAAATCAGATAGTTTCCAATTTTGGCAACAGTATTAGCATTGCTGTTTTTTATTTTTTTTATTAAAGCCAAATATTCTCTGATAATTTATTAATCCAATAAATACAGTTAAACAAGACAGACCATTTTTAATTGTATTATTCCACAGATCCAATAATTAGCAAACAATTATTTCAGAATAACAGAGATGGAAGGAATCTTGGAGATCTAGTCCAACTTCCTGCTCAAGCAGGAAAGCCTATAACATTTCAGACAAATGGTTGTCCAGTCTCTTCTTCAAAACCTCCAGGGATGGAGCACCCACAACTTCTGGAGGCAAGCTGTTTCACTGGTTAACTGTTAATTGTTCCTACTGTCAGGAAATTTCTCCTTAGTTCTGTTTTGGTTGTCTCCTTGATTAATTTCCTATTCTGAGTTTTTACATTTGGAATATATTCATCGGATTGGTTTTCAGAGTCACAGTCCAGTATTAGGCTGAGATGGCCATATTTTCGGTGTAGTGATTGAGGACAGGAGATATTTTTTTCATTCCACCTTATTCAGTATGGTGTTATATTATATTATATTATATCATATCATATCATATCATATATCATATCATCATATCATTATATTAATTATATTATATATTATATTTATTATATTATTATATTATATTATATTATTATATTATATTTATTATATTATATTATATTATATTATATTATATTATATTATATTATATTATATTATATTATATTATATTATATTATATTATTATATTTATTATATTATATTTATTATATTATATTATTATAATTGTCCTCAGATGGCATTTGTGTGTCTCATTAGTCTGTCTTTGATCATTTTGGATTGCTTTTTTTTTAACTTTTCTAATGCTGCATAACTTCATGGAATCCTACGATTTATTTCTCCTTTTTTAAGAGAGACCTTTCTGCAGGCATATCTCTGTATTTTTCTGGCAGACCTTGGGAGTCAACTGAAAATGATTTCAACTTAAAGAAAATTATTTTAGCTTTCAAGTGATTTCATCACTTTTAGGTAGAAGCAAGACTTAGTGTGTATTTGGATTATAGTTGCACTTCTGCTTGTGCTATGATTAACCTGGTTGGAGTTCTTGCTAGTAGCAATTGTAACAAGCAAATTTATTAATCATTGTGCTGTTTTCTAAAGAGAGAGAGAGGGATGCTGTGTGTGATCAGCTTTTCAGTCGATAATCAGCATTATAAGAACAGGATTATAAAATCCAACTGTACACATAAAACAATAATTAATTGTAAAATATTGTTTTTTTTCCATCGAAATCTAAGAAGGTTAAAATCTCCACATCTATAGCTGAACCTTTAAGCATAATTTTCGAAAAATCCTTCAGGACTAGCCTCTTACCCAACTTATGGTCACTAGCCACAGTCATCCCTATCTTCAAAAAAGGAGATCCAAGTAACATTGAAAATTACAGACCAATCTCTTCATGTTGCGTCACCTGCAAAGTCATGGAATCAATCATAAATCAATCCATTACCCTCCACCTAGAAACTAACAACCTACTCTCTAATAAACAATTTGGTTTCAGAAAAAAATTATCCTGTAACCTACAACTCCTACACTGCAAAAATATATGGACTTCACAACTTGATCAAGGTAAATCAATTGACGCAATTTACATAGACTTGTGTAAAGCCTTTGATTCAGAAGTACACGACAAACTACTTCGGAAACTAAAATCTTATGGCATCTCTGGTCCCCTTCATGATTGGATAACTGTGTTCTTGTCAAACAGACAACAAATGGTTAAAATAGGGAGTGCCCTATCAAATTCTGCTCCTGTCAACAGCGGTGTCCCTCAAGGCAGCGTTCTAGGACCAACACTATTCATTCTTTACATAAACAACCTTTGTGATCATATTATAAGCAACTGCGTTCTCTTTGCTGATGAAGGTAAACTGTTCAACACCACTGACAATACTTCTACCCTTCAAAAAAGCCTAGCGCATGTATCACAATGGTCTGACAACTGGCAACTTCAAATCTCAACCAACAAATGCTCTGTCTTACACATTGGCAAAAAGAATCAGAACACAAAATACAAGCTTGGAGGACATGACCTTGTAGACGACCCTCACTCTGTCAAGGACCTTGGAGTACTCATATCTAATGACCTAAGTGCCAGAGCCCATTGTAACAACATTGCCAAAAAGGCACTAAGAGTTGTTAACCTAATCTTGCGTAGTTTCTTCTCTGGCAATATTACACTGCTAACCAGAGCATAAAAACATTTGCCAGACCAATTCTCGAATACAGCTCACCTGTCTGGAACCCGCACTGCATATCGGACATTAATACAATTGAGAGAGTCCAGAAATACTTCACAAGAAGAGTCCTCCATTCCTCTGCTCGGAACAGAATACCTTATTCCACCAGACTTGAAATTTTGGGCTTAAATACCTTAGAGCTACGTCGCCTTCGATCAGATCTAAATGTAGTTCCTAAAATCATCTGCCACAATGTCCTACCTGTCAATGAATACTTCAGCTTCAACTGCAACATTACACATGCACACAATAGATTCAAACTCAATGTAAACCGCTCGAAACTTGACTGCAGAAAATACGACTTCAGCAACAGAGTGATCAATGCCTGGAATGCACTACCTGACTGTGGTTTCTTCCCCAAACCCCAAAAACTTTCACCTTAGACTGTCTATAGTCGACCTCACCCCATTCCTAAGAGGTCTGTAAGGGGCGTGCATAAGTGCACCATCATGCCTACCGTCCCTGTCTTACTGTCCTATTGTCCAAATTTACCTGTACCTACTTTGCTTTTGTTTATGTTTATACCATACCTGCTATCTTGTACATGTTTTGACAAAATAAATAAATAAATAAGGTCTCATAGTATGTACTTTATGAGTTGCTTGCTTTGGCTCTGATTTTGCCACATGCTTGTTGGCAATATGAACAATGAAATATGCAGTATTGTAGTGTCTTTATATACTGTTTTCCTGATTGGTGTCATGGCTAACGTTGATGACATTAATATTTGAGTGTTCCCCTTAATAAAAATATAAATATCCATCTTTATCTTAATGTTGGTGACTTTAAAACTGATTAGAATCATATAGCATTAAGAATTTTTAGATACGGTTGTATGTGTCAAGTTCAGAAATAGCATGTTATATGCTGGCTAATGAAAAAAGAAAAAAATAAGGCCAGTCTAATTCTAGGAAAAAGTTGTTGCCTTCATGTCTACTCTGAGCTTACTAGAAGCACTTTTTACTCAATAGAAAACAGGATTGAGCTCCCAATTTAAAAACAGTAACATGGGAACATTGATATGCTGATTTCATCCAGGCCTAACAGCATTGGTACTTCCCCTTACCTCCCACACTGAAACTCAGTTGAATTGCATTATGTGCAAGTGACTATGTTTTCACTGAATTGATTATGTGCTGATTGCAGATGTTCTTCAGAGAAGCTTACTCTTGATTATAACTAACATTTGCCAGATGTTGTGAAGTTAGAAAAAAAGAGTGTTGGAACCAAGTGTCGCTGCCAGACATTTCAAACAAATTGAAATGCACCCACTTACCAATTTCAGAAATTAAGTCTTTTATGCTGCTAAGCATTCCATTAATACGTAGAGGATTATTCTTGGATGATTATTTTATTCGTCTTTGCTGCTCTTGTTTTGTAGCTTACAAAATAGTAGGCTCTTCTCTACCTCTGTGCACTTATTAAATCAAATACCATTCATGCTTCCTTGATTTAATTCTTTGTCATTAGTCCATGAATAAAGACAAGTAGACTAGTTTCTTTTAAAATCAGCAAGTATAACCTCATTAGATATTTTAAAATAATGAATAATGGAATGATTCTATTCATTTTTAATTAGAATCTTATTTGTGATAATCAAAAAATACTCCTAAAAAGTCACTGGAGACTGACATTTGTGGCTCAGTGGAGAGAAAATTCAGCAATATTTCATTTGAACTAAGTGATCAGACCTTTCCAATTAATCATGACAAATAAACATAAGCAAAATCAACTGTAGAGTTACCTGTTTTAAATAATATTTTGCTGCCTCCTTAAATATTTAGTCTCTGTTCAAAAACTTTATAATAAATTATAAACATATAAACAATAAAATTTATCCTTATGAACCTACTTCAGATTTGCCCCTTTTTATGGTTCATCCTTTTATTATTTTCCAAGAAAATATGATCACCATACTTATAATTTATGTCGTAGAGCCGTGATGGTGAACCTATGGCACACGTGCCAGAGGTGGCACACTGTGGGCATGCGCGCCGTTGCCAGCTGCTTTTCTGGTTTCCGGCACACACATGTGCACCGACCAACTGCTCTTCGCGGACGCTTGAAAACGGCCTGGAAAATGGCCTGAAACATGGCCAAAAAACAGGCATGCGCACGCCGGCCAGCTGATCTTTGGGTTTCCGGTGCTCCGGCGCGCGCACATGCATACCCGTTCCAGTTTGGGCACTTAGTGCCGAAAAGGTTCGCCATCACTTTCCTAGAGGATGAACATAGAAGCAGAGCCATGATTTTAGCTGTAAAACTAAATAATCACAGTCACATTAACTGTCAGTTTGACACTTCATACACTTAATATACTTTTGAGATCATTCTTTCTTAATGCACTGACAATATTGTTTTCCATCCTTTAAATTATGAATGAAAGTTGAAGCTAATTTCCGATGAATTAATGGACAAAGAATTCTCCTGCAAGTAAAAAAAATCTTATGTAAGTCCATTACATGCACTTTTCATATTGTGTGAAAAACACACACGTATACAAATTTGCATAAACCTAGAAATCTCTGGCATCAGAATATCCACTAATTTCCATTCCCCCTGAACCCAAATCTATCATAGAAGACTAGGGAATCCAGTTGAGCATTTTTGTACTTTAAGAGACTTCAGTTTTTCAAAAAATGCTTCATCTTTTGGCGCTGTTCATGATCCTGATCTACAGAAATTATGCTTCCTTCTCTTTCAAATGAGTTTCAAATGTTTTTGGTGTCTCCTCTGTGACTGTAATGGGGTGCATAGACATTGATTCCAGGATCTGACAATAGACAAGACCACACAGATTTTTAATTTTAGTCCCTCCTTTTGGGGAGGGGGCAGTGTTTAAATGAGACAAAAGCAGTTTGGGTATCAACTAGGTCTTACCAGAGCAGATGAGCCCTTTCACTTTTACAGTTTTGGCATTGCCATTTGCATTCTCCCGGTGTGATCAGTTTCTTCCTGATTATTTGTAACCAAATATAGACTAGCTTGTGCTTTTCCTTTTTCTCCTATATACTAGTTTTGGATGCCAATTAGGAAATACATGTCATACCCCAGATGGGGGGGGGTGTGATTGAAAAAATGGAAGGAAAATAGTTGAAGGCTAAAAAAGGAAAACAGCTTGTAAAATTCCATGAATACAGTAGGGTAATTGGGTACAGAAAAAGGCTTCATTGGAAAGCATTCTGAAAGAGACTGATCAGAAGCAATTGCCACAGATGTTTATTGAGAGAACTGTTATATTCAAGGACATTTCAGTATCAATTTTCATTTCTTGCTGTTTCTTTGAACTGCATATATGTGGTTTAAGCAAATTTAGACTTCTGCACTTGTGTTTGAATTCACATTTGGTTTTGTATTTTCCATAGTTGTTTCGAAGAAAGTTGTTTCGAAGAAAGTTTTGGCCCATAAATGGTAAATAAGTAAAATAAACTGACTTGGGTAATTTTTGCTTTTGATATTCAAACTCGGAGAAAACCAATTTGAAACAACAGTAACTTTATGTAACCTTTCTAAGGCGTCTGTAATAATATACATTTCTTTTTCAAAGCTGAATGTGGTTGCCTTCATTTATTTCAGCCATTTTTACTAAGTCATATCTTGATCTCATTTTAGCTGAGGTGAAATTATGTCATATGGTTAATTGTTAAGTGACTTAATGTGCACACTGAAATTGTGTATAGAAACCATAAATCAGTCATTGGCAAGGGCCAAAAGGTGCAGCCAGATAACTAAAAAGCTTATCATAGTATGTTTCCATATGCACTACCAAAGTTCTTAAATTTAATATTTTTGGAATATAATTCAACACCACCATGGCATCTTTAAGCCATAGTTAGAGCTAGGGAATGACATAGAAGCCACCAGCCAGGACTAGGCATTTCCAAAGCTTTTCCCCCAGTTCCTTACTCACATGTACAGTACATATCAGCCCAGCTATTTCAGATTCTGTATTAAAGGAAGGTCAATGATCTAGGAACAAATTACAATAAAAAGCAAGCGTAGGATCTTTAATAGATAGGCTGGTGCCAAATAATAGTGTGTTCAGGACCTGGGAGTCTTATCCTGGCTACTTGCACATTTCTCAGCTTCCAGGAAAGCAATTTGCTTCTTTGTCCATAAAAGTAAAAGTAAAAAACTGGGGGGAAAAAGCTCTGTCTTAGCTAGTTGAGCCAAACCCATTTCTGCAGTGAAAGCAATCTAATTGCTGAGATTTCTGTAATCTTATTCCATTTGTTGTCAAGTCTTGTTGAAGGAAACTGGGAAAACCTTGTTTTCAATTGGAATTTACTGCCAGAAACTCAGCATACTTAAATTGGCATGGGGTATAGCTTTGTTTGAATTATTTTATCAACCCGATATCTGAGATGCAGAGATCGAATAAGGGTATCTGGCCCTCAATAAAAATTAATGGAGAGAAATAATTAGTGTTCATCTAGAACGACAACACCCTGTCTGGACTGCATGTTCCAAATAATTAAGCTAGGTTTTCTATTTCTTTTCATTTGCTTATCCAGATCTCTATAGGCCAAGTTACAAACTAGAAAAGAAGACAATGATTATGTTTACCTATTAAATAATAATTTATTTGAACATGCCACATTGGAGACACCACAATGGGTGGGATTGTAAGTGCGTTGAGCCAAAAATAAACAAACCATATTATGGTTAAACTCTTATATAAATTAGGTCCATATGTACTATCTACAATATGCTTTGCATACTTGAAATGCTTGGAATCAAGGAAGAAGATGTGTTTATGAGAGCTCCCTTGCTCTATCTTACTTATTTTTACTTGTTCCAGTAGCCTGGGAATTTTATGAATTTCTGAAGTCAAATGTTACAAATATTTAGCATTATTGCAATAAAGATCAATTGTATATATACAAATCTAGTACTGTAGGGATTATGTATCACAAACACATTTTGTATTGCTGATTCTATAGGTAAAACAATAACTCCAGGTTCAAAAGTAGTACGTAAGTTTTTTTGTTATTCATTGCTATGGAAATTCTTGACTTCTTTTCTTATATGGAAATTTAAACAACGGAGATTATTTTTTTCACATCAAATGCAATCAAATTGCAGTCAATCGAAATTTAATTATGCAAACATCAATATTATTCTTACTTTACCAAATTTCTACAAGGCATATTTTAATAATATGAAAATAACCATTGGAGAATTTCTTTTCTTTCTGAATAATAGTCTCCGCACTTTGCTATTCTAATGCTTGTTTATAACACAGAATCCTATTAATGTTTGTTGAAGCCTTCATAAATAACACTGAATTTAAAATGTGACATTGTTTTGACATAAAACAAAGAAAATACTCTATAAATCCCTAATGTGTGTGAGTCATAACACTGGAAGATTTAAATCAAGGATTATCTTCAATTTTTGATAGTATATAAAAAACTTGAATTGTCTATGGTTCACTTATTTATGTTAAACTGAAATCATATTTATCTTCAAATAAGCCATATTTAATTCAACAAGACATATATGTCAGTGGAAATTTGTAGAATTATGCTGAACATTTCTTAAGGCTGCTTAAATGTTCCTGAATATGAACCAATTTTTAAGAATTTATTCTGGATGAAAATAAGTCAGTGGAGGCCACAAAGAGTTTTCAGCATTCAGGTGTTTTTTTACTTAATCTGAATCAAGCCAATATTTTAAGAAGTTCTCTTTTAATGCTTCTTTTATAACATTTTGCTTTGTGCTTATGCTGAGGATATGTAATCTCCTCAGCCACATGCTGAGGATATTACAATTTATTTTTGGAATTTATCAAAAAAAAAATTCATTTTTAAATTTTCCTCAATGTTTGGATTATTGCCCTGCCTACCATGTTAACAAGTGTGTTTTCTCCCTTGGTTATGGAATGGAAACTGTCAGGAACAGTTGGAACAGAAAATGTTATTGTTAAAATAAGATAAGGTTCAAACCGTCCGAGTGCTGCCATGTTAAGATGAGAAAATAAATTGTAGAGGTGACGAATCTTTTCCTTCGGAATCCAATCTCTGATAAAATAAACTCGAGTATAAGTTCTAAGAATAATAAAATATTTATTTCGGTACAAAATAAATATAAAAACACTAAATCTTAATAATCACATCTTGAGAACTTAAATATGCGTCCTTCTCAATGAAGGACTAGCAACAGAAGTAATGGAGGAATAGAAAGGAATTTCACATCTGCGCAGATCACACCTCACGTGACTGCTTTACTTTGTTAAGAACCTCTGGGTCATAAAGTCTGATATATGAATACATATGAGTACAGCTGACAATCAGAAAATCACCCCGTGACAGTTATCCTGTTAGTTCTATATAATTTCTCAGAATTGGATTTAAGAGAAACTGAACTATAATCTTTCTGGTTCCTTCCAAAGTGAAAAGATGGTGCTGGTGAATTTCTGCTCCAAGATAATTTACCGTTTACTTAAAAGATGTTGAAGATTCCATCCGCTCTTTGTGTCTTTTCACATCTATATGAAATGACTTTTTTTCTGGTATCTTTATCATTGTTGACTCCTGGCACTTGCCTGGTGTAATCCCTACAGGGTTTTGGGCAAAGTTTTGGAGAGACTTGTCATTGATGTTCATCCATAATCAATGATTATGAAACTTACTGGAATTGGATCTTAGCTGTTCCTAGCACTGCATATTTCTGGACAGAGAACTCTAATGTTACACCTTGGATCTGTTGGAGCCACTTTCCCACCTTAGGAGTTTCAGTAATTGCGAGGAACTTCTGAGTCTTCACTTTGGCAGCCTCATGCCCTCCTTTGTCCAACTCATTATACCAGCAGGGTATCTGATGACTGGCAGTACATACGTGGTAATGGCGTGACTCTTGTTCTTCTTATTGAGCTAGTTCTTCAGGATCTCTCCTATCTTTTGGAGGTACTTGGATGTTCCTGTCTTCCTTGCCTCATATGATTTTCATGTGACTGTAGAATACCAAGATACTTGTAACCAGTCTGTATGTCTGTTATGTGACTCACTGGTAGTTCCACCCCATCAGACTGAACTACCTTCCTTCTCTTTACTACCATCTGGCCACACTTCTCCAAACCGAATAACATCCCAGTGTCCTCCCTGTAGGTCCATGTCAGGTGGATCAGTGAGTCATTGTCTTTTTAATTCTTAGCATACAGCTTAATGTCATCCATGCAAAGGAACTGACCAATGGTTATTCTACTCTTAGCTTATATCCGTATCCAGTCCTTGTGATTAACTGGCTGAGTGGGTTCAAGCCTATGCAGAACAAGCGGAACAGCAGCGAGATCAGTATCTCCTTGGCATATGCCTCATTTGATGGCCACTTGTGCAAGTTAACTTTAGTTGACTTTCAGTGTTGTTTCCCAGTCTCACTGAGTTCTTGAGGAAGGTCCTTGTATCCTGTTTGTATAGTGCAAGGCATTCACACATCATGTGCTTGTGGCATTGAGTCGTGGCTTTCCTGTAATCAATCCAGGCTGTGCTCAGATTGGTCTGTCTAGAGCAGGAGTCAACAATCTTAAAAACTCAAAGAGCCATTTGGACCAGTTTCCCAGAGAAAACAAAACACCCAGAGCCACAAAACCTGGGTGGGCGTGGCCAACTCGATTTCACTCCCACTGGGTCACATGACCTCTCCAGCTACCCTATCCAGGTTTTGTGGCTCTATGTTTTTTATGAGAAAAAGGTATCTCTCTCTCTTTTCCCTCTCTCTTTCTCCCTCTCCTATCTATCTCCCTCCCTCTCATCTTTCTTTCTCTCTTTCCCTCTCCCCATCTCTCTCTCTCCCTTCCTCCCCACCCATCTCTCTCTCCCTCTCCCTCCCTCATCTCTCTCTTTCTCCAATCTCTCTTGCTCCCTCTCTCTCCCCTTCTCTCTTTGTGTGCTGAGAAACGATCACCACCCCAGTGGAGGCTTCTCTTCGGGCGACCCTCCTCCCCCTCTCGCGACTCCCTGGCTGGCTATGGTGCACGTGGGGAGACTCCCCTCAAGTGAGCACCAAAGCGCAGCAAAGGTGCATGTGGAGAGCGGGCGGCTGCTTGCTTAAGGAAGGTCTTTGGACGCAGCTGCTCTCCTGCCTTAAGGATCCGGCCATTGCCTTGCCGTGTCCCGTCCCCCCTCCCCGCAGCTCTTCGGCCGAGCAGGGAGGGCATGAGCTCCAGCACGAAGCGGCAGGAAGTGAAGGCTGCCTTACGTGCAAATGTGGTGTGAAGGCAGCTATATGGCCACTTCTCTCCTGTCCTAAGGATCCGGCCATCACCTTGCCGTGCCCCCCCCACCCCGCATGAGGGGAGAAGGATGGGGAGGAGGGTCGCCAGAGCGAAGGCAGCCTTTGCTTCCTGCCGCGTCGGGCTGGAGCTTATGCCCACGCCGCTTGGCCGAAGAGCTGCGGGGGGGATGGGACGGGACATGGCAAGGCAATGGCCGCCCTGAGTCCTACAGGACTGTGCGGCATATAAAAATGACCAAATAAATAAATAAATAAATAAATAAATGAAAAAATAAATAATGTCCAGATCCTTAGGGCATGAGAGAAGCCATGTCCAAAGACCCTCCTTAAACAAGCAGCTACCCGCCCTCTGTGCACGCCTTTGCTGCGCTTTGGTGCTCGCTTGAGGGTCTCCCTGCACATGCACACCCTCCTGGCTCCACCACAGCCAGCCAGGGAGTTGTGAGAGGGGAGGAGGGTCCCCCGAAGGGAAGCCTCCGCCAGGGGGGCTATGTTCCTCAACCAGCACCGGAGAATCATCCCCGGCCGCTTCTCCATTCCCGCCATCGCCCTTCTCAGGCCATGTGAGGGAGGGGAGGGTGAGGCCAGCGAGTGATGGGACAGGGAGCCACAGCAGGCTCCGGAGCTGCGGGTTGCCGACCCCTGATCTAGACCCTTGGGGCAACTCTTGTATCTATGAGCAACAAGTGATTTTATCCTTGATGTTGTTCCCAGTGCCCTTCAAAGCATGCTTTTGTACTAGTCCATCTTGTGACTATGATGCCTGATAGGACTTTCCATGTTTTGAGGAGGCAGGTTATTATCTTTAGTATTAAAATAATAAATAAAGATGACAAAAATAAAATATCATATACTGATATATCCATAAGTACTCAGAAGTATTTTCTAATTGTCAGAATGTGTTTAGCAATCTTAGGATAATAACTTAAGAAGTAACAGTTGTTCTGTAGGAGATGACCAGGCAAAGGCCAAAGGCTGGGTCAAATGCATCATCAGTTTGGAATCCTTACGCAGCCACACGAGACCTAATTCCAGTCAACCATGAATTCCATTGACTCTTATCTAGTGCCAATTTGCCTTGACCATTAGTAGATCAGATTTGTATGTATAGGTAGCATGTAACTAACTTTTAGTGCTTTGAACTTAGCTCCTGCTCCTGGTTACTTGTGCTTGACATTTCTACTTTTTTAAACAAAATACATGACACTCTGCCTAGTTTTCTAAGAAATAAAATGATAAAGATGAGATCACCATAGTTAATGTATTACCTGAATATTAATTTCAGGATAAATCACAGTTGAAAGATAGACTCTTTGTCTGTGATAAACCATCTCAGAGCGGCCATACCATGTACATTTTTATCTGTTTATTTACAAGGACTTCAATCAGGTTCAACTCTAAACAAGAGACTGCTTTACGATTTCATGAAAATTAGCATTTATTCCAACTACTAATACTTTATTTAATGTCGAAAGCTATTATGTGAAGAAACCAATGGAAATATTGACAGAGCATTTGTATCTAATATGATCTAAATTTCTTAGAGTAGCCTATAGTACTGTATTTAGTTAGTATTTATTCGATAATATAAATTGGAAAATACAGTGTATTCTGGTGAACCATGTAAAGAATCATCTAGTTCAGATTTGCTCCAAGACTAGCCATACTTTTTAGTTCATCAATACATATAGTTTTCCATAAATCATTCTCACTTAATGAATGCCCTGCTTAGCAACTGTTGAAAAAAGTCTTGAAAAAGTAACTTTACAAACATTATTTGCACTTACAATCATTGCAATGCCCCTATAATCACATGATTGAAATTCATGTGCCAATTTGCATGCTTCACAGCTAGCTTCTCAAAAGCATGTCAATAGAGAAGCTGGCAATAAAATTGCAAATTGCAAATCGTGGTCATGTGATATCTCACTTAACAACCATAACCAAACCATGATTTGGTTAACCATGGTGGAAGTGAGGTCATAAGTCCATTGATGTTAATAATCATATTGCTTAGTGACGGAGTTGCTAATCACAACTGTGATCGTTAAGTGATACCTGTAGTATCTAAACCTTTTATTATTTTACATGATGAAGGCAGATGAATAAGCCAGAGACTGAACATTCAATCTAAAATAAGTGAATATTATTGAAATGCTGATTTTAGCAGATTTATTTATACATTTCAAGTTCATAAAAAATAAAATATTTAAAATGGGTATTTAGTAATTCTATATTTTTCTTAATATTGATCAACATTATATGATAACTTCCTCATAATTTTTCTTTATACTAATTTTTCTTTATACTTTATACTAATTTAAATGTTATTATTCCCCTTATTAGGTTATTAACTTATTAGGTTATAATTCTTACATTAATCTATCCATGTTTTTATGCAACTAAATCAAATCCTTTTGTCATCTTTTTTCAAGGGCTGAAGTCAAGTGAGCCAACCATGACCGGCAAAACACAGACCAGTAATGTCACCAATAAGAATGATCCCAAATCCATCAACTCTAGAGTCTTCATTGGTAATCTTAATACGGCCATTGTCAAAAAAGGAGATATAGAAGCAATCTTTGGAAAGTATGGAAAAATAGTTGGCTGTTCAGTGCACAAAGGTTATGCATTTGTACAATACATGAGTGAGAGGAACGCAAGAGCTGCTGTGACAGGGGAAAATGCCAGGATCATTGCAGGACAACCATTGGGTGAGTGTCTGCATATGGCCACTCATATGTTCATTTTATTACAGTATATTTTTTTACCTTTTTAGTTTCTATATTCATTTCTTTTATATCCAGCCTGAATCCACGTGAATTCAATTAACTGTATTTTGTATGCATTCTAGTAGTGAGCAAAAATTACAATGCACTTAGTATTCTTTACATGATAAAGGAAGTTTAGAACTATATATCGTAGTAAATATATATGTGCATATAACCCTTGTGGAAGAAGAACACAATGTGCACTTTCAACTGTGGGTATTTCTTAGGCCCACAAATTCAAAGGTCAGCCCTTCAGCATGAATTATGACCGTATTTTAATGTGCCATACTTAACATGAACCAATATTTATGATTTGGACAGCAAGCGTAACTGCTGTAATTGGAATGAAAACTTCCACACTCCTTATGTCTATAAAAAAGAAGAGTGTGAGTCCAATGTTTGCTGTGTTTGATTCATGAAATTCTAAATGATGGCATCATGAAAGAATGGAGCTCTTTTGGTCTTTTAAGATATATAGGTACTCCTTGACTTAATGATCACAATTGAGCCCCAAATTTCTGCTGCTAAGTGAAACATTTATTAAGTGAGTTTTGCCTCATTTTACGACCTTTCTTGCCACAGTTGTTAAGTGAAACACTGCAGTTGTTAAGTTAGTAACATGGTTGTTAAGTGAATCTGGCTTCCCATCGACTTTGCTTGTCAGGAGGTCGCAAAATGTGATCACATGACCCCAGGACACTGCAACCGTCATAGATGAGTCAGCTGCCAAGCATCTAAGTGTTGATCATGTGATCATGGGGATGCTGCAATGGTTGTATGTGTGAAAAACAACTTAAGTCACTTTTTTCAGTGCTGTTGTAACTTCAAATGATCACTAAATGAATTGTTGTAAGTCGAGAACTACCTGTGATTAAATTTCAGTGCTCAGGATGTGTTTTGAAGTGCAGATAGGAGCTTCTTGTTAATTATAACCAAATTTGGCCTTTGACAGCTACACCAGTAGACTCTGGAGGTCATACTCATTATAGGCTTTCCTAACTTATAAGTTGCTAATAAAACTTTCATCTTAATATTTAATGGGATATTTAGTAGCTAGCAAATAATATATAAAGCATGGTATAATTGGAATAATATATAAAGCATGGAAAATGAAATAAGGTCAGCAATAGGTTGGTTCAAAAAAAGCTTTATCCAGTCTGCTGCCCTGCAGAAGTTATTGAGGAATTTTGAAATACTACAGTCATTAGTGAGTTGGTATACTGCCCAGAAAGCATCATTTTTATGGAATGACTGTATTGTATGGAAGCTAATAAGGTATGTTTTGTTATTTGTCTTTAGATGTATAGAAACTTGTTTGGAGTAATCTTTAAAATAAATAGGAGAAAAACACAAGCCAACGTAGTTCAATTAGATTTTCTGGAGAAAGATTATGAACATGCACTAGACATTCTTCTCCTGTAAAAATTTACTACCACCTTATTTAAGTCATTTGTTCTCTGCTGCTCTGCTATACATACATAAACACACATTCATATATCTCTATTCTGCTTCAAAAACTCAGGGTGGTTTATTAAAAATATAAGCCATAAATAACAAGCATCACTTTCAGGAAGAAAACATTTTTACAGTAGCCCGAGTCCACCATCTGCACTGAAGGTTTATTAAAACAGAAAAAGGTTTCAACATCTTACAAAATTTCTAGTAATAACCCTGAAGATAAAATTTGCAGGATAATTGTATCATACACAATAAAGGGCAAAAATATTCTGTAGGATTCATTCCAGAGATTTTGTCAAATCAAGTTTCAGTGGCATGTTTATAATTAATTGTTCTTATTCAAAATGCTGATTTTTTTACTCTGTTCTTCTGAAATTTCCCTATATTTTTTCTTTCCTTTCCCTCATATGAGCTGGGGGGTTTTCCCCCCAGAGTATGTATTTATTTCCATGATATGTCTATATTTGCATTAAAATTATTGGAGGATTGCTCTTTGGGTGCATTAATACATCTTTGTGCTGAATAGTTTTTAATAAGAACTTAGGTTATTAACTAATGTTAATTAGTCACTTGCTTTAATAACAAAAAACAAAATTGATGGAGTCAACTTGTCTATATCCTGGAATCAAACGTATTTGTGCTTATATTTATTTTTAAGAAAACAAAACAGCCATTCAAACAAGATTTGACCAACCTCTTGAGCTGAAAAACTATTTCATTTTTGTAAGCAAAAAAATCCTTCCTTCCTTCCTGCCTGCCTTCCTTTGTCGGGAACTAATATGGCATAATGGTTAAGGTGTTGGATTAGGTGTGGAAAGAACTCACGTTCTAATCTACCTAGGGCCATTGACTATAAACAGTATTTTCTACTTCAAATCTACTGTTTGCCATGGAAGTTGACTAGGTAACTTGAGGCTAGCCATACTTTGAGCCCCAATCTACCTCACAGGTATACTATTGTGCAAAAAAAAGGGGGGGAGGAATATCTATGCTGCCTTGAGCTCTGAATAAAAGCAAGCTATAACTCCAATTAAAAATAAAATGAACATATATATTCATAATAATTTCTGGAAGAATCGAATGATTAAACAAAGATTAGGAAATCTCACACAAAGGGTGTGTGTTTAGTGGGTATAACAAAAGACTAAATACAGCTTCTTTGATAAGTAAATTTCAATTCTGTGTAGTCCCTTTAAATATTATTAAAAGCTTGCCTCTCTTCAGATATAATTTAGACACTGTCTCCACCAAGAAAATGCACAGATTTCCTGGCATTCAGCGACACATAGCTCGAAGTAAACTAGTGGACACAGATAATTATTTTGGACAACATGCTCTCTTACTTGTCTTTGAAAGTAGTGTAGCCCTCCGGGAGGTTTTTAAATCACAACAACTCTAAAAACAATACAACATATGGTATAGGCAATAAATAATGTCTTTATCAAAACAGACTGTTTATATCTCTCTCTTGTATATTAGATTGATGTGGCAATTGGCAAGAGAATCATTTTTTTTCCTTTTTCATCACATATGCCTTGGCCATCAAATCTCTTTGAGTCTCACTGCTTGTCGTGACTTACAGATATGTAACATTTCAACTTTCAGAGCTTGTAAACTTCAGAGCGAATGAATTAATCACAGCAAATGTAGTCTTCTAGACTATGAGTGATGTTACCTTTTATGACTACTCTTTCTCATTTCTAAAAGATAACCCTTTAATGTAAAACAGTTTCCATTCCATCAAGAGGGCCAAGTATTTGTATTTTATTTTTTAGATAATGCAAAATAATGGTTACAAAATCTGAGAAAAACAATCCAAGATATTTTATGCTTTTTACAAAACTGAGACATTATAGCCATTGATTATTCATTCAGTAGTTTGTTGATCTATTTATTCCACCTACCTTTGAAATTCTGGTCCTGTAACATCCAAATAAAACTGATTAAAAAGCCGCACCATCATAGCATAAATATAAAGAAAGAATGACTGCATATATAATTCACTGCAACTCTAATGCTCCAAATGGTCTCTTAAAGATCCAGAATTTCATTGTTCTATGAAAAGGTAGGACTGTAGAAAAATATTCTACAGTGATGGGGTAGCCTTGAAAAGGCCTTATGAGTTCATCCCCTCCCCAGTTTATCAAGTGAAAAAATATATGATTAATTGAATGGGGTGGCAAGATTCCCTATGGAAGAGATGGTTTTATATGTATCCTGAACCTAAGCCATATTGATTGAATTTCACTGAAAATAAAAGTATAGTTCCAATAATATTTTTACAGCAGTCTTCATCCATCAGGATATGAGTCACTGCATTTTTCATCAAATGATGTTCTCAGGTAGTCTTCAAGGGCAGCTCCAAGTATAACATGTTACAGTAGTCCAGCTTTAAAGTAATAAGGGCAATGACTGTCACTAAAACCTTCCACTAAAAAAAGAAGTGCATCAACTAAAATTTGGCAAAATCTTCATAGCCATGGTTCCTATCTGCTTCTCTAGCAGGAAACTTTAAACCAGGAGACCCAAATCTTGGACCTCTTTTTAGAAGAAGTACAACTCTGTCCAGAGTGCACAGAATACATAGAGAAAACTGATTTGAGGACAAATAACATGCTGTCTTACTGGGACTCCGTTCAGCCATTTTATCTAGGTCCTTACAACATCCAGGTAGCAGATCATATTGGACATGGTGGCCATATTTTGTTGCTCTGTCATGTTCTCCTTGCACTCCTTTAATTTAAATGCTTACTTTCCTGGGTCATGCCATTATATCACTAAATCTCAGAAAAAGGTGTAAGTCTTATAAAGAGGGAGAACAATGAGAACAAGGTTCTCTTTTAAATCCAAATCCCATTTGCCCATTTTGGATTTGAATGCAGCCTACATCTACTCTTGAGATCTACTCCATTTATAGTAATTAATCATAATGTTGCCTATTTATTATTTATTTAGCGTATGGCAAATACATGGACTTATAGTGGTTCAAATGTAAATATCTAGTCCACCCAGCCATTCAAGGACAGGGTGGTCTATGTTGAAAAAAATCAGACATTGGGCCGGTGTAAGCTCTTAATGGACATTCGTACACAATGTGATGAATATTTTGTTGAGCACCACAGTCACACTGAGGAGTAGAGACAAGACCCCACTTAAACAATGAGTCCTGGCAGACACCATGTTGAATATGGATCCTGTTCAGAGTTGACCAATGCTGGCGAGGAAGGTCAAAACCTGACACCTTTTGTGTAGGGTCATCTATGTAACTGCCTGTATCTGGGCGTTCAGCAGCCCATTTGGCTTTCCACTGTGTGTTGATGTCAAAGTTGTTAGACAGCTGTTGAGCGAATGCCAGAGAGGACTTCCTGGATTTAAGCCTGCCAATTGATAGATGAGGAAGATCAGCGTGCACAGGAAGAAATGGGTTTCTCGAAATTTTGTTGTACTCCTTCACTAAGGCTACCTGCCTTCGTAGAGCTAGTGGTGCAATGTGGTTCAAGACGGGGAGCCAGCAAGTAGAGTAGATTTTATGCAACCACTTATGATCCTCAATGTTGCCTATATAGATGCTAGTATCACCACATTTCCAATATAATACCATATCCCACCTTTTACCTAATACATGTTTTCAGTTCTGCTTTGGAGCTACTAGAGTTGTGTTTTCTTACCTTTCTTACCTTGAGTTTTATTTTCTCTATTTACTTCACAATGCATCTTAGCCAGCGCTTAGGATAGTGTAGAAATTATGTACGATCTGAAACAGAGAGCCAGTATAATCCCACAGGCTGTATGGAATGTATTACATTAGGTAAGTCCCCTATATATGTAGCTAAGCATGCAAGCATTGCTGTGTAAAATCTTTTAGAACAGTTTGCCCTAAGTAAAAATACATTTAGTTTCCATTATAAAGTGTTTACTCTTTATCCTCTGACAAACATTTCTGATTCTAGCAAAGAGAGGTGTGTAGATTTAAGCCTACTTTGAAGCTTACCATCTGCTCTACTTCCCTCCAAGCCTCATTAATTGGCCTTGGGTTCATCACAGAAAAATACTACTGATCTAGCTGCATCAAAGGAATATGGTGTAGATTTCATCTGCTCAAGTTTTGGTCTTCAGAATGTTATTTAAACTGCCTGCCATTTGCAGGGAGGGGATATCCAAGATAATATAATATTGTCTTACAGCTTCAATAAAGAGTTGGAGAAGGAAACTTTATGGTTAGGTAATCTTTTTAAATCACTATATTGATTAATGGTTGCTTACATATTATGTTAATAAAACATTTGATATTTAATCAAGTGTTAAAAATAAAACAGCAAAAATTCGGCAAAACAAAATAGCAGAAATAAACCTGAAATATTGAATGATAAAGTGAATACTTGTGCAGTAGCTCAGAGGTCCCCAACACCAGGACCATGGCCCACTACCGGGCCATAGTCTGTTCCTGACTAGGCCATGTGAGTGGTGGGCCGGCGTGTATACGCAGCTCAACTCATGTGAGCAGTGGGCCAGCACACGCACAGCTTGACTTGTGTGAGCAGCAGGCTGGTGCAAGTGGCGGGCAGTGCACACACATGCATGTGCAGCTCAACTAGTCAAACTGCATGTGCATGCGAGTGCATGCTGGCTCACTGCTTGTGCAAGTTGAGCTGTGCATGCACGCCAGCCCATCACTCATGCGGCCCAGTTCCCCTCTCCCCACCCCCAGCTGGGCTGCCAAGCAGCAAAAGGTTGGGGACTGCTGTAATAGCTCTAAAACCATGATGGCGAACCTATGGCACCTATGCGCTGGGTGAGGGAATGGGTGTGGGCACGTGCTAACGCGCGCACGCACACTCTTTTGGCACGCGAGCCAAGCAAGGTTCGCCATCACTGCTCTAAAAACATCTCGTTCTATTTATTTATTTATTTATTTATTTATTTATTTATTTATTTATTTATTTATTTTTATTTTATTATTTGTAAAAACGTACACAAGATAACAGGTATGATATAAACATAAACAAAAGCAAAGTAGGTATAGGTATATTTGGACAATAGGACAGTAAGACAGGGGCAGTAGGCACAATGGTGCGCTTATGCACACCCCTTACAGACCTCTTAGGAATGGGGAGAGGTCGACTGTAGACAGTCTAAGGTTAAAGTTTTTGGGGTTTGGGGAAGAAACTACAGAGTCAGGTAGTGCATTCCAGGCATTGATCACTCTGTTGCTGAAGTCGTATTTTCTGCAGTCGAGTTTCGAGCGGTTTACATTGAGTTTGAATCTATTGTGTGCTTGTGTATTGTTGTGGTTGAAGCTGAAGTATTCATTTACAGGTAGGACATTGTGGCAGATAATTTTATAAACTACATTTAGATCAGATCGAAGGTGACGTAGCTCTAAGTTATCTAAGCCCAAAGTTTCAAGTCTGGTGGAATAAGGTATTCTGTTCCGAGCAGAGGAATGGAGGACTCTTCTTGTGAAGTATTTCTGGACTCTCTCAATTGTATTAATGTCCGATATGCAGTGCGGATTCCAGACAGGTGAGCTGTATTCGAGAATTGGTCTGGCAAATGTTTTGTATGCTCTGGTTAGCAGTATAATATTGCCAGAGAAGAAGCTACACAAGATTAGGTTGACAACTCTTAGTGCCTTTTTGGCACTAAGTTATTAGTTATCCCTGTTATTTTAGCTCAATTCTCCATCTCTGAAAATAGGCCTTGAGAAAGTAGGGCTATAACTAAGTTGGGTGACTATGTTGCAAGAAATTCAAAGGGAATTTGTGGAAAGTCTAATACAGCATTTATTTCTTTAATTTCTCCTTCATTTGTTTGCTACACCAGCCTTGAGAAGCTCTGTTTCCTATTGAGAAGAAATGTTGCATAAATTAGGGCAATAATTCTGATGAATATTTATTTATTTCCAGAATTTATATCCTACTGTTGTAACTGCTCTGTGCAGGGGTGTTTGCAGAAGTCAAGATGGCAGTCATTAAAGGTGCAATCAGAACCGTAATGTGGCTTGCACTTTAAAAGCAGACCAGTGCTTGATCACAAAGTCATAGTCACCATGTTGATTTTTTGATCTCCTTCTGCAGACAACCCTGACTCAATATAAACCCAAAATCTTCTCCAGTGTGCAGTGCTTTCAGGGCAAACAGTTGATGTGGACCATGTTTCCTGAGATTAGGAGGTTTAAAAGCCACAGCTCTTCTTTTTTAAAAACAAAAGAAATATTAGACTATAATATAAAAGATAAATAATGATATCCTATTATAAAAGATTTAAATATTTCCCCAGTCCAGTTGTGACCAACTCGAGTGGGTGGTGCTCCGCTCCGATTCTCAGTCGAGGGAGCTTGCATTGTTTGAGAGACGTTTCCAACATCAGATGGCCAGCATGAAAATATGGAACAGTAACCTTTCCTGCTGAAGCGGTACCTATTCATCTACTAGCAGTTGCATGCTTTTGAACTGCTGGGTTGGCATATAAGCATTCAAATAAATAATGGGGGAAAGGAAAGGTTAAATAGTATTCATAGTATAAATGGTGAAATATGGATCAATTTATTACTGCTTTCACAGTACTGAAAGAAAAACAGACAGGGTAAAATCAGGCCTTTTATTTAACTTCATATTTTGATGTTTACCTTTTAAGATCAAAAGGCTTGTTTGAATTTATTTGAGCATATGCTTTGTCAAAACTGGATGAAGTACAAGCTATTTTGAGAACATTTTACTGATAGACACGACTTGCGGAAACGTAACTCCTACATAATTTTATTCAGGTAAACATCCCATTGACGTCAATAAGACTTTCACAGATAGATTAAAGTGCTGGCTTCAACTGACTGTTTAGCTCTTGATCTGGCATTTTATATTTGTATTCCTTCCCACACTGTGCGCAATTTCAGAGGGAACAAGCATGAAATTACAATAAAAAAATGATGCTGCATTTTCCTAAACTTCGGCACTGCTCCAATTAATTGAATATGAGTTATAACAGAAATAGACTCTTCAATTTAAGCTCTGCGCTAAGTATAGCTTCTCCATGAATGTGATTTCCAAGTCTTCTTCCAGCACAGTCATTAATTTAGTTAACGCTCTTGGCATTATGAAGCCATATTCCTCTTCTGATATGCTTTTTTGTTACTGTTTTTCATTTGGTGCTGTATTGATGGCAAAGAACATGGAGGCTTCTGGATAAAAGTTTAATTAAATTTCATACCCACCTGTCAAAACTAAAACTAAAACTTTTAAGTCAACATACATGTATATTATACCATGTTTTATGTATTTATTTATTAGTGAGACTTATATACCGCCTCAAAGTGCAAACACTCTCAAAGTGGTTTACACCATTAAGCAATGTATATTTATATTGCCCCCAACAATCTGGGTCCTCATTTTACCTACCTCAGAAGGATGGAAGGCTGAGTCAATCTTGAGCCGGTGAGATTTGAACAACTGAACTGCTGATCACAGTCAGCTAAAGTAGCCTGCAGTATTGCACTCTAACTCATGTGTCACCTTGACTCTTATAAAATATATGTTGGATGGTTTGTCAAAGGATTTAGAAATTTGAATGTACCCAATCTGGATCATTCTAAAAACTGGCTACAAAATATTGTTGTGCCCTCTAAAGAATTCTTAGTTTTACATATAGGTCTATAATGTTGAATTAAATGGCTGTATAATCATATATCACTGTTTATGTCTATGAACAAGAGCAGAGTAGAGGTAAAAATGGTAGAACAAAACCAACAAAAATACCACAGACTTTCAGGTATCTACTCTAATATTCACAATCATAGTAATAAACTGAAATAGAAAAAAAATCTAATCCTGACAAGATTCACAAGCAATAACTGTGCCAGCTGCACCCAATCCAGGATTGGGAGGCACTGCTGCTGATCATTGATGCCGTGGTCATCCCCTGCTTGGACTATTGAGTCTCTCTAGATGGGGCTGTCCTTGAAAAGTATTCAGATATTTCAGCTGTTCCAAAAATCAATGGTTCATGTAGTTTGAGGCATATAACAGCACTGCCATGTGATATACATTCGTTCCCAGTAGGCATCTAGGTATTGTTTGTCAACTTTAAAACATACATAGCATGAGACCAAACTACATGTGAGACCATTCAAAGCAGAGTGAGCTTTGGGTCCCCTCCATGAAACAGTGTCATCTAGTGGGCCCTAGGATGCGTGCCTTCTCTGTTATGGTGCTTGGCCTTTGGATTAGCCTCTCCCAGAGATATAGATGACCCACATTATATTTGTTTTTTAGAAGGCTATGAAGACTTGACTCATCCCCCAAGTATTGGACCAGGATGTTAATTTATTGGAGCATTTGTGTGTATGTAAGCTATATGGGAAGACTGATATTTTTTACAAGGGCATTGATTTTGGGTTCGTTGCTACAGGTAGTCCTCAACTTATGACCACAATAGAGCTCAAAATTTCAGTTGTTCAGTGAAACATTTGTTAAGTGAGTTTTGCCCCATTTTACGACCTTTCTTGCCACAGTTGTTAAGTGGATCACTGAAGTCAATAAGTTAGTAATCCGGTTGATAAGTGAATCTGGCTTCCCCATTGCCTTTGCTTGCCAGAAGGTCACAAAAGGACCCTGGGACATTGTAATGGTCATAAATATGAACCAGTTGCCAAGCATCGGAATTTTGATCACATGACAATGGGGATGCTGCAAAAGTCGTAACTGTGAAAAACGGTCATAAGTCACATTTTTCACAGTTGTAACTCTGAATGGTCACTAAATGAACTGCTGTAAATTGAGGACTACCTGTATTTTTAATGATTAATTTTGTTATTTGCCACCAATTTCTTTGGATAGATTGGCGACCACAGAAATTTGATAAATAAACTGTAATATTATCCAGTAATATAATCCATTTTGATGATAATTGCTTTGATCTTTTTCCACACACCCCAATGAGTGCTCTTGAAAGTTGGAGTAACCTCCAGAGCAAATTTGAGGTATGTATTGAGGAAAAGAAGATAGTGATGATAGAAGTGCTAAAGGAGTAATATGCTTGCAGGTAGCTCAATTTAATCCGTGATGACATAGTGGTTAGAATGCAGTATTGCAGGCTAATTCTGCTGATTGCGGAGTTTGGCAGTTCAATTCTCATTGGCTCAAGGTTGACTCAGCCTTTCATCCTTCCGACGTTGGTAAAATGAGGACCCAAATTGTTGGGGCAATATGCTGACTCTGTAAACTGCTTAGAAAGGGATGAAAAGGTATATAAGTCTAAGTGCTATTCAGTGGTGCGATTCAAAATTTTTTACTACGGGTTCTGTGAGCGTGGCTTGGTGGGCGTGGCAGGGGAAGGATACTGTAAAATCTCCATTCCCACCCCACTCCAGGGGAAGGATACTGCAAAATCTCCATTTCCTCCCGATCAGCTAGGACTCGGGAGGCAGAGAATAGATGGGGGTGGGGCCAGTCAGAGGTGATATTTACCGGTTCTCCGAACTACTCAAAATTTCCACTACTGGTTCTCCAGAACTGGTCAGAACCTGCTGAAACCCACCTCGGGTGCTATTGCTATGCATCCCTCTGTTGGAATTGTATTCCTTACCAAGTTTGTTCTGAGTTGAGACCAAAGAATCAGCTGACAGTTGCAGGAAATTAAGTTCTTTATTCTTCACCCAAGAACAATGACAGCACATTGTTATGTGGGCAGCCACTCAGAACCCACCCTCCCGTTTACAGCACCTTACATACATTCTATTCAGCCCCTTCTATAGAATATCATCCCTTACCATCATCCAGATTGCACCTCAACATCCTTCCTTATAAGGAAGTTCCTTTATTCCTTGCTAGATACTCTAACATTTCTGAGAATATATTTATTTAAGGAGAAGTTAGTATTGGAATGTACACTTCCATGGGTAAGCTATCTTCAAGACCTGTAAAAAGTAAGACCAACAAAAACTTAGAAAATAAAATAAGGCATGATTTCAGTGTCCTTAATAAAATATAAATACTAAATATAATAAAATGTTCTAATATTATATTCTCTAAAACAATTCTAACAACTCATTTGTATTTTGTGTATGAAGGAAAATTATCAGATCAGAAATATTAAATCACAAACTTCTGTGTAATTTTTACCATCAAAATAACTGAAATCTGCTTCAAAAGCGCTACAATATATTGAATCTGGAAGGATTCAGCTTATTTCATGTTAAATTTCTGTCTGAATTATAGTCAGCTTTTAGTTGAAGTTAATGTATGTGTATATGACTAAAAAAGTTAATCTTCCAAAATTAAGCCTGATTTGCAGTTTGGACTGGTGTTCCTAATTAACCAAGTTAGTTGAAACCTATTGTTGTTGTCCTTACTGACTTGTATGAATTGGACATTTACACCATCAAAAGTAGTAAAATATTAGAAAAATGAATTTGTTGGAAAGCCGTAATCTGTTTCAAAGAATTCAGAGTTAATAGAATAAAATAAAAACCTGTTCTTTGCAAAATTTGCAGCTGAATCATGCTGCCTAATATAGACATCCCACAGTTTGTCCACCCTGTGTTGAAGCAACTTTGAAATTTACTGTTCTCTACTGAATAACAACAGGAACTTCATAAACTTTGTGGGTCAAGAGAGACCTGATTTTACAAAAAAATAATGACAATCCTTAGAGTTCCAGGAGATAATTTTCTAGCATAATTCTTCCTGGAAATCCTTTATCCAACTGAACAGCCATACAACATGTCCCTTGATTATGGTTGATTCAGATCCTTATTTATTTAAATAAAGCAGCTTTACTATTTTCCCATTCCTCTTGACCTTTCTGTCTCATTTAGTCTGGAAATTGATTGCTGTTCAGCATTTTCCTTCCATGCTAAAAGCTGTTACTCTGCAGGGCTTACATTTAAAGCATGCCAAGCAGCTATTTGCCAGGCTGTATGGAGAAAAATGCTTCCTGAAATGCCACTTATGGGCTTTATTTATTTCTTGTATTTGCTTTGGAAACAGTAATTGTTTGATTTCAACAGTGTGAGCAAGGGAAAATGGCTTCGCACACACATACACACATACGCACGAGCAGACTGGGCCCAGTCAGGACTTAAGGTTTTGCATTTAAAGTATTGTTTGTACTTTGCAACTTCTACATTGTAGTTCCAACTCACAGACATCCCAGAGGGCTAGGCAATAAAGAAGAACCCAGAGTGCTGTGTAGTATCTTCCCTTGCAACTAATTCTGCAGAATTTTCTTGATAAGCTCATCTGAGAGGATAGAGTTACAAAAAGGGATTCAAAACTTTAGTCCTCACTACTGTATATAAACTTACCTCAAAATGGCTTTTCGGGGCTTGCTTCAAAATAGATACCTGTATAATTGCCCTGTAATTTTAAGAAGTGATTTTGTTACTTTTACAAGGGCATATATGTACTTCCATAAAGGATTTCACATGGTGGTACTTTGTATATTTTGTGCTGAGAAAGACATTTTATATCAACATCTATATCGGGCATCTCCCTCCTTGACCACATCACATGCATTTTGGTGTGGCATCAATTATAGGAAGATGAGAGAAGGCCCGCTCCACTGATATGGACATGTCCAGAGAACAGCACTTTCCACCGTTGCCAAGACTGCCTACCAAGTAGAAGTCAACGGCCGGCGACCTTGCGGGCGTCCAAAACAGAGATGGCAAGACACCATCAACAAAGATATGCAAGCTGCGGGCCTGCGCCCTGGAGATGCAACTGACTGTGCAAAGTGGCATTCAATGATCTGAAAAGCGGACCCGGCACCTGTGGGAATACGCTAGGAGGAGGAGGAAGAGAAGAAGAAGAACAACAACAACATTTTATAAGTACATGGACACTTATGTCTTTTATCCAAAGCCTGCAAGTCTAGGGCCTCTTAAATTGAGATTTATACTACTGTACTTCTGAAAACTTTTCAAAAGCAGATTGCTATAAAATGCATTATAATATTCAAAGTAGAATGGAATGAAGTTATGTATCATCCTGGAGTCTGGACAGATACGACATCTCCAGAAGAGAAACACTATGAAGGATACTGCTGAAATTTTAAGAGACAATGACCATGATAGAACTCACCACAGAGTAGGGGAAGTGGAAATTTTGTCAGATGACATGGTCATTCTGTTTTGCTCACTTGCTCATTCTTAATATTAGTTTAGCATACAACAGTTTGTCATCCAAAACTAGAAGTATTGGCTGAAGTTTCTAGAGCGTGAACAAAAGGCACAGTTCTGTGAATCAGGTACATTTTTGTTTGTGCTAAAATTGAAATCATGGAACAAAAAGAACTGTATCTTGGCAGAATCCAGTTTACTACTGGTACCTTCATTACCCACTGTGGATTGTTGCAAAACTTGTATAGATTGTTGCAAAACCTGTATAGATTAATAGTGTAATCTCCAATGCAAGACTCATTCTGTGTGTTTCTACAAATTCTATTTAAGAAAATAATCTGAAATTAATTTTATAAGACCACATCTACTTTTGAGAAAGTTTGGTGATTATACAAAGTAGAATGTCACCCACATTGTCTCCTAATTAACCACTTTTTATTTTTATTTTTATTTTTTTTATTTGTTTGCTTGTTTGTCAAACATGTACAAGAGAGCAGGTATAGGTATAAACATAAACATAAGCAAAGTAAGTACAGATAAATGAGGACAATAGGACAGTAAGACAGGGACAGTAGACACAATGGTGCGCTTATGCATGTCCCTTACAGACCTCTTAGGATTGGGGTGAGGTCGACAGTATACAGTCTAAGGTTAAAGTTTTTGGGGTTTGGGGAAGAAACAACACAGTCGGGCAGTGAATTCCAGGCATTGATCACTCTGTTGATCCTTTTTTTCCTTTTTATTCCCTTGCAATCTTTGTAATGTCAGTGATTGAACACTGGTTGCTTCCTGTGTATTTGACTCCTGGGCTTCTCCATATGGTGTCTTTTTCTATTTCTTTTATAATACCTGAATAGAATGTCTTTGGGATTCCAGTAAGTCATCCACAAAGTAAAACCAATGAAGATAAAATTGTGAAACTAAAAGGTTTGAATGTAGACAGCTCCAGCTTTTACAGTATGTCCAGTTTATGTAACATTTGGACAAGTTATATAAGGCATTTTATTTCTGTTCTAAAATTTCTAGAACATCAGAAACTTTTCCCTGCTTTATTCAGCTTTTCTGAAATGATATAGAATCTAGTTCTTCTGAATCTTTTTTCTTTACAACTGTTAGTTCTATGCGGTTGAAATAAGAAGTACGGTAGCTTGTTTCAGATGTCAGCAGCCTTTATGTAATTATTCATCTTTAAGGTTTCCATACTTACTTATATTCATAGCCTAGAAAATTTCATACAAATTGTACTGATATGACATTGTTGCTTATGACTGCAATCTTTATACAGAACAAAACAGATTTCCAATTGTGTAGCATTAGTGAACAATTCATGTTTTCACAATGAGCAACAGTTCTTTAGAGATCTCTTTGACATTCTGTGTGGGAGAACTTTGCTTCCTTGAAAAGATCTTGATCGCAATCTCAAGTTTCTTTCAACGGATTTATTCTTGAGGCTGTGCTTTGCAGTTCATTCTTTATTTCATTGTTATTTTATCAGCCCAAATGTTTTACAATAATTACTCACAGATTGCCTGATATTGTAGAAAAATTATTTGCATTCATGCAGAGCTAACAAATAAGTGCCTCATGGTAACAGGGAACAATATGTACTCTAGTTTTTGAAATAGGCCTTAGTCTACACCCTTGACAAGATATACACAGAGATAGGAGAATTTATATTACTTGAATCAGGCTCTTTGTGTAGTCCAGGTTTGTCAATGCTAACTGACATGGCTTCAGGCAATAGCTTTTCCAGCTGAACGTGAAGATGCCAGGGACTGAGTCTGTACATATTGCATGCAGACATGTGTTTTGCTAATGTAACAACTTTAGTGTTCATAAAATCTCACATACAAAATAAAGAATGTGACATAATAGGACCGTATTTCAATAGGCGAACACATGTTTTGCATATAAAATATCCCAGGTTCAGTTACTACGATTCAGATAGCAGGGGATATTACAAGCTTCTCCAGAAAAATTGCTATCAAATAGAATAGATAGTAAATAAATTCCTAAATTCCTTGAGAGTTAGAGCTGGCCTTAAAGCATGTGCAACTTGGTGCAGCATTTAATATGGAAACTCATCCATTCATTTCGATAGCAAATTTATACAATCTGTAGAGTTTACCTTTTCTAGTGAAAATAATTGAATGCTCAGACCAGCGGCGGGTTCCTCCCTTGCCGGTGCGCTGCGCACGCATCTCCACGCTTTGGGCGCGCACTCGCTACGTGTGTGCGGCCCCTCGCACGATTTTGCTTCTGCGCATGCACAGAAGCAAAATCTCACCAAAATCTTGCGAGGGGGTGCGTGCGCACGAGAGATTTTGGCGCAATTTTGCTTCTGCTCATGCGCAGAAGCAAAATCTCTCTCGCACACGCGTCCCCCCACGAGATTTTGGTGCGATTTTGCTTCTGCGCATGCGCAGAAGCAAAATCGGCCAAAAATTCACAAAAAAAATGGCGACGCGCATGGTGGACTGGCAGAGAGGGTAACAATAAAAGCCAGCCATATACATTGAGTATGAAGAATGTGAAAACATTAAATAATTCATTCTGAAGGGAGTCCAAATCTGCCATTAGACTTCTCATTTTAATCAAAAATCTAGATTGCTGTCCATTTCATTCATTCCATAGAACACAGTAGACTCCCTTTAGAATTAATTAAAAAGAGCCTACGTTCTTTGTACAACTACACTAAATTGAACTCTTATTTCTTAGACCTACAAGTAGTGGTGAAATGCTCCCGGTTTGGGCAGGCCAGTGGGTCGTCGCAAAGCCTATGGAGCTGGTCGTGGCGCGGGGCTTCCCCCGTCCGCCTGGACACTGCCATTTGGGTTCTTTTGCCCTCTGCGCATGCGCAGAGGGCAAAAGAACCCAAATGGCAGCATCCAGGCGGGCGGGGGAAGCGGGTGGGAGTAGCCCCGTGCCGCGACCGCCACCGGCTCCGTCGGCTCTGCGACGACCGACCAGCCTGCCCGAACCAAGAGCATTTCACCCCTGCCTACAAGTATGACTCATATATTCATATAATTATTATCTGCATGGGTTATCCGTACAGCTATTGTGATGGGAATAGTATGTGACAAGAAAAACTGCAATAGGGAACAGGCTAAAAATAGTACCTCAATATAAATTAAAATTTATTTCCTACCGATGCCTGTAGTTTTCCTTAACTTAACTACCATTTCATAGTCTGAGTTCAATTATTATTTTATTTCTGTTGGATAAAAATTATGAATGTTACCTTCAAAAAGATGTATGTAAGTGATACATTTGGTGTACCTGTGATTAGCATCTTTTATGTGTTCTTGCTGCTTTTATACTGACACAAGTTTGTTTGAATTTTTTATATATCATGCAGTTCCCTAGAAACTAATTAACATTTATTTGTACTTCTACTTGTGTAGTGTTTTTGAGCTAAGAAAGTTGCACATCTCTATAATTTATACTAAAATGACATAAGTAATGGAAAGTAGAATTAGATGGTTAGGATCATTTTAACATAATTATATTTTAATTGCTAAATTAGAGAGTAATTCCCATAAATTGCACATCATACCCACTAACTATAATATGCATTAATTCATTAAAATTAATGTTAACTCTAAAAATCACATGAGTGTTTTATGGTTGTCCACTTATTTCATAGGATTTCTGGATGAGATTGCAACTCTTTTATTTTATTAATGAATTATCAGAATATTTTATTGACTCATGAGAATCTGAAAAACAAATTCTCATAATTGGAATCTGCCTGCAGCTCATGTTGTTCAAACTATTTATAAATGGGTGAAGCTTATTGGAGGGTTATCATGGCAGATAAGATGTAGGCAAAGAGCAGGCAGAGTGGGGAGGGAGACTTAAATGTGCCATCAGTATAGAATCCTTGCATTGCCTCAAGAGATCCAAGTCCCTGTGAATTCCTTTAACCCTTATCTAGCACTAATTTAGTGCTGGCTGTGATTAGATTATTGTGTATAGGCTTCAATAAATTGTCTATGCTGCAATCTTACAAATGGTCCTTGTGAGAAAAATAATTAAGCAGGAGTCCAGATTAAAAACAATATAAACAGATTTATTGTCATTCTTTGTGCAAAGGTCCAGAATTTGGTCAGAAGACAAAACTTCTGACACAAATAGAGGCAAAGACCATTATCCAGAAACATGGTTTTATACAGAACATGACTCCACCTTACTCCTCCCATTCTCCTCACATCATATTGTCCAGCCTCCCATTATGTAACATCCTAACACAGTGTTTTCACATTAGGAAAAATCCCAGGAGCTATCCATCATCCTGACAGCTGCACACTTCCTCTCTCTGTGTGTGAACCTGAGCATTCCAATAAGATCATTTCCTTCATAACCACAAAACATTTCCGTATCATCACTTCCTCTCTTGCACATTCCCAAACTTTTGGTACAAACATATCCTGTGTAAGAGCTGACATACATAAAATACATTTTGTTACACAATATGATTTGTCATTACAAATAGATTCAAAATGGTTGTGCTATGGCTCTTATTACATATCTTATTTAACAAGAATAAATTCATACTTCTCACAGTCCTGATTCATTGTGCCTGACATAAATGCAGATGTCTGTGTTCTCCTATATCCGTGGTGGCGAACCTATGGCACGCGTGCCAGAGGTGGCACGCGGAGCCATAGGAGCCGGCACGCGAGGGTTGCCCACCGGCAAACCGGAAGTGCGAAAAACGCACTTCCGGTTTGCCGGTGTGCTGTTTTTTGCACTCCGGAGGGTTCAGGGAAACTCCCTGAAGCTCCGGAATGCAAAAAAACTACAAAACGGACAAACCGGAAGTGCACTTTTCCGCACTTCCGGTTTGTCCGTTTTGTAGTTTTGCATTCCGGAGCTTCAGGGAGCTTCCCTGAACCCTCCAGAGTGCAAAAAACAGCATATCGGCAAACCGGAAGTGCATTTTTTCGCACTTCCGGTTTGCCGGTTTCGTCGTCCCAGGCTCCGGTAAGCCTTTGCGCGGGGGTGGGGGGGTGTGCGCATGCGCAGGGGGCAGCATGGGGGGGTGTTGTGTGCATGCGTGGGGGGGAGGGAATGGGTGTGGGCACGCGCGCGAGTGCGCCCCCCCCTTTTTGGCACGCAAGCCGAAAAAGGTTTGCCACCACTGTCCTATATTATTATCATGGTTGCTTCTTTAGATTAGATTGCACTGTTTCAGGTTACAGAACACCCCACAAAGAGAGAGGGAGGGAGAGAGAGAGAGAGACAGAGAGAGAGAGAAAGAGAGAGAGAGATCTTCAAAATTACCAGTTCTAATTTTGAAAGCAATAGAAAAGAGAAAAGTGATTATATACAGGAAATAATCTATGGACAATATTTAAATTAATTAAATATAGAATAGAATAGAATAGAATAGAATAGAATAGAATAGAATAGAATAGAATAGAATAGAATAGAATAGAATTCTTTATTGGACTTGGATTGGAATTTGTCTTTGGTGCATATGCTCTCAGTGTACATAAAAGAAAAGATACATTTGTCAAGAATCATGAGCTACAATACATAATGATTGTCATATGGTACAAATAAGCAATCAGGAAACAAGCAATATTAATATAAATCGTAAGGAAATAAGTTACAGTCATATAGTCATAAGTGGGAGGAGATGGGTGATAGGAACGATGAGAAGACTAATAGTAATAGTAATGCAGCCTTAGTGAATAGTTTGACAGTGGAAGTTGAAACAATTTATGACCAACAGTCATTGGTATAGAGAGAGAAAAGAAGTGGTGAGAGTACACAGCCTGGGGGGGGGGGGGGCTGTGCTAATTGTTAGGAAGGTTGTGATCCACTTACAGGTGTGTTCAGGTATCCCCAGCTGATTTAGTTTAGTTAGAAGAATGTCCGGTATGATGGTATTGAATGCTGAACTAAACTCTACAAAGAGGACCCTTGCATAGGTCTTTGGAGATTCAAGATGTTGTAGGATGTAGTGCAGAGCCATATTAACAGCATCATCTGTCAATCTATTTGCTCGATATGCAAATTGCAGCGGGTCTAACAGTGGATCCGTGATGGTTTTCAAGTGGGACATCACTAGCCTTTCAAAGGTTTTCATACAGATGTTAGAGCAACTTGTCTGTAGTCATTCAGTTCCTTGATGGAGGGCTTCTTTGGCACTGGGATGAAAGTGGAGCATTTGAAGCAAGAAGGCATATCTCTAGTGATTTGTTGAAGATTTGGGTGAAGATGGTCAGCACAGACTTTTAAGCAAGAAGGAGTTATATTGTCTGGGCCTGGTGCTTTTCCTGTCTGTGAAATAGATCTTGCACTTCCTTTTCTGTGATCACCAGAGGTTGTGAACCCAATGGGATGGGGTCATTTGTAGGAGGTTTGGCTGTTGTTGGTGTGTCTGGGATGGAGGTTGTGGAGATAGGTGGCTGTAGTTTCCTTTCAAACCTGCAGTAGAACACGTTCAGGTCATCTGCCAGTTGCTGATTTCCTTCAGCTTGGGAAGGAGGTTTGCCGTAACCGATGATGTTTTTAAGAGTTTTCCACATGTTTGCTGGTTCATTTGTTGAAAACTGATTCCTTAGCTTTTCAGAGTAGCTTCTTTTTGCTGCTCTGATTTCCCTTGTTAACACATTTCTGGCCTGATTGTACAGCATTCTATCACCTTTTCTGTATGCTTCCTCTTTGTAAATGTAAATATATTTTTGTATATGTAAATATAGTCCTTTTTTATATGTATATGTAAATATAGTCCTTTTTTAACACTCCCGCAGCTGCTATTTTTAAAACTATGGGCCCTGGCTTGCCACTCAAAGACCAAATGCAATTCTTGGCCTAGGAAAAGGTAATTGGGCAGAAAATGTGCCATTGCTGAAACAAATTATAGGTTCTGCTTTGTAGCACAGATATATTACATGTCCTCCAATTCTAATTCTGTGGCTTCTTTGGCCAGGCTAATAATCAACCCATCACTTGTAGAAGTTCTATATTTCCAATTGGGGATTCAAATAAGTAAAATGGAAAGTCAGTGGCATCCTTTTACCAATTAAATGGCTATGTATTTGCGAATTTCTGAAAAATATGTCTTGAACTGGGAAGATCTTGATTGACACAGATGAGTCAGGTATTGTTTAGAACAGGGTTCTCCAACCTTGGCAACTTTAAGACTTGTGGACTTCAACTCCCAGAATTCTGGGAGTTGATATCCACAAGTCTTAAAGTTGCCAAGGTTGGAGACCTCTGATTTAGAATATTTTTATTCCCATTTTCCACTGCCTGTGAAATGACCACAGGGATCTGAGCATAAAAACAAAATGATTCACAACTATAATGATAATTTTATGATGAAAATGTATTACTATTTGAACCAGACTAATAATTGGATATTTAAATATGCAGTTTTTGTAAGCTTCATTCAACATACCGGTACTTTCTAAATGGCAGGCTTTAACTAAATAAGAAACAATTGGGTTAGCCCTGCATATTTAACAGTTTTACTTATCTGGAGACATAATTGGTGGTTTTCTTAGTAAAACAAGAGAAAACATTTCACAGGAAAGCTACTTAACCTTTCTACCCAATTGGAGAATGTTTTGTCTAGCAACTTAACTCATTTTCTTCTATCCCTAGTTAGCATTTTTGCATTATACATGAAGGTCACACTCATGTGAGAAATAAAAGTGTGTGTTGCTATGATGTCCTAGATCAGGGGTTCCCCAATGTGGTAAGTATCCATCCCAAAAATCAGTGGGACTATTCATTATTGCTGTTACTATTATTCACAGGACTATTAGTTAATATTAAATTATTTTAACATAATGTTTTGGTATCAATGAACAAATCTGAAACTTAATGAAAATAATATGAGCTGAAAAGATTGGAGACCCCTCTCTTAGATAGTCTGGCTTACTATTAGATTCACCTGAATTGTGTTGTTCGATTCATCTCCTCGTTTATTTTCCATCTCTCAGTGCTACTCCTTTTACTTTGTAAATGCAAATATGCATTTACATTCTCTGAACATTCTGCATTCACTATCCTTTCATATAGACATCTGATCTGAAATTCTTCTGAAGCCTTATGAACTTTCCAACTGCTTATATTTTCAGACACTAGTATCAATCTATCAATAGATTCTAAATCACATCTGTTGTTCTGATGTTACACTGTCTGGGCACAGATGTTGATGGGCAGTTTAATCAATAAAGAGCCATTATTTCCAATCTTGGCTGTCTCACATAAGAAGGTCTGCTCATAACATGAGGTAAATTACAATGGGACTCCTGTGCCATGGCAAATAAGGCAGAGAACCTCAAACTTGCTGGTTTAGGGAAATGATGGGGTGGGGAGAGGGAATCTGTAGTTGTTCCATTTTAGATAAGGAAGAATTAAATGACTTCTGCATATTATTTTAAAAGCCTTGGTGCTTTCTGAGATTGGTTGTTTGCTTGAATGTTTCATTATATGACTCAGTGCTAGTGACTGTCAGGTTTGCTCTCTGTTTATGTACAATAGCTTGCCCTGCTAGTATTGGTGAGGGTATGGTTTTCTCCTTGATAGTTCAAAATTTCCTCCAGCTGAAGCCTACCCCATGGAAATATCCACTGTTTCAAATTTATGCAGGCACCTGACTATCACACCATCAAATAAAGATGCAATCAACATGAAGGATATTCCCAATTGGAATCTGTAGCTTGTATGCATAAGATAGTAGTGTTAATCTACTGCAGGGCTGTCAAACTCCCGGCCCATGGGCCAGATGCATTACATGCTGGCCACGCCCATACCAGGTTTAGCAAAGGGGGGGAAAGTCCCAATACGTCATGTGATACCACTGTGACGACGTGAGTATGACACCCTTATCTACTGCAATAAGGCCATGCAAAGTCTTGTATCATCTTATATCAGATTTATTGTTACATACTTTTTTGTAGATCACGATTCATAACATCAAATTAATAGAGTTCTGTCCTATATTATATAGAGGTATAGATTTTATAGATATACAAATATGCATTCACAACAATTGATGGGGACAAAAAAGGGGAATAGAAAGGGCAAAATAAAAAAAATGAGAATTATCTATAGATAGTGCCCACTAAGAAAAGCAGTTGTTAGATATGAAATTTATTTTATTTATTTATTTATTTATTTATTCGGCTTTCTTATATGCCGCCCAACTCCCGAAGGACTCAGGGCGGCGTACAGCATAGGAAAATACAAGAAACCAATAAACAAAATTTAAAAACATAATATAAAAATTAAAAATGCAATATAAAAACAACCATGCAACAACCAAGCATACCCGGGGGAGAGTTCAGCTGGAGTTAAACTCTGCCCCCTGCCTGCAGGAAAAGCCACGTCTTAACGGCTTTTCGGAAGGCCAGCAGGGTGGGGATGGTTCGGGTCTCTGGAGGAAGTTGGTTCCAGAGCGCGGGGCCTGCCACAGAGAAGGCCCTCCCCCTAGGACCTGCCAGCCGGCATTGCTTAGCCGATGGGACCTGGAGGAGGCCAACTCTGTGGGCCCTAACCGGTCGAAGGGAAGTATGAGGCAGAATGCGGTCCCGGAGATAACCCGGCCCTAAGCCATGAAGGGCTTTAAAGATGGTGATCAACACCTTGAATTGGACCCGGAGACAAATGGGTAACCAATGCAGCTGGCGGAGTAAAGGTGTCACGTGGGTGTACCTTGATACACCCACCACAGCACGCGCAGCCGCATTTTGTACCAGTTGGAGTCTCCGGATACTCTTCAAGGGTAGCCCCATGTAGAGCGCATTGCAGTAGTCCAAACGGGAGGTGACAAGGGCGTGAGTGACCGTGAGTAGAGCCTCCTTCTCCAAGTATGGCCGCAACTGGTGCACAAGGCGAACCTGTGCAAAGGCCCCCCTAGCCATAGCAGTAAGATGATGCTCCAATTTTAGCTGTGGATCTAGGAGGACCCCCAAGTTGCGGACCTGGTCCGAGGGAATCAGTTTCGTTCCCTCTAAAACCAAGGAGGGACAGTTGTCGTAGTCCTTAGGAGGCAATACCCAAAGCCACTCAGTCTTGTCGGGGTTGAGTCTGAGTCTGTTCCTCCCCATCCAGATCCTAACGTCGTCCAGGCACCGGCACATTACATCAACTGCCACACTGAAGTCAGACGGGGTGGTGATGTACAGCTGGGTGTCATCAGCGTACTGGTGGTAACGCACCCCATGTCTGCGGATGATCTCACCCAGCGGTTTCATGTAAATGTTAAATAGGATGGGCGAGAGAACCGACCCCTGAGGCACCCCGCATAACAGGGGCCTAGGGGAGGATCTCTGCCCTCCTGTTAACACCGACTGCATCCTATCGGCGAGATAAGAGGAGAACCACCGTAAAACGGTGCCTCCCACTCCCAACTCACCGAGACGATGCAGAAGGATACCATGGTCGATGGTATCGAAAGCCGCTGAGAGGTCAAGTAGCACCAGGATAGAGGAGTTTCCCCCATCCCGGGCCCGCCAGAGATCATCTATCAGAGTGACCAAGGCAGTTTCTGTACTGTACCCGCGCCTGAAACCCGACTGATAGGCATCTAGATGCTCTGTTTCATCCAGAAGTCGCAGAAGTTGAGTAGCCACCACCTTCTCCACAACTTTCCCTAAAAAAGGTAAGTTGGAGACCGGACGATAGTTCTTCAAATCAGCTGGATCCAGGGAAGGCTTCTTCAGGAGGGGTCTCACCACCGCAGTTTTTAACGACTGCGGTACGGATCCCTCCCCCAAAGAAGCGATGACCACCGCCCGGATCCAGCCGCGTGTCACCTCCCTGCTGGCCGAGACCAACCAGGAGGGGCACGGGTCCAATAAACAGGTGGAGGCCCCCATCGCCCCCACGGCTCTGTCCACATCATCAGGAGAAACAGGCCCAAACTCCTCCCACAACGGTGGACTAAGACTTGCCCCAGTCAACTCCATGGACTCTGCCCAGCCAGAGTCCAGGTTCGACCGGATCCGAGCGACTTTATCCGACAGAAACTCTGCAAATTCCTCAGCTCTACCTTGCAAGTGTTCCTCGCTCCCCCCTTTAGCAAGGAGGGAGCGAGTCACCCTAAACAAGGCGGCTGGGCGAGAATCTGCGGACGCAATAAGAGCGGAAAAATGGGATCGTTTTGCCGCCCTTATCGCCACTAAATAAGATCTGATGTAAATTCTTAATAGTGTTCGATCGGATTCGGTCTTGCTGGACCTCCAGCGGCGCTCCAGACTTCTCTTCTGGCGTTTCATCTCCCGGAGCTTGAAATTGAAAGCCATGTGTTTGTAACCTAATTAATATGACAATATGGGGGTGCGATGACTCAGCAATTAAGGACACTGAGTTTGTCAGCTGGAAAACTGACAGCCTGGGTTCAATACCCGAGCTCCACACAACAAAGAGTGAGCTTCAGGGGTGAAATCCAGCAGGTTCTAACAGGTTCTGTAGAACTGGTAGTGGAAATTTTGAGTACTTCAGAGAACCGGTAGCGGACATTTTGAGTAGTTCGGAGAACCAGCAAATACCACCTCTGGCTGGCCCCAAAGTGGTGTGGGAATGGAGATTTTGCAATATCCTTCCCACAGGAGTGGGGAGGGAATGGGGATTTTGTAGTATCCTTCCTCTACCATGTCCAAGCCACACCCACCAAGCCACACCACGCCCACCAACCGTGGAATAGAACCGGTAGTAAAAAAAATTGGATTTCACCACTGGTGAGCTTCTGTTACTTGATCCAGCTCTTACTCACATAACAGTTCGAAATCATGCAAATGCAAGTAGATTAATAGGTACCACTTCAGTGGGAAGGTAACAGCATTCTGCGAGCCTTTGGCATATAGCCGTGCTGGCCACGTGCCCATGGAAATTGTCTTTGGACAACACTGACTTCCTCGGCCAAGAAACGGAGATGAGCATTGTCATCAGAGTCAGACACAACTGTGTCAGAGTATGTTCATAGACTGGAATAGACATGATAACAGGTCAGCCAATGGGGACTGTTTGGATAGACATGGTAACAGGTCAGCCAATGGGGACTGTTTGGTGACCCAGACGGCTCGGAGTCTGGGCATAGCTTAGGTTCACTGAACTTTGGGGGGGGTGTGTGTGTGTGTATGTGTGTGTGTGTTATAGCTTCTGTGAATATTACTTCTGTGATCATTGATTCTGTACTTCTGGATTCGGCTGTATGGTATTTTATATAAAGAAGTTCCTTATATATCAGTGATGGCGAACCTTTTTTTCCTCGGGTGCCGAAAGCGCGTGCGCGTGCACTATCATGCACGTGCGAGTGCCCACACCCATAATTCAATGCCTGGGGAGGGCAAAAATGGCCTCCCCCACCCCCACAGAGGTCCTCTGGAGGCCGGAAACAGCCCATTTCCTGACTTCCGGTGGGCCCGGTAGGCCCATTTTTTGCTCTCACCAGGCTCCAGAGGTTTCTCTGGAGCCTGGGGAGGGTGAAAATGCTCCCCCGGAGGCCCTCGAGAACCTAAAATGCCCTTCCAGAGCCTCCGTGTGAGCCAAAAATCAGCTGGCCGACGCACACATGCACGGTGGAGCTGAGCTAGGGCAACGGCTCGTGTGCCGGCAGATATGGCTCCGCGTGCCACCTGTGGCACGCGTGCCATAGGTTCGCCATCACTGTTATATATAATTGAATCCAGCTGAATTTCATTTACTTGTGTGCTGGTCAGATGGGCTGCAGACTCTAAAAAACTGGACAGGGAAACATTTACCCTTTAGTCCAGGGGTGAAATCCTCCCGGTTCGCCCTGGCCCGTCCTTTGGCGTATAGCCGATGGAACTGGTGGCGGTCGCGGCACGGAGCTTCTCCCGCCCGCTTTCCCGGCCCGGCTGAACGCCACCATTCGGGTTATTTTTCCCTCTGTGCATGCGCGCGCATGCACAGAGGGAAAAATAACCCGAATGATTGTGGTCAGCCGGGCCGGGAAAGCGGTGATTGTGTTCAGCCGGACCGGGAAAGCGGGCAGGAGAAGCTCCGCACCGCTACCGCCGCCAGTTCCATCGGCTATACGCCGAAGGACTGGCCCGGGCGAACCGGGAGGATTTCACCCCTGCTTTAGTCTCTTTTCTCCTGTTTCACTATAAAATTACTCTTTATAATTCCTTGATTTTCAATTTCAAGAGCAGTATTTGGGGTATCGTAAGGTATTGGCTAGGTTATATTATTCTACCATAACAGTTTCTAAAATCTCCAGAGACTTACTAGAGTTTAGCTCTTCAGATAGACCAAGATGACAAAGATACATATTTACACTAGTTTTACATAATGATTAATTCTCATTTGGAAAAGACAAGGTGCTGCTCATTGCAAAACAACACTGAACCTGATACTAGGAGATGTGTTTGCTTTGCTTGTTGGTTCAATCTATTCTTTTTCATTGCTAATGGGCAACTGTGAAAACAAAGCTCTACTCTTACACAAGAAGTTATCACAAAGTGACAAGAAAAATGCTTGGGTGAGAATACATCTAATGAGAACAATATCTACTGCCAGGAACTCTAACACACTCTGTCTGTCTGTCTGTCTCTCTCTCTCTCTCTGCTCAATCTCTCAATCTCTCTCTCAATCAATACACACACACACACACACACACCTGTGTGTGTGTGTGTGTGTGTGTGTGTGTGTGTGTAACATTTTTACTGATAAATGAAAATGAAGAGAGTCTATAGCATATCACATTTTGGGAAGAGATCATGCCAAAGTCATTTTCAAAAATGAAAAAGTCTGTGCAATAGTTGACATGTAGAACTTTTTACCATCAATGTAGTATGTTCTCTGAGTAGCTGTTTCCTCAAATTTAATTGATAGTTCTTCTATTTTCAGTGCTATAATTGAGTTTTATCCTTACCTGCAATAGAAGTCATAAGGGAAAAGGTATGCAATAATGGTGAATATCTGTAGCTCGGGTATAGGATGACGGTGAGGGTTCGTGCTCCGAGCTTGTGGGTTGGTTTCTGAACGTTTCGTTATCAGGCTAGATAACATCTTCAGCAGAGTTTAAGGGATGTCACTGTCAGTGTTCTTCTGTTTATAAGGGCTTCCGGTGTAGGTGTGTCAAGTGAAGGTCTTGTGATGGGTCTTGCGACAGGGATGTTATATCAGGTCAGGGTCATTGGGAGGTGAACATTGGGAGGGAAAAGGTATCTTAAGCATGTATGTTTTCCTGCTTTTGTAATAAATAGAACACAAAATGAGCAGCAACTATATTAGCACTTTATTATTATCAAATTTGTGTTGTGTATGTGTGTCACCCTGAAGTAAAAGGAGAAAACACAACCCACAAGTTCATATATGAATGTGTTAATCAACGGATCATTCTTGATCATAAGGAGAGTACAGCAAAGACAAGGAACTCAAATTCCAAGCAACCAGCACATTTTCCCTGCTTTTAGGAGGGAGTAAATTTAAAAGACAAGAAAATCACTTTCATTTTGCCTTTATTCTTTTGCCTTTATCCATTGCCAAGAAATGGCTTCTCTCCACTACCTGACTTGTCAGGTAAGAAATATACCCCAATCTGGAAATGGACTTGAAAATCAGAAGAAAATAGAAAATTAAGAAAATAAGGGGTGGGTTTGAATTATGTTTTATATTCAGATTATGCATTGATTTGAGTTATTGGTTTATTTCTTTAGTTCTATTTTGTTATTTATGCCCTTATGCCTGGAAGGGAAAGGTGAATTAAGACTTGTCAGGTTCTTGAGGGTTTTTTTTCTTTTCTCGCATTGTCTTCAGTTCCAAGCTTTATCTTTTCCTGAAATCTGTAGTTTCATTCTCACATCTCTCTTAGATACAGAAGTACCAGAAGAGAGAATGATGGTTCCCTTGGCTTCTCCCTGAATAAAAGTGCCAAAAGAAAAATTCCATAAAAGATTTTATATAAACCATATAGAAACACAGATTCATATCAGGATCGTAGGAAGTTGCGGGGAACAGTTTTAGGAACTTCTATCAACAAGAGGACCTTAATTCAACAAGAAAATAGTTTCACCAACAAATTACACAAGTCAATAAAGATATAGAAGAGACAGTAAAAATAGAACAGATAAATGATTTTTCAAGAGGCCAAAATGTAGAAGAGAGCAAAAAGAAAGATTCCTTAGCAGAGACCAAAGAGGTTCTGATGGGTATCTTAGAGAGCAGACAGCAAGAGGCCGATGTGGAGGCAGAGAAGATGTTTAGATTAATTAGATTAGATTAGATGTAGAGGGATGCAAGATCCCAAGGGAGGAGCAAGGGAGACTGATTAAAAAGTCAATAAGAGTTGAAATACTAAAAAGGACAAGAGATGATGGATATAGAACATATCTTAATATGGGATTTGTTTATTAAAGACTAAAAAATAGAGCTAGAAATTAAAAATTGGGAAAACGTTATTATGTATACTGTTATATGATAGAAGCTATTATAGTTAATATGTATAAGTAAATGTTAGAAGTCAAGATTACTATTACAGAGGCTTAAAAAGTAAAAAAAATAAGGGATGATGGATAGATACTGTACATAATACCTCTTAATATGGGAATTGTTGAATTAGAGGCTAGTAATAAGACATAGAAAGTAGAAATTGGAGAAACATTATTTTTATATACTGCCATAAAATAGAATACATTATAATTACAATGTATATGTAAATCTGAGAAGCTGAAAGAATATTATGTATATTATGTATATTAATATAATCATTGTTATCAAGATTTTGTATAAAGTAAATTGACCCAGACAATGTACTGTTCACTAAGGTGCAAGATTCTGATATGCCTTCATTTTAAACTATAACTCTAATTCAAACATTTATTGATATTTATCAGAGCTTTACAGGGGGATGAGTGAAAGTGGTTTACAGGTTCAATTTTCAAAGCTAGTCAGTTCAGTATTGCTTCTTGTCCAATTTCCCGATGTTGATACTGCCAATTTTTCTTGCTTGTGATTCTACTGCCTCAGTTTTCAGTGAGAAAGCTTTGCAAAACATTGTCATAGAAAATTTGTTCCCCAATGAAAAAATATAACATTTGGAAATAAAGCATTAATAAACTTATTTTATTTTGTTACTTTTTTACATTGCAAAAGTGAATTTTTCTAAGTCAGATCTACATGCTATCCATTATGTTTCAAAAGAAAATAGGGCCATATTTAAAATATGCTTGTTCTCATATGAAGACCACCTTATCCATGTCTATTCTGCTTTTTTGCAATATTAACTTACTCTGCAATATTCTGTCGTGCACTGTTTTATATAAGGAGATTGGTTTTTCTAATATGCTAGAAAAAATAATCTGATTTTTTAAGGATAATTTTAGTTAAGAAGACAAATTTGCCAGGTTGTCATCTACATGATTCTTTAATATTCATTGGTGCATATCTATCAGCTCTTCTACATAGTAGACCAAGAAATCAGACCAAGGCACCAGGCTAGAAAGTAGACGACCTTGAGTTTCAATCCTGCCTTAGCCTTGAAAGCCAACTGGGTGACCTTGAGCCAGTCACTCTATCAGCCCAACTCACTTCACAGGGATGTTGTTGTAGGGAAAATAGAAGGAGGAAGGTATGTTGGATATGTTTGCTGATTTGAGTTATATGTAAAAATAATAAAGTCAGTCAGTAAGTAAAGAGAGAGAGAGAGAGAGAGAGACAGACAGAGAGAGAGAGAGAGAGAGAGAGAGAGAGAGAGAGAGAGAGAGAGAGAGAGAGAGAGAGAGAGAGAGAGAGAGATAAACAAGCAAACAAACAAACAAACAAATTCAAGTCCACAGGACTGCTAAAACTATTTTTATCAAGATTGACTATAATAACAAAATCTTGTGAATCTGATTGTGCTGTACCTCCTCCTCTTTATTATATTCTTGTGAATTACAGGTGTCTGTCTAAGTCCTTTACAAACACTATCTGCCTCTTGTGAACTTATGTTTTACCTCTTTTTGTTTTGGTAACAAAACTTGCACATCTCTATCTAGGTAATCTTCCTTACTGTCTATACAGCATCCATCAGAATCAAGAAGCATCTGTGCCTTGATATAGACACTAAATAACCCTGAAAAGTAGTCAGTGTAACATCTCATATTATCCTGGGTAACTAGTGATTGCTGAAGGATTTGGTTCTAGTCACACCAAACATTATTTCTCCTTGCTGTTGCATTGTTTAATTTCACAGGATTCTTATAAATGCATAATTCCCAAATGCTTATTTTAAAATGTATTTATTTATTAAATTGATTTCTATAGCCACCCATCACAACAAAGTGATAAAATGTTATTAATGGTAAATTATGGTATTCTAAGAAAGCGATATTCCCTTAATATGTGTTCTTAAGGACTGTCCATGTCATGATTGCTCAGATGAATAATTGCTTATCATGTAAGTTAATATGGAACATCACTCTTAAACATAAAGGATGAACCGTTCTGCAAATGTCTAGAGTTGGGTCTACATTTAGTAATAGTTAAAATCAAGAAATCATTCAATACTAGATAAAGTAAAACTAGACTGGTCATTGGAAGACACAATGAATTTGAAACTTAAATATATAAAAATAAGAATCATTGGAAAAGACCATGATGGTTGAAAAAATTGAAGGCAATTAGAAAACTTTCTCACCAATTAATCTCCAAAGGATTTTATAACACATAGTGAATGGCCATGTTGCGTAATAGAGAGCACCCACAACTTCATTTCAAATGAATGTCTGCAGGCTTTTGTCCCCCTATTTTTTCCCTAATCAGCAAGATAGCAAAGCATCACTAAGCACTAGGCAGACCTTTGTGTAACTAAATCGGATCTTTAAATTCCTAAACAAATGATCAGCAATATTTTGAAAATGGCTCAATTTTCAGAAGTTAGAATGGTGCATATATTGACCAAAGACATGTCATTTTATAAAAACTTAACAGAGCATGTCAAGATTTATCTGAGTCGATGTTGCCAATCAGCTAAGTTACTGATTGACACACAATGATTATATTTTACCAGTCATCTTCAAAATAATCAAAATGCAGTTGTCTTCTTTGAATTCTTTCCCTTTATTTGTAGTTTTTACATTTTTATTTTGGGGTTGTACCTTATAGTGACAAGCATTTGTCTTGAAGGAGGTACAACTCCATCACACACAGCTATTATCTGATAGTGTTAAGGTTCCCCCCTACAGAGTTTATGATGGAAAGGCTGTCAGACAAGCCAGCAAAACAACTTGCACACATGACTTCATTTCCTAGAGGGAAAAGGGAAAAGGAGCAGTTTTTAAACAGGAATCTGACTGACACTATCCAACTATTTTGCAAAATGTACTCCAAAGTTCAGACAGGAATGTGTTGATTGACTACAGCTAAGGAAAGGCTAAATGTCAGTCTTTCAGGTCTAAACCTGTGTCCTCTGCCATAGGCTGACAGATGAAGTAGCATCCAGAATGAAGACTGACATAAGAACTAAAGGTGGAGGAAATGAATGGCTGCTTTATACTGTATATTTAACAGGGTTACTTTTTGTATCCATAATATTTATAATTATGGTGTATAAAAATGACTCCTATAATGATTAGATGGAAAAAAGAGATAACATTTACTTATTGAATAAGTAAGAATAAATTGACTGATTTCTGATTCAAAGCAAATGAATTATTTCAGTTATCCTTACCATGTATTAGTATTTATAATGGTCTCTGCTAAATTAGATTTATGGGTCTTGTGTTTTTTCCTTCAAGTCAGTGTTGACTCCTGATCCCTGGAATTTTATTGGCAAGTTTTAAAAAGTAGCTTGCCATTGCCTCCTCCCTAGAGCTGAGAACTGGCTTCATGCCAGTTTAGGACCAGGCTACCTCCGGGACCGCATCCTTCCTCACACTTCCCTTCGACCGGTGAGGTCCCACAGAGTGGTGCCTCCTCCGGGTCCCGTCAGCCAAACAATGCCCACTGGCGGGGCCTAGGGGGAGGGCCTTCTCTGTAGGGGCCCCTGTTCTCTGGAACCAACTCCCCCCAGAGATCCGTATTATCCCCACCTTTCTGGCCTTCCGAAAAGCCATTAAGACATGGCTCTTCCTGCAGGCGGGGTGATTCTGAGACATTACATCTGATGTCTCCCCCATGTATGTTTGGTGCTATAGGTTGTTTTAAATTGTTTTTTTAATGATTTGGTTGGTTGTTTTCTTAAAATGTTGTATGCTGCCCTGAGTCTTCAGGGAGTAGGGCGGCATAGAAGAACCTCCAAATAAAATAAATAAATGCCTAAGGCAGGACTAGAACTCACAGTCTTGCAGTTTCTATTTTGGTGCCTTAGCCACTGCAGGTAGACCTCACTAATTGCCCTGTTTAGTAACTGTTTTAAGTTATGACAGTAACTTTACAACCAGTTCTTACATTTACAACTGTCACAATGTCCTGGAGTCATGTGATTGACATTTGGGCATTGGCAACCAGTGGATATTTACAACTATCACAGCATCCCGATTCCTACATTCACATGATTGCTATTTGTGCACTTCACAATCATCTTCCAACAAGCATAGTCAATGGAGAAGCCAGCAGTAAAATCACAAGTTGCAATCATGTGATGTCTCATTTAATGACCGCTGGTTTGCTTAACAACTGAATGGGAAGTGAAGTTGTAACTTTATTGCATGATGATTTGCTTAGCAACCATGTTGCCAGTCCCAATTGTAGTCACTAAGCGAGGATTACCATAGTTAGGTTATGTGTACAGCATTCCTCTTGCTGCTTAGCTAGGCATATTTGAATAACCATTCCAGTTTCATTTAGTTTTGCGCTTTTGAAAGGTGTAAACATGAAACTTATAACTGTGTAGAATTCAGGGCACCAGATTATATCCATTATGCAGTAGAATTGACTCTGGTGAATAAAACATGTTTTGTGGTGATATTTCTACCATGTATTAGATAAACACCTATAGATTTTGTACTCTTTCAGAGTCCAAAGACAGTGAATAGTTTTGACATGTTTCCAGAATGAGAGTTTATTATTCTTACAAGCAATTTACTTGTTCAAAAAATGAAAATGTTTGACAAAAAAGCCCTCTAAAGTAATGCATAAAGGTATTTTTTTCCCCAATATGTATTACACTGAGTCTTTTCCCTCCTATTGTGCTAAGCATAATGGGATGATAATCAATTGTGCATTGTGACTGGTTTTTATAAAGTCATTCTAGGTTTATAAAATAAGCCATGATAAAATCTAAGGAAGCCTCCCGGCTACTTAGAGCAGGTCCCTTGTCGATTGGGGGAGGTCATTATCAAGAACAGTACGTGATGGCTTTTCTTCTGGTTGTTTGGTCACAAACTGTGGGGTCTTAATTTATTCACTGGGAACAAAAATATAATATCGGCATTTTAATCATTTTTATTCCATCAGACTTTTCTTATTTGTAAAATGTGGCACTGTTGCATAGAACAAGGCTTGGCTCAGCGCATTAGCTCTATCTTATCTCATTCCATAATTCCTCTAAACACTTTCTATTGGAAGAGGATAACAGCCTGCAGAGGAATGCCCACTCTGTCTGTGGTATTTCTTCAAACTGGAGTTCTAAATTGACCATCCCGACTCCCATCCGCTGTATATACTTTCTAAAAGGCTAAATAAGGCTTCAGGTGCTTTCAGTTTTCAATATTTCACTTATAAATGAAGGCAGTATTTCTATTCAGATAGCTTTAAAAAGCCAAATGATTTCTTTGGTGCATAAATTTAATATGGGAATGCTAGCTCAGTTTAATAGCTATTAAATCATCTTTTTTTGTTGTCTAAGGGGTAGGTCAAGGGGAGTCCAAGCCCTGTAATATCATATTCCATAATAAATGTAATGTATTCATGTTTAAGGGGATTTAAAAATGAAAGAATAATGTTTTGTTAAAGAAAAAGAAGGCTATATTTGCATATTATACAGTTGGATGCAAAGCCATCAATCATCATATTATCTGTACATTGAGAATGATAAATGGCCTTCATTGTAATGAGAGAATTTAATCACAGAGAGAACTGAAGAGGGCAAATAATACAAATGCTTCATCTGCAGAAGCAACTTAGTCATTATAAATAGATCTAACCACCCTTCTAGAACAACACCATTCGTTTGCATGTACATAGGAAAGGTCAAAACCAAGACAATTTTTCTGAAAGCAGTCAAGTTTAACAAAGGGGCTACATTTTAGGAATGTATTTTTAAAAGGCAATCCGTAATAAAACTCAGGTTTGCTTATCTTGCCCTGTATAAAATTTCACAATTGACGGAGATGACTGTTTCATTTTGTGCCTCATTTTAGGCATATCCCAGCAGCATCTCTTTGAAAGTGTGGAAGATTATTTTACAGGAAGATAGCAATAGCACTCAGACTTCACAGTGCTTTACAGCCCTCTCTAAACGTTTTGCAGAGTCAGCATATTGTCCCCAACAATCTGGGTCCTCATTTTACTGAGGACCATCCTTCCATCCTTTCCATTGAAAGGATGGAAAGCTGAGTCAGCCTTGAGCCGGTGAGAATCGAACTGCCGAACTGCTGGCAATCGGCAGTCAAAAAATTAGCCTGTAGTACTGCATTCAACCACTGTGTCACTACGCCTCTATTAGATCATTGCTTCTTAATTTATTCTTGCCTATTTAGGTAAATTTTAAATTTACTTAGGTAAATTCTAGTAATATTTATACCCAGTTAGTGGTTCTGCCTATCAGTAAAGTCACCCACAGACAAACAATCAAATAATCCCAATTATTTCTGGTACTAGTCCTGGTGTTCCTAACTGTCTTATTCAGTTATCAGAATAAAACCAAGATACAAGGTGCTATTAAAAACCCTGAGTAAATCTATTGAGCTAGAATAGCTTGTTTCAGTCCGTTGATATAACTGTACTAATCCTTTATTGTGCACCCTACTTCTCTGTCTTCTCTATCCCCTTAAAGTATTTTGTTCGGTAAATCTTTACTATAATTGGACTGGCAGGCTAATATGGATTTTTCTGCACCATTAAGTGTTCCTCCCACATGCAAAGTCATTCAGAAACACTTACGGGGTTTATCTAATAAGTCAAAGATATAATGCTTTTTTTAGTATGATTAAGAAGGTATAGATTAGATTATCAGCCTTAATTGTACACATGCTACATGTAGCATTCCCTGTTAATGATAAGGACAGCAAAGGTTACTTGGCACATTACGTAGAACCAAAGTCCAGTTTTATCCTAGTCATACCTTCATTATTCTATTTGGTTTGGGGTATCTTAATCTAGAGACTCTCACGCAAGCCAACATACAGTTAGTTCCATATCCCACCAATTAGGAGGTTTATATATTTACACATACATGCCACAAAAAAACCCCTAGATGAAGCAAATAAATTTACCGTATTTTTTGGAGTATAAGATGCACCGGAGTATAAGACGCACCTTAGTTTTGGGGGAGGAAAACAAGGAAAAAAGGCCTCTGCCTCCAAGCAATTTGCCAAACAGCAAACAGCACAGATGATATACACTGTTTGCTGTGCATTTCTGTGCATGTGTGTCTGACCCATAGAAATAGCAAAGAATTGGAGAAATGTACATTATGCCAGAAAGTTTTCTTAAATGTAGTCACACTAACTCCTCCCAATTATTTAAATAGATCTACTCCAAGGTAAATCAGGATTTAACTCTAATACTAAACAGGACACTGTTACATTTCGGACTATACTTGTACAGAGCTGTTAAAATTAATTAAAATTTCTGGAAGTATACTTTATTCTATATTATTTAAAAGAAGATACAACAACACTGGACCTCTTCAGAGCAAGCATTTATTTTAAAAAGCTTCTTTATTTTGTTAAGTTGTCTAGAGGTCTCCCAGCTTGGCAACTTTAAGACTTGTGGACTTCAACTCCCAGAAGCTGGCTGTGGAATTCTGGGAGTTGAAGTCCACAAGTCTTAAAATTGCCAAGGTTGGAGACCCCTGGTCTAGAACAATAATAAAGCAGTCTTTAAAAAATAAGTCTAATAATTTGAACATTCTACAGACATTTATAATTATTCACTTACCCCCTTCCATCCAGTTCAGCAAAAAATAAAAATCTGGTGTCTCTCCCAGCTATTTGCCTCTTTGCAGCTAGTTTCAGTTTCATTTTAGCACATGGCTAATCAGCTGTAGGTCGGGAAGCTGCTAATGACTTGCTTGGCTTTACAGGCTCTTCCCTCTTTGCTGCAAGCAGGTAAATTGCTGGAAGACAGAGGCCAAAGGGTGGGGGTGGCTGGGTGGGTGGGGCTACATTTGGTGTATAAGACGCACCCAAGTTCTCACCCTCTTTTTGGGGGTAAAAAGGTGCATCTTATACTCCGAAAAATACGGTATATACCTTGATAGTTTATTAAAGGTGAGGAAATGAAGTAATTTAACATGCAAATATTCATAAAAATATAGTAGTTTCTATGTTGTTTGCTGCAATGAATGGATATTTGCTCAAGAAAAGCAAAAATTGCTGAATATAAAAGCATGTTTCTGTCCACTTCATTTTATGGAAATAAGAATTGAGTAATCACGCAGTGGGAATGTGTAAGGTTAAGAATGATGTACTGGAAAAATCGAGATTGAATATAAAATAAATGTGTTGAGATGAATTCGTTATATAAAGTATATGATATGAAGGGAAAATAAATGGATTCGAGAATGGAAAGAAATCGGAAGATGGAAAAAGTTTCACTTGGATAAGATGATCAAATCATCAAAAAAGGTAAACTTAGATGTTATAAAAAAGCAATTTATGAAACAGTTGTAGTTGTGGAAGGAAAATCCCTTTTGTTAACCATCATAAACAGCAGAGGTCCCTGGTCCGTAGCCTGTTGGGATCTGGGCCACACAAGTGCTGGGTGAGTGCACAAGGGTGCAAAGCTGCATTTGCACAAGTGGACTCCGCATGCGCAAAATCATCTCCCCACCCCCACCCTGCCGCTGCCGGTCCGTAGAGCCAGAAAGGTTGGAGACCACTGATATACAGTATGTTCTGACTCTGCCACATTTTATCAGCTACAAACTGGGAATAAAAATCTATTTTAAAATTACTGTTTATATAAACAAAAAAGTGGGGATTAATCTTACTAATAAATTAAGTAAACATTTGATTACTATTACTTGCATACTAATCACCAAAATATGCTATGCAATTTGAAATATTCCTGAAAAATAGCACTAATAATTTGTTATGCTAACAATATATTAATTTTTAAAATTTCCAGAGTTCAATACAGTAAAATATTTGGAAACATTTTACTTTCTGGTCTGAATGTTACAGAAAGCAAGGTGATTATTTCAATTATTTAGTTTTCATATTGAATGCTATATTATTTATGACTTTTAGCAAATTTTCTAGTATAATTTACTTCATCTCTTCATCACTGGGAGTTGAGAGCCAGTTTATCAAGATAGTGATGTCAGTTATGTCAAAAACTTAACTACCCCAGCCCATCTTTAAGATATAGTAATATGGGCAAAAGGTGCATTAAATCATAGAAAGCATGGGAGAAAGAAGTACTGGACTTAAATTACACTGGATAGAAAGAGGGAATTGTAACCTCTTACTGTCAGAGAACAGTCAACTATTTTGGTGTTTTCTTCTTAGCATGTGTCATAAAGATTCTTACCTAATGGTGCCATGTCATGTGTTGGAAAGCCTTAAGTGAAATACAAGCTAGAGCAGGGATGGCCAAACTATGGTTCTTTGAGGACCTGTGGACTTCAACTCCCAGAATTCCTGGCCAGCCATGCATGCATGGCTAACTCAGGAATTCTGGGAGTTGAAGTCCACAGGTCCTCAAAGAACCATAGTTTGGCCACCCCTGAGCTAGAGTCTTAATTGAGCTATATGAAGATAAATGACAGGGAAATTCTACTGTCAAGAGTAACAGCAAAGCTGGCCGACTGATAATAGCCAACAGTAATTTGGCAGAGTTTGAAGGTAAAAATAATACTGTGAACTAAAAACACAGGTCTGTAGTGTTGCCATTTATAGTAATTCAATTATGGGAATTTGACATTAATGAGATGTCCAGGTCATTAGGAAGAATTAACCTCATGACTTGTCTTATTTGCTGCATAACCTTTTTATATGAATGTTGATCTTTAGATTCAACCTCATTCAAATAAATCAGTATTTCAAACCTAAATTAGTCTTCCATATCCATCCATCCATTCCAATATGATTTGTAACAATTCCCTGTATAAAGTTTTGTCAAGAAACAAAGCTGTTGAATGCTGTAAGTAGTTCTGCATAAGTACAGTTCTGTTCCAGCAACAGCACATCTTTTTCTCAGTCGACATTTCATGAGTTCTGCTGAGTCCCACAATCTGTAGTTGGATATCTTTTGATACAGTTTTCACTGGCCCAGAATTAGAAAGAAACGGAAATATGTGCACTCCATTTATGGTTTATGAATGTTGCTTTCATTCAAGAATTGGAAGATTCCTTCAGCTAATAAACTGGGAGACCAAATATTTTTTGAAGTTCCTGAGTACAGTTTGCATATCAATTGAACTGATAGTGTAGAATTTATATAGCTGAAAATAGTGGTATATACAGTTATGCTCTGCAATGGTTCCTATTAATCAAAAACTGACAATATGTAGAAAAGTTCATACAGAATCACTAAATAGTTGGAAACTCAAAAGATGTTGAGTCAGTAATAAATCTTGTTTGGTTTTAAATTTCATTTCACCTTTTCAGACTAACACATTTTATTAAGAAGCTTAAGTGTAGTTAAAAAGTGTTAAGTGAAAAGATGTTATCAGACTCCTCCTGATTTTCACCTATTCCATTGTTTGTCTTCCTTGGCAGCTTTCTGATATGTGAACAATTTGAAAGTTATCAAGACAATTCCTTTCCCTGTCCCAGTGCATATTGGGATTCCATCTTTCCTATTTTGTCTGTCAAATCTTTCACTTCTTTATATATATATTTCTTCAAAAAAATACATTTACAGATATAGAGATTATTGCTATCGGATTGGTTATAAGTTTTTCCCCACCTCTTCAAAAATCCTTTTAAATGACCGAAGTGTCATACTTTTATTTGTCTTTTTGCAGATTTTACTTTTCCTGCTGGAAGCTGACCAGTATCCTGTCGTCTCATTGTGAGGAGCAGCTATCTAGAATATAAGCAGGCAGTCTCTCATTCCAGTACTAGGGTCTAAAACCCTTTGCTACTGGTTTGCGTGTGCACGTGCACGCGACGCTTCTGCGCATGCGCAGAAGCATCCTGGGCGGGTGGGCAGAGCCTCCCGCCGCTGGCGCTACCGGTTCACAGAACCGGGAGCAACCAACCGCTGTCTCATTCTCTACTTATCTGGAGGGGTTCCATTGAACCAAGTTTGCATCAGTTTGTTGGTTTTCACTGAGATTTGTCTCTGCTCTTTCTGAGACATATAGTTCACCATCTTCTTCATCTAGAAGTCAAATATTTCAAATAACTTTTCAAGAATGGCATCACACACACTTATTAAATAATAAGAACACTTAATGTAAGAGCTTCTCTTGTAGGTATAAGAAAAGTACTCATGAATTGTAGTGTCCATTTATTTTAATACCTTATATCAGTGATGGCGAACCTATGGCACGCGTGCCACAGGTGGCACGCGGAGCCATATCAGAGGGCACGCGAGGCGTTATCCTGTCAGCTCCACGGGCAAACCGGAAGTTTGGAAAAATGCACTTCTGGTTTGCCGTTGGGCTGTTTTTTGCACTCCAGGAGGGTTTAGGGAAGCTTCCTGAAGCCCCGGAATGCGAAAAATGTCGAAACAGGCAAACCGGAAGTTTGGAAAACGCACTTCCGGTTTGCTGTTGGGCTGTTTTTAGCACTCTGGAGGGTTCAGGGAAGCTTCCTGAAACCCCGGAGTGCAAAAAACAGCCCAACGGGCAAACCGGAAGTGCATTTTTCCGAACTTCCAGTTTGCCCGTTTTGCCGTTTTTCACCGTCCCAGGTTTCGATAAGGCCTTTCCGCGGGGGTGGAGTGGGGGTGCGCATGCGCAGGGGGCAGCGTGGGGGGGTTGTGCGCATGCGTGGGGGAAAAGGGAATGGGTGTGGGCACATGTGTGTGCACTAGCGCGCGCACATGCCCTTTTGGCACGCAAACCAAAAAAGGTTCGCCATCACTGCCATATATTAAATATGTTCATCATCAAGATGTACATGTATCCTTCACATTGCTTGTATTGCAGTGCTAAATAAGTGGCAGGATGCATAAATTGGAGATCAGTCCATCAGGTATTTATGGGAAGAATCTGGGATTAAAGCCAGTTGACTCCTCATCAAGTAAACTGGATGAAGTCCAACTCTTCACCACATGTTCAGTTACTGGAGTGCTGGTCATTTGGCTGTGAACATGATTTATCATACTTAATCAGACATGGTTCAGCACCTTTTACCTCTGTGACAATCTACTATATATCTTTTATGGCCTGCTTGGGTAAATGTCTGTATATAAGTGTATTCTATCAGGTTGAAAGGGTGGAATCTTATACCGTATCAGGTTGAAAGGATGATGTCTTGTAGTGATCTGAGCGACTGCACAGCATTTGGTTAAATGTTTCTCTGCTAGCTGCAGCCTTCATTAGCAGATGCAGGGTGAAATTAGCATGATGTAACACAAAAATAGGACTGTGCAATTATAGGTAGAGTGAGATTTTGAGTGGGAAGAACTTGAAATATGAATTATGTCATCTTTCTTACTCCTCAGAACATATTGGGATAATAGGATAATGCATAAAATAGGAAGAAATTGGTTGATGATAATTTTTATGTAAAATAAATCAGACATCAGTTCTCACTTCTATATATATATGGGTCACCATACCATTATGCTTGGAGGTATGCACTTTGATGAATATTATATAATGTACGACTGATAAATGTATTGTGAAAAAGTGCTCAAGGCACAATAGAAAGACATTTGTAACAATTGATGTATATAAGGAACAGTGTATTTATGTTTGTGTATGTGTGGACCAGAGGTGGGTTCCTACCGGTTCTAACCGGTTCTTTAGAACCATTAATAATTCACCGATGACCTCACAGAGCCAGTTCTGTCGGTGTCTCCATGGGCGCTGCCATCTTGGATTTTGCTTCTGTGCATGCGCAGAAGCTATTTTTTTATTGCTGCACACGCGAAGTGCGCGCGCATGGCACGACCCTGAGTGAACAGGCAGCAAAAGGATCCAGAACCCACCCCTGGTGTGGACCATGACTAACAATGAATATATGAAGAATTTTTAATATTTGTTGATAGATGCAAAATGGGATGTAATGAATTTTAACTTTTAAACACTAGAAACAAAATAGGACAAACTTTATATGGGTGTTACTCTACTTTAGAATATTAAATATCTTCTGGAGCCAAAGCATCTTTGCTATATAAGAGCTAGTTTTTTCCTAATGCAAGTTGCTATGAGAAGTACGTGAATGTTATATACGTAAAGATCTTAGAAGTTATTCGAAACAGTATCTGACTCTCACAAGTCTTTAACAAGGACATGAAAGCTTCTGTTCCCAGGTTACAATGTTCTATAGTAAAATTGTGTTTTACTAATATAAGTGAAATGTTAATATATTGTTAGTCCATATATGATATGCCATGCACTAAATAAATAGAATAGAATAGAATAGAATAGAATAGAATAGAATAGAATAGAATAGAATAGAATAGAATAGAATAGAATAGAATAGAATAGAATAGAATAGAATAGAATAATAGAGTTGGAAGGTACCTCAGAAGTCCTAGAGCAGGTGACCCTATATCATTTCAGACAAATAGTTGTCCAGTCTCTTTTGGAAAGCCTTCAGTGATGAAGCACCCAAAATTTCTGAAGGCAAGCTATTTCATTGGTTGAGGGCTCTCACTGTTAGGAAATTTCTCCTTAGTTCTAGGTTGCTTCTGTCCTTCATTAGTTTCCAACCTTTGTTTCTTGTCTTGCCTTTTGGTGCTTTGGAAAATAGTTTGACCTCCTTGTCTTTGTAGGAGCCCCTCAAATATTGGGGCAGTGCTATCATGTCCCCGTCCCCGGTCCTTCTTTTCATTAGACTAGACATACTCAGTTCCTGTATCCGTTCTTTGTATGTTTTAGCCTCCAGTCCCATAATCATTTTTGTTGCTCTGTATGTTCTGTATTCTCAGAACTGTATAATGTTCTGTATTCTCAGGAACAAATAGATCTTTCCATTCCTGTCAAATCACTTTGGTATTGAGTCAGCAGTAATGGTGAGTGGGCTTAGAAAAAAGAGTCATTCAGTCTTCACCAGATGATTTTTCTTGAAAACCTTAACTATATTTTTACAAAAGGAAGTATTTTTCTCTACTCCCTTTGTTTCTTTTGGGCTGCAGTTGGTTCTTACCTGCTGTCTGCAAAACCCTTTAGCAGATAGACAAACCTTTATGACATAATAAATCTCTAATAAAATGTAATAATTGTCTTGGTCTTGCAAAGTTTTGCACATTTTTTCTCTCCCTCTCCCACTGTGTGTGTGTCTTTGTGTATCTCCCTTTCTCTCTAGAGTGATCACATCATACAGCAAATATCTCAAAGAAATAAAACTTGAACTTCTATGTGATATCATTACCTATCATATACCATATATAGTAGTTTTATTTAAGTTTATTATACTTCTGACCTATGTTTTAAATACATACTATGCTTACTGAATATAACACACTTTACTGTAGCATAGTTTTGTCTCTCATGAGATTCTCTAAAGCAGTGGTTCCCAACCTTTTTGTGATCGAGTACCACTTGGAGGTCCCGTACAGTCGCCGCGTACCACCTGGTTCCAGAGAACGCTTTGCGCATGCGCAGAGGGCAAAAGAACCCAATTGGCGGCATCCATGCGGGCGGGGAAAGCGCCCGGGGAAAGCTCCCGCTCCGTGAACGGCAGCAGCGTCTTCGGCTCTGCGCCGAACAACAGCTATTAACCGCACCGGCAGGATCCCACCTCTGTGTGTTAGGCAGTAAACATTTTTGTGAAGTAAAAAATAACTAACTAAAAATCGTTCATGACCCCGAAAGTGTTCACGTACCACCTGGAAGGCCCTCGCGTACCACTAGTGGTACACGTACCACAGGTTGGGAACCACTGCTCTAAAGAGACCATTAAACAAGTTTGGTGAAGTGTCGGACTATGATGGATACCTCTCAAGTGGTGTGTGCTTTTTCGAGTGTTGGTTTTTGTTTTTTTGTTTTGCTGAGTGGTTTGTTGTTTTTTGATGCTAAGAAAAGGAATTTTATATTCCCTTGGTTCCCTAAGGCATAAATATACATAGACACACATCAGAATAATTCTAGGCTAAGTATTATTAGACCAATTGATGTTGTGGATAGGGCATTAAACTAGAAAACAGGTCTTCAGATTTGCTATTCAGATTAAAATAAACATTTAAACACTGAACATTTATAACTTCACAAGTATTATATACTTTTAACATACCTATAGTTAATGCCTATGTCTGTTTTTCCTTCAGACACTTTGCTAAGATCGGGTTAGATATTTCAGTATTTTCTCAGTACTTTTGACATAAGTATGTCAATGCAAAATCGCATCATTGTAATATTATTCAATTCAGATTTAATTTACTGTCTCCTTGGTATTGGTAGGCTGGTAATAAGATATCTTCTAATCATCTTTGAGTTTTCTTTCTTTTTTTTTCAAATTTGTGTCATATATAAGTTTCTTTTTATATGATGTTAAATATGAGCATGGACATAAGCTTTATAAGCCTCCCATTCAAAGATTAAGAAACTAGCTGTTCCTGCACTTATTCAAAGTATTGCAATGTTTCAGAATTCATCTGCTTTATGGATTCATTATAATTCAATGTAGAGGCATTAAAATGCCAACTTTCAGACAGCTTAGTGGCTGTTGAAGTGGTAAATTAAAACTGATTGGGCTTTGATCTGATATATATGAAATGTCAATCATGCATAATGCATAAGTTGAAATAACATTAAGGAGAACAAAAAATGTATTAAAAGTTCAGATGCACAGCTGAATAAAAAGTATGATCTCTTTTTTTAGAATGTAATATATACTAAAGATCAATCAAATTTAATTCATTTCAATAATAGTTCTCACTTAAATTTTACAGGTGGGAATATTCCTATCTATTTCAGTATCTAAAGCCTCATAGGAATCTCTTTAATAATATATATAATCACAGGATGTGTAATCTAAATAAGGAGAACATTTATGAATGATACTACATCAATATAGTAATGTCTTAACTCTCTTGATTATGTATGTTTTCAGCACAATTATTTGGATCATTTTGTGATGAATATGTTTTAAAAGATCTGAGATGTCAACTATACCATTTGTTTCTTGTCGGGGGAAAAAAGAGTATGTTAAGCTGTAACCTTGGTTTTATGTTTTAAAGGAAAACATGCTGTGACTGGTAAAAATCTGAAAGAACCTTCAACAAAATCCTTTGGTGCCACCATGTGGCATAAGAAATGTACTGCCTTAGATTTTGTATAGAAGTGTTAATTATATCAATCTTTTCCCTTTGAAGAAAAGTCCACTGAGTTCAGTAGAACTTATTTATAAGCGAGTATGAATAGGATCAAGCATAGGATTCATGAAATCAAGATTTAATAACACAATTATTTGTATCATTATTACTAATATACTGTCTTCTAGAGTATTAAATAGTATTTTCCGACATTAAAAGGTGCACTGCTATTGATCTCTACTTAAGTTCTTTCACTTCCACTTTATGACCAGTTGTGTCATCATAATTGAACCGGGCAAAAATGAAAGAAATTTGGAAGATATAGAAGTCCTATTTACTTTTAATAAATTAGTCTAATTCACAGATTTTTATTTTTATTTTCAAGGGAGCTAAATATTGGAGTAACAAGAAAAAGACAAAAATTACAACTTCTGATTATATCTTGAGATGAGATCTGTAACTTGTTTTTGAAAACAGTCTGAGCAGAGGTGGGTTCCTCCCGGTTGCCCAAACCGGTAGCGACCCTCTAGTGATGTCACGATGACGTCACGGAACTGGTTCGGTCGGTGCCGGTCATGGGCGCCGCCATCTTTTTTTTTAATTTTTTAATTTGTTTTTTCTTCTGAGCATGCGCAGAAGCCGAGTTTCCAGCACTGCGCATGTGTCACCATCTTGTTTTTGGCTCCCCCCCCCTGGATTTTTCAGTATTGTGCATGCGTGCATGAAGCACGTGCATGCACCCACAAGGCGTGGCCATGCGGCGCGGGAGGAAGCGAGCCGGCAGCGAGGTAAGTTAGAACCTACCCCTGAGTCTGAGGCTGCAGCTTCCAGCAATGGGTAACTTTAATAAATTCGCAAATTACATTGGGAGCCCACAGAATCAGATATCTGTTCTTCTTCATATACTTAATGTCTATGCTTCCTAAGAGTGTAGAAATGCAGAAAGAAGAAGCTAGAAATTTTACAGAATTTTACAGTACAATCAGGACAACATTCTCAAAAAAAAGAAGCCCTTTGTATCATTAAAATTTTCCAAAATAGGAAGGAGGGAGACTGTTCTTTGGTACTGATGGTGCCATGAAGTACATAAAATATTGATATTGGTGTTGCCCTCACTTAAATGTGGGATCAATAACACTAAAATATAGAACATAGAATAATAGAGTTGGAAGAAATCTTGGAGGTCTTCTAGTCTACCCCCCTAATCAAGGCAGGAGACTTTATACCAGGGTGTCAAACTCAATTTCATTGAGGGCTGCATCAGGGTTGTGTTTGATCTCTGGGGCTGGATGGGCCAGGGTGGGTGTGGCCAGTTTGATCACTCGTGTCGGGCACCTGTGGCGGCCCAGGCGCTCTGCCAGCGAACACACAGCTCAGGAGGGCCATGAATGCCCTCCCAAGCTCTGTTTTCACTGGCAGAGGCACCGCGGGCCAGTCCTTTGCTGTTTCCAGGGTAGACTTTCGGGCTAGATCTAAGCACCCTATGGGCCACATTTGGTCCACAGGCCTTGAGTTTGACACCCTGCTTTATACCATCTTGGTCAATTGGTTGCCCAATGTATTCTTGAAAACCTCCAGTGATAGAGCACTCACAACTTCTGGAGGCAAGCCCTTCCACTGATTAATTGTTTTCAGGAAATTTCTCCTTAATTATAGGTTGGATCTCTCTTTAATGTTCTACCCATTACTTTTCATCCTGCCCTCTGGTGCTTTGGAGAATAGGTTGACCCTCTCTTCTTTACACCTGTAGTCCTTCTCTTTGTTACACAAGAATACAAAGTTCCCTCAGTCGTTCATCATATGGTTTAATGTCCAGACTGCTTATCATCTTTGTTGCTCTTCTCTGCACTGTTTCTAGAATCTCAATATCTTTGTTATATTGTGGTGACCAGAATTGGATGCAGTATTCCAAGTGTGGACTCTCCATTGCAGTATAAAACGGTATCTTGCAAGTTTAGTTTACATCTGGAGCCCACATGGAAGCAGTTTTCTTGGAACTAATACATAAGCAGTTTGCTATACTTTCTTCCTCAATGTTTTTATGATTTTAAAGTCTAAACTACATCCTTGGAATTTCTGATGATCTCCCATCCTAATCCTACACATTTTTGAGATCTACTGTGGTCACTTACATGCTTCCAGCTGATAGGCAGAGTAAAGTGGCAAAGTTATGTATACCTAAGGTGACCAGACGTCCCGATTTTGGCGGGACACACCCGCTTTTTCACCATTTGTCCCGCGTCCCGCCCGCCCTCTTAAAAAGTCCCGATTTTTTAAAACAATGCCCGACTAGGGCATTCTTTCAAAAAATCGGCCTGAAAGGCAGCAGGCCTCTCAGCTCGGGCCGGCGTTGGCGGCGGGCGGGCGCTGGAAGCTGGGGGGAGGGGGAAGGGAGGCTGCTCCTCCTCTCCTTCCCCCGCCCCATCCCTAGCCCCACCCTCGGAGGCGCCGCTGCGGTTGGGAGGGGTGAAGGACGAGGAGCCGTCGCCGCTTTGAGCTTACGAGCGGCGCAAACAGCCCTTCCTCGTCCCCCTCCCCTTTCTTCCCCCCGTCGCCTCGCTGCCGCCGTTGCCCTGGGGCCGGGCGGGCGACCGGGAGACCGCGGCGCTTGGATGCTTGGAGCAGGTAAGCTGCCGGCTGCCTCCTTTCCCCGTCTCCCGCCTCCCGTTCGTTGCTTGCCAGCCCGGCCGAAGGGAAGGCGGGAGGCAAGGAAAAGCCTCCCGAAAGGAGGGGAGGCGAGCCAGCCCGGCCGAAGGGAAGGCGGGAGGCGAGGAAAGGCCTCCCGAAAGGAGGGGAGGCTTCGGGAGCCCGCCTCCCTTTCGGGCCGAAAGGGAGGCGGGCTCCCGAAGCCTCCCCTCCTTTCGGAAGGCCTTTCCTCGCCTCCCGCCTTCCCTTCGGCCGGGCTGGCAAGCAACGAGCGGGAGACGGGGAAAGGAGGCAGCCGGCAGCTTACCTGTCGCGAGCTGCAGGCATCCAATCAGGGGCGGGTTGCTCACTTACCCATGCCGGTGCGCTGCGCGTGCATCTCCACGTTTAGGGGGCGCGTGCTCGCTACGCGCACTCCCCCCTCGCATGATTTTGCTTCTGCACATGTGCAAAAGCAAAATCTCACCAAAATCTCGCAAGGGGACACGTGCGCGAGAGAGATTTCGGTGCGATTTTGCTTCTGCGCATGCGCGGAAGCAAAATCTCACCGAAATCTCGTGCGCGCGCACGTCCCCTCGTGAGATTTTGGTGAGATTTTGCTTCCGTGCATGTGCAGATGCAAAATCGCCCAAAAATTCTTAGGAAAAGATGGCGACACACGCGACGCACTGGCGGAGAGGGCTCTGGAGCGGTTGCGTGCAAATTGCGTAATTGACCGCTTTCTACTGGAGCTATGCACCGGACAGCTCCGGCAGGAACCCACCTCTGAGCAAAATTCTACCCATCTCTATTCAGAAAAAAAACCTCCACCAAATTAAATGACACTCCTGTCAGATGAGCAGGAATATAGCAATAGCACTTTACTTATATACCGCTTCATAGTGCTTTACAGCACTCTCTAAGCGGTTTACAGAGTTCAGCATATTGCCCCCAACAATCTGGGTCCTCATTTTACCCACCTCGGAAGGATGGAAGGCTGAGTCAACCTTGAGCCTAGTGAGATTTGAACAGCTGAACTACTGAACTACTGAACTAGCAATCAGCTGAAGGTCGCAATGCTGCTTTTAACCACTGCGCTATCTCAGCTCATATATATATTTACTTACCCTGTCCTGGTCATTCCGGTTCAGCTCTGACTTGCATCTTTCTGAAGCTGGCTTTTGCTTGTAAAACTAAACAAATAAGATCAAAGAGAAAAGTAATTTTAAGAACATCAAATATATCTTCAAAGAATGAATTCATCATTGGCTTAATTTGTTGTGTGGATGCAACCATATTTATAATTACATTTGAACCAGGTCCCTATGACTTGTGTAACAAATACAGATTTGTATAAACTATTAGTTAGTGCAGTTATAAAGCAGCAACTAAAACAGTTCAGTATTGGAATAAAGGTATTACATTAAGTACAATTTGGGACGATAACAACATTTTTAATATGTTTATAAATTAAATATATCAATTTATGGATATATGTAGCTTAAAGAAAACAATTTTCATAGTAATTTTATTAAAAATTAGAATCGCAACAATAAGAAATCAACTAAAACTGAAAAAAGAAAAATAGAAGTTGCAGAAAAGAAAAATAAAATAGAAAATAAAAAAATAAAATAAAATAAAATAGTAATTAAAAAGAAAAAACATAATGTCAGCCTCTTTGATGCTTGCTTGCTATTGGCTGCCATAGTAACGGGGAGGGGGGAAGATTGGTATTTGGGTGGGGAAGTGAACTGGAGTGAAGACGGCCTGTGTTTGAACCAAAAGGGAGGGATGCTCTCATGAGCACAGCTAAATGGACTTGTTTATACCCAGTCAAGGTCAACCATCTCGGCATACCAGATGGGCAAAAACACCTGAAGATGTGCCCCACATGACACGATATGGAATGGGGGTTGGACATTCAGCCTGGGTCCCTGGGGGGAGGGATTTGGGGAAACTTTCAATATGTAACTTTCGCACCTTTTGGCTTAGATTTTGCTTTTCTTTCATTGCTGTCATTTCAAACTCAATAAAAGTACCTCTTCTCTACAGACAAGAAGTCGGGGGTTTTCTTTCTTGGGTTTTGAACGGAGGTATGCCTGACACATATAAAGAAATGACTATGCCCCTCACAATAAGTATAAACAATTTTAATAACTTTAGGTTTGAAACATTGCTGGAAATTATATTTTGGTCCTGATTTCTTGTGGAGCTATTCAGGGGCGGGTTCCTCTTACCTTCTACCGGTGCGCATCGCGATGTGCACGTGTGTGTGTCCTCTCATGCAATTTTGGCTCTGCACATGCGCAGAAGGACAATTTTACTTCCGTGCATGCGCAGAGAGCCAAAAACCTCAAAAAATTCCAAAAAAAAAGATGGCGCACACGGACCGGCAAAGAAAGCACCGGAGCCATCGCGCCGACATTACGCAATTGGCGGGCCCCTATCGGAACGGAGCACTGGACAGCACCGGTAGGAACCCACCACTGGAGCTATTTCATTAGCTAAAATAATTTGGAGATGGAGTCCTATCTTTGAACTGGAAGATTCAGACCAGACAGACAGACAGACAGACAGATAGATAAGGGGCCATTCTGATGACATGCTTCTGGTTGATTGAAAGACAAGGGCAGAGGTGTACAATATTAGATACAATTACATTTTGGGAACAGAAAGATGTGTCACTTCTAGATTCCTGGCTAATAAATTCTGGAGATACAGCCAGAAAAATTGATCACCCAAGGTCATTTAAATTTTTTTTGAAGTTTCACCCTTATGATTTAGAATGAATTACTTCCCAACCACAACTTGAACTGAGATTAAATTGTTAAAAAGTCTAAAGTAAAAGCAGGTGTCCTTGGTGTTATTACAGAAGCTATAGCATTATTAGTAAAATTTCAATCGTTTTGAATTAGATTCCTGACTTGTAATGTAAGATCTGCATTGGCCCACCAGATGGCAGTTTCTTCACGCAAGTAGCACTATTTTAAAGAAAATTGTGTTTATGGAGGTTAATCCATAAATCAACAATAAAATTTACTTATAGTAATGTAGACATTTACAGTTATCTTATAGATAAGTTTCAGTGGCTCGGTATGGTTGTGCAAGTCCTATAGAAACATCTTTTTGTGAAAAACTGATTCCTACTCTCACTTCTTCTTTATAAACTAGCTAGCATAAAGACTATATATGTGGGTTTGTGAATCTCTAGCAAGAAGACAGGGAAAATGCAGACACACACACACCTTCCCACCACTATGGTGGTATGTATCTCCCTCAATCTTGGATTGTCTACCAAAGCCTGAGGGTGTGAGGGTCCAGCTCAGGTTCTTAGCTATTCCTAATATTGCACTCTTCTGAACAGAGAACTCACATGTTGTTCCTGGGATCTGTTGGAGCCACTTTCCTAAAGTTTAAGAGTCACAGCCCGGAGGACTCCAAGCACTACTGGAATCACTTTGGCTTTTACTTTCCACATCCACTCTCGCTCCTTCTTTAGGCCTTGGTACTTCTCTGGCTTCTCATACTCCTTATTCCAAAAGCTGTCATTTGTACTGCTACATCTATCACTTTCTGGTTCATGTTTACTACCATACTGTATGTCATACCATACAATATGGCAGTACCATACTGCCTATGTCAGCCATTCAGCTATCTGTCAGTGGAACATACTATGCAAAGTCTTATATTGTGTTGTATTGTTTTGTCTGCTGTCTGTGTGCATGTATGTGTTTAGAAAGGACAGGTGATGTCACAGGTAAATGAACTATTTGCTGATGCTATATGCCTGTGTGAGTCAGAAATTGCGCTCTCCTCACCTTTGGAATGCCCATTTTCAGCATTACAGATATTGCATGATAAGATGATTTAAAGTCATGCTATGTGTAAACATTGCCTTGTGCATTTTTTCTTCAAATTGATAAAAAAGAATTTGCTTTGAAATTATTTTCAAAGTGGAACAATGCATGCATACATATATACCATACTATTCTCTTTTGGGCAACCCATTCTACACCAAACATAGTAAACATCAGTAAAAACAGTGTGGATTCTTCATAATGTGTTGTCAACATGAAGACCTAGTAATAGATGAGTTGCAACTTCTAAAAATTGGAACGATGTTCTTAGAAGATGTCTTTTGAATCTTAACACAGAGGGCTTTAGAATGAATCTCGTGAAGGAGAGAGAAGACAGACCAGAAAATAGTGTGATGCCAAGGACTTGGATTGGGAAAGGAATGCAGGGCATGGAGCTCTTAAATCTAGAAAAGAATAGGTTAAATTATGTAATCCAAGGATTCCAGTGATCCTATAAATGCACATAGTATGGGGAGTAAACAGGAAATACTAGAAGTCTAATGTAGAAAGGCAAATATTTCATAGCTATAATTGGAATTTTGAGGGAGCGGATGAAACCAAAGAAAACAGTACCAAGATTCAGGTGGATCTTGATATACTGAGCAATAAGTTGCATTTCAAAAGAAAGAAATGCAAATTCCATGCATCTTTTGGCAGGAAAAATCAAAAGCATGAGTCTAAGATGGGGAGAACATGATGGGCAGCATCTCATCTTTGATTCTATGAACTGCAAAACCTCCCTCCTTTTTAGATTGATCAGATAGGCTTTAGAATGATGGAAAGATGTGTTACAGAAGATAATAAACCAACAGTACCATTTAGTTTAAAGTAAAATGAACTTTAGACTCCCGCAAAAATAAATGCATGAAGTACTTAGAGATTAAGGTATAAAACAGAAGTCTCTTCTGCAGCGAAAATAAACTTCTGAAATTTTTCAAAGTCATTTTCAGCATTGCAGTTTTTTAAATGAACCTTTTCACTTAGTGTGACTTAGCCTCTTCTTGCTTTTAAAGAAATGGACACAGTCAATTCTAAGTACACGAGAATGCAAAGGATTCAACACAATGTGTACATTTTCCTGAACTTTTAATAATTAATAGGTGGGATTTCATTGCTAATAAAACAAATCAGTGTTTATTATCGGTGTTATGTACTGATGGTTTTGTTTCTGCTCTTTGTTTTCAGAGATCAATTTAGCATTGGTGTATTTTTTTATTTTTTTATCTCAGATGTCATTGTAGCTAAAAGTCACAATTATAAATAAAATAGGTAATAGTCATGTGTCAAGAAATTTGCCCTAGAAAGCCCCAAGAAGAAGACAATAGCAAACTACTTCTAAAAAAACTTTGCCAAGAAAACTTGAGGAACTTGTCTACACAATCTCCCAGAATCGGACATGACTGAACAGAAGAAGAAGAAAAAAACAAAGTTCTAGAAACATTCTTTAGGGGTAGATAAGACAAGAAATCTCACATTTAAAATGTGTTCAAATGTGACTGGTGTTGGTGCTGAATGTCTATGGAGATTCTCAGTCATCCAGATCATGGTTGCCCAAAGGTGCTTTTTCAAGAGGCAACTGGACTTTCTGGTTTTTCTTTGAAGACGTTTCACTTCTCATCCAAGAAGCTTCTTCAGCTCTGTGCTGAAATGAGAAGCAGTCTATAGAAATGAAAGCTTCCTCCTCCCAATCAAAAATATATCCGTTTATAGATGCTTTACACTTTCAATAATTTGAATATAAGGGAGTGTTCCCACTAGATGGCAGAAAAGTTACATACATGATTAAAAACCCATTCTTGATTTTGTACATAATCATTTAGGATAGTTATCAATACATAACAGAACTTCCTGCAATGTTGGCATGGCATGGTTGCACCTCTCAAATATAATTCTTTGCATTTAGTGTAAAAGTGATATACAAGGACTAGAAAGTTCAGCTCAGTTCTGAAGGAAACATACTAGGTGACTTAAGCCCACTCACACTGGCTGAGTTCATGCATAACAGTAGATCATTATTTGTTTAACCACAGTCAGTTGAGCAAGCAAGCTGCAATGGTTACATATATTGATCATATCAACTATAAATCATTAGGAGTATAGTGACTAGATTTGGACATTACACTAGATTAAAATCAAGCAAATAAAACTATTTTCTATCACAGAGCTACTGTAGGAACACAAGAGAGGAAAGAAAATCAAATGTTATCAGCTGAAAAGCTGAAAAACCAGGATAATAATGTAATGAAAGTATAATAATGTGCATGGAGAAATCATAAACCCTGCCTTTTCATATTTCTTTCCCAATGACAGATGCAACAAATTAGGATTGGCCCCTTTTCCCTCTTTCTTACCAAATGGATACATATATGGTAACAATATGGAAGTGGTCTTTCCTGTTGGGATTCTATCCAAATACTGAACCTTGGTGTTTCACATGCTTAAAATGATTGCTGCAATATCAGATTTACTAAACTATTTATCAATGTCATCTCTGAAACAGAAACATCACAGTAAGCATTTCTAAAATAATTGAAAAGTCCTTTCCCAATGAAAGTGTGGTAAGAATTAAGAGACATTTAATTTAAAATGTCTGCTAAAGTGTGTAATCTGAGCATGTAGGCAAAGTACAAGAAAACAATTATATAGAAAATAGAGTAAATCAGAAAATGAAATTTGTAAACTGGTGAGGTCTAAAAGAATAATTTATAAAAAGTGTTGCATCTTCTAACAATCAATTGGAAACCAAATTTATATAGGAACTTTTGAAATGCAGTTTTAATGAGGTAAATTCCAGCACGGGGTTGGAATCATGCGTGGCAATGAAGAGGCAGGATTTAAAGAGACAGGCAAACTGAGGTGGGGGATGGAAGTGGCGAAGGAGAAGCAGCAGTGGCAACAGCCTCAGCACACACCCCTCCTCGCCAGGGGTGACTGCCAGGGGTTCCCCTTCTCCCTCTCCGCCGCCTCCTCCGTGGAGGCCTCCATGAGGTAGCAGTGCACGACTCGGGGACTGCGGCAATTTTCCTCAGGCAATGCTCTCTCCTCCTTTTTCTCTGAGGAGAATCTTAGTCCGGCAGGGAGGCGGGGCATCCAAACACAGGCAGCTCTGCCGGAAAAGTCATCTGGGAGGTGATCCGAGATGCCTCCATTGCTCCTCACCTTATTCCCCTCCTTTCCCAATTGGTTTCTCCTGCTCGGGCCCTTGAGAGGAGCCTGCCACACACAATTTCTACCAAGGACGGGCTCATTTCAGGGTGGTGGGGGGTCAAGGGTGGTTCTAACTTACCTTGCTGGCGGTTTGCTTCCTCCCACACTGAGTGGGTGCGCCTCATGGGCGCGCGCATGCGCAGTGCAAAAAAATGGAAAAAAATTAAAAATTTTAAAAGCCGAAAACAAGATGGCGACGCATGCGCAGTGCCGGAAACTCGGCTTCTGTGCATGCGCAGAAGAAATAAAAAAATAAAAAAATTCAAAAAAAATGATGGCAGTGCCCACGGACCGGCACCGACCGAACCGGATCTGTGACATCATCGTGATGTCACCAGCGGGTGGCTACCGGTTCGGGTGAACCGGTCCAAACCGGGAGGAACCCACCTCTGAAGCAAACCAATCAGGAATGCAGGGAAAATCAAAATGTTTTGCATACTGAGCTCATGTTGAAGCCTATTGAGCTCTTTAAAATTGCTTCAGAATTTCTCCATCACTCATGTCAAACTAGATTGCTCACTTTTTTAATTAGAAACCAACTGCAGAATTGGTCATTAATTCTAAGTGTCAGAATCAGGCTCTTGAAAATGGTACATTTGATTGGCCTTCACGCTTTGGTTGTCAAGTAGAAGGTGTTTTGGAATTTCTCATGTATGTATGCATTATGGGCTCTCTAGGAAACCTCGGTTGATGAAAAGTGCGTATTTTTATCTCATGAGAGAAAATTAGTGAAGGCAGGGCTTGAGCTGTTGGGCGAAAGGCAAAATATACTGTAAATTTAATAAATTAATTGTTAACAGATTTTGTAGTCTTGATACGTAGCACTGAAAAAAAATGTATTCCTACATGCCATATAATGTTTCCCACTTCGATTATTACCTCCATTCCCTGAACTTGTTTTTCTATTTTTAAAATACTATTGTGACTTGTACTTCCCCCCCCCCACCTCTTTTGAACATAAAATCACTGTTTTTCGTCAACCACCATCATTGAAAAGTTGATCTTGAATTTCAAATTAGGCAAGAACTATAGGCAAATAGCATGATGCAAGGAAATGGTAGTACTTTTCAGCAGTCATTTTGTTTGAAAATATTTAATTTAACATTAATGTATTCAGAGCTGTAAAACAATATTTATGTCCAAAAGTATTTTTCACCAATATGGGAATTTAAATCTCTAGACACAGAATTCTTGCACTCTAAAAGTCTTCCAGAGTTATAATATTTTAGTTTCAGTTTTCAATCATCAACATTTGAGTCTTTTGGGGAATCACATTGTTCTGAAAGAGACACATTGTTCTGAAAGAGACACAGGAACCATGACATAATGAAGAAGTGAAATTCAGCTTTGTTAATAAAGTAGAAGATGAAAAGTAAGAAGTTTAAATCAAGTCAGTAGAATGTTTCTAAATATATTTGCTTTTTATTGTTATCTCTTATATCTATCATATCTATCCTGCTTAGATATATAATGAAACAACCCCCCACATGGACACATTAAGATATACATCCGCAAACTCAGATCAAAATTTATGTTAGACTATCAGAAAAAGAAGAGAGAAATAATACAGTGGCATTTTTTCCTTCCTGACCCTGCTTTGCTTCAGTTCTTTAGATGTTCCATCAATTTCTAAGCAGATCTGGAACAATTGCTGTCATAGCCCCCCCCCCCCATGACTTGACAAATGAGTTCATCTCATATTTCATCTGATACTCCTCCTTTGAAATGGTCATTAAACATCTTTCATTCCAGCCCCCATTCTGAGCTAATAGCTGAAGGTCAGTCATAAACCTCTACCCCAGTCACCCTCTTGTAGGTAATGGATTTCACAGTGGGCAATCACTTGCTTCACCAGACCCTCATACTTCCCTTCGACCAATTAGGTCCCATAGAGTTGGTCTCTTCCGGGTCCCTTCAACCAAACAATGTCGGTTGGCGGGGCCTAGGGGGAGAGCCTTCTCTGTGGGGGCTCCTGTTCTCTGGAACCAACTACCCCCAGGGTTTCCAAATTATCCCCTCCTTGCTGGCCTTCTGAAAAGCAATTAAGACATGGCTCTTCCTGCAGGCGGGGTTTTGAGACCATTGATTACCTTAGGTCTCCCCCATGTATGTATGGTTTGTATGTTTTTAAATCTTTTTAAACTGTTATTAATTTATTAAACATTGTTTTATAGTTGTTCTTTACATGTTGTACGCCGCCCTGAGTCCTCAGGGAGTAGGGCGGCATATAAGAACACTAAATAAATAAATAAAATAAATATGTGTTTTCTGATGGTCTTAGGCAACCCCTATGAAAGGGTCGTTCGACCCCCAAAGGGGTCGCAACCCACAGGTTGAGAACCGCTGATATAGAAGATTCTAGGTTCAACCTCCATTATATTCAAGAAGGACAGTGAAAGTCATGTTACTATATTCCAACTTATCTTGCATCAGCATTTTCTGATTTGATTAACCTGGAAATTACTTGCTGTTTCATTATGAGCGCAATATTCAGTTTAAATGGCTGGGATTTCATTATAAGCTTAAATATCTTTTAAAAGATTAATTTAAAAATTAATGAAGTAAGAGGAGAAAAGAATTTTTCACTGGGCCAATTGATATTCCAACACTGTTAGTAAACCCAAAAAACTTTAAATATGCAAGTGAATAAAAAGATGAAACACACATTAAATAAAATAAATAAATAAATAAACTCTTTTAAATGCCAATACTGCTATATATTATATAAAGTGCTGGGTGAAAATTGAGTAAATTAGCAGGTGTAAGAAATTCCAGGTAAGTAAGGACATTTTAAATCTGGTTTCATCTTTCAAAGAGTTGTGCAAAACAACTGTTTTCAATTTACAAACGTTTTGATTTTTTTCCTAATTTTTTTTAGTTTAAAAGTGTTCTGAATTTAAAGCAACTATTGTAACTAAAAAGAGGGTATTTCAAATTCAAAAACAGTAGCTAAAGTACAGGTAGTTCTCAACTATGACCGATGGTTTAACAACAGTTCAAAGTTGTAATAGACTTTTTAAAGCTAATTATGACCCAAAGTTACAATGGCCCCATCCCCATGGTCACATGATCACTTTTAAGGTGCTTGGGAACAGTCTTATATTTACAACTGTTTATAGCTTCACTCACATGTGATCACAATTTGTGACTTTTTTTGGTGAGTTTTCAGTGTCAGAAGAATGGATTCACTTAATGAGTTCTGAAAAAGTATGAAGCTTACATTTGGAAAATGTAACTAGGAAAAATTGAACAAATTGTCTCTCAGGGATTATACCATGTAGAGCACAATCACTTGTGGAAAAAAGATGAAGATGCTGGATATTTCAGTAATTTCAGAAATATTCATGCCCTTCAGACATATGTAGTCAGTCTTAGCCCTTGTCACCTCTCGATTGGACTACTGTAATGCGCTCTACATGGGGCTACCCTTGAAGAGTATCTGGAGACTTGAACTGGTGCAAAGTGCGGCTCGCATGCTGTGGTGGGTGTCTCAAGATAAACCCACGTAACACCCATACTCTGCCAGCTGCACTGGTTGTCCATTGGTCTCCGGGTGCAATTCAAGGTGTTGATTATCATCTTTAAAGCCCTACATGGCTTAGGACCAGGTTACCTCCGGGACCGCATCCTACCTCATACTTCCCTTCGACCGGTCAGGTCCCACAGAGTGGGTCTCCTCCAGGTCCCGTCAACCAAACAATGCCGGCTGGCGGGACCTAGAGGGAGGGCCTTCTCTGTGGGGGCCCCTGTTCTCTGGAACCAACTACCCCCAGAGATCCAAATTATCCACACCTTGCTAGCCTTCCAAAAAGCCATTAAGACATGGCTCTTCCTGCAAGCGGGGTGATTTGAGACAATTTCACATCTTAGGTCCTCCCCCATGTATGTATGGTTTTATATGTTTTTTAAATTCTTTTTAAACTGTTTTTAAATTATTATATTGTTTAGTTGTTCTTTAAATGTTGTACGCCACCCTGAGTCCCCAGGGAGTAGGGCGGCATATAAGAACACTAAAATAAATAAATAAATAAATTATGAAAATGTTATAAACCTAATCCTGTCTCCTGGTACAATACTTGTTAATTTTTCTAAAGCCATCAAAAAGGAGAAAATCCTATAAAAACATACCATATTCTGCAGCTTTAGAATTTATCAATATCCCTAAACCAGTGGTGAAATCTACTTACCTTCCCTACCCGTTCGGAAGCTCACGCTTCATCCGTGTGCTTCACGTAAACAACCGTCGTGCACTCTTTTTCACCCTCTACACATGTGCAGAAGGCTTTGCACATGTGCAAAAAAAATGGCGACGGGCAGGTGGGCGGAGCCTCACGCTGTCGCCGCTACCAGTTCTCCGAACCACCAGCAGCTACCGGTATGCCTGAACCGGGCTGAATCAGTAGCATTTCACCCCTGCCCTAAACATATATTTATAAAAACTACTTTTTTTCCAAATTGTTAAGAGTGACCCATCACAAAAGCTTAAAGAATAACATCCTGATCATTACTCACAGGAGGAAGATTTTATCCATTACATTTCAAATTATATCAAGAACCTAGAGTTAGATTCAACGTGACTTTGTTAATCCAACTGATTCAGTTAGTTTAGAAGAAAAAAAATCTATTTTCTTTTGACTGGTGTAGCTGAACGTGTAACAAAACAAGCTGCATTGTTTGCAATGGCCGTGAGGAAGATATGAAAGAACTTGCTGACAAATAGTGCTGTTAATATTAGAAGGGATGTATTGAACTGATACACATTGTTGTAATTTTGTATGAATTTTGCTACAGTCTAGGGTTGCAAATAACTGTATATACATACATCCTGATCATTGATTGATTTTGCTCTGGTGTAGACAGTATTGAATGTCTCTGTTGAAAAAAAAATGTGAAAGAACAGCTGAGATTATGTCCATTTGGGAACAGAGAAAACCACAATAAAGGCTCACAAAAATCTGCCCTCCAGTGCTACCAGTTGGAAGTGGCTTTCTCATTTTTTTTCAAGATTTCAAACAGTCCAAAACGAATTTGGCTTACTGAAGTTATAAAACTACTGCAGGGCTGCACTCAACCACAGTAGATACTGTAATTCAGGGAAGGTCTGTGACAGAATAAATTGAGCTGGGTTTTTTTTGTTTTTTGTTTTTTTTACTTTATCCTCTGGCTAGCAGATATTTGTTCATAAGGTACTATAATCAACAGAAGTAACCAGGGCCATCTACAAATTCAGCTTATGATGGTAAAAAGGTGCATAGCTTTGCATTTTGTGTGTCAGTGTTAGGAATAAAAAAAAGTTAAGTCAATTTCCAAAACTAGCTAAAGTCTCAGTTTTGAAAGCAATAAAGAATTTAATTGTTAATTCTAGCCTGCAGGGCAATAACAAGTTTATATGGGCAATAACAGGTTTATATGGGCAGCAAAGGGTACATATGTTGCAATGCAAATTCTACTCCTTATGTACTTGCTACAATATCACAGTGCATATTAAAAAGGGTGGAGCTTGTGTCATGATGACCCATTTTGGCATCATTATGGCTAGCTGAAAAGTCCTCATTAAGCCTCTGATGCTGGTCCTTGCTGTATTGATGCAAGCTGTATTGATGCAAGCAATAAGAAATGTCTTTGTTGACATTAGCACCTCTGCTTTCATAGTAGGGGGGGGGGAATGAATGGCCTTTAAAAAAATACCGCTTCACTGTATTTAGAGGGTACAATAAAATGTACATGGTTTTTACCAAATTGCTGTTATCATTCTTGAGAATTTTTCTCCAGTTAAGTTGAAGACACTGCTTCAGCTACAAAATGGATAATATCCCTTTGTAGTAGATCCAATAGTTTGATTTAGTTGGAGATGAGAGTTAACAAAAAAAAAGTGAACAAGAGCAAAGTGAAAAGATGCTGAGATGCTCAACTCTCTTGTAAAAAAGAGACTTTCCTGCCAGTCAGATACAATCATTGTTAGCTGCTGGATCATCGCAACAGTAAACAGACAAAATGGAGTTATAGAGACGAAATTGCCACTGTAGACTTAAGTAATCAGCTGAAGACCTAGCTAAAGGCACAAAATGTACACTAATAATTATCATGAACTATTGACTCTTTCACAATTAATTAGCTGATAACAGAAGCAAAAGTATAAATAATCATCATAACTTTTTTTTCTGCTGCTGAATTGTGTCCATTTCTTGGACACTGCCTAGGCCAGCACCTGCAATTTTCAAAAGGGGTTTGGCTTTGCCTGCTTCCTAGGGCTGAGAGAAGGTGATTGTCCCAAGCTCACTAGTTGGACTTCTGGCTAAGGCAGGACTAGAACTCACATTCACCTAGTTTCTAGCCTGATGACTTGATCCACTATCAAACTGGTTTTAATAACCATAACAATAACAACAATAACCCCCAATGAGGCACTGCTTTGATTTTCTGTAGGATATGCATGCTCTGAGGAGGATGAGAATTATGCCAGAGATTCAGCCATACTGGACAGATTTTAGTTATTTATTTATTTATTTGTGAGATTTATATACCGCCTCACAGTGCAAGCACTCTCTAAGCGGTTTACACCAGTAAGCAATGTATATTTATATTGCCCCCAACAATCTGGGTCCTCATTTTCCCTACCTCGGAAGGATGGAAGGCTGAGTCAACCTTGAGCCTGGTGAGATTTGAACCGCTGACCTGCGGATCACAGTCAGCTAAAGTGGCCTGCAGTACCTGTCTCTAACCGCTGCGCCACCTCGGCTCATTTCATTTCATCAGAGGAGTCAGGCGAAGAGTGCCTCTTCTATAAACAATATGGTGGGATGTAATTTACAGAAACCTGTATCATATTGGTCATCACCCGAAACAATAATTCTATAATAATAATTCTAGGTGTTGGAGTTTCTGGATATTTGATGACAATTGAGCTATGGGACTTGGGACTGTTGACAGTACAACCAAGGCCAGCAGTTACAGGGCTACTGAAAGAAAAGTTGTTTGCCTGTTGCAAATATACTGAGTCCAAAAACAAAAAATAATTTTATTATTATTTCAAATCAAGTCCAAGAAAAATACCTGAAAAGAATGGATCAGTTCTGAAATCAACAACATCCAGAATCAGAAATAACAGAGGGTAGCAGATCAACATCAATTTATAATACAAAATAAAATATTGAAAGAAGCAGAACTGGAATAACTGCAAAGTTATTCCAGGACAAAGAAATTGAAGCCTTGTCAGAAGTAGTTCAGACCTTAGAAGCAAACCAGAGAGAGTCAGCAATAGAAAAAGCTAGAATAGTTATTGAATCATTTTCATTCCCAAACCAGACACCTTGTCCTTAGAAAAAACAAAACCTTCTAAACTAAAAAATAAGATGAATTGAACCAAAAATAATTGAGCATCTAGAACAGCACAAAAACAACAAAATAAAATTGTTTGCAATGAAGCTTTTTACACAAAAGCACAACTATTTAAATATACCAATACTGTAATGTCAAATATAAGTACCAGCTCACTTCAAGAAACAAAACAACTAATGTAATTGAAGCTGAAGAACAAGAAGACCAAAGAATACTTGATCAAGAAATATCACCTAGAAACATGGAAGCTCAAGGAAGCATTAGAAATAATAAAGCAAAAAATAACAGCTGTAATCATGAAGATTAGCTGAAATTGGACACTATAGGTAGAATCTCTAATTTCATTCAAATCAGTAAATTTCTACCAACCCATCTTTGGAGAGACTGCAATGAACCAATTTGACAAAGAAAAAACAGTGCTTGTCAACAGTTCCTGACACAGCTATGGAGCAACCCAAAGATGTACTGTACAACAAGAATGCAGCTTGAATAACTGAGGTAGATAAGCATAAAAAAGAAGCTGAAATGAAAGTACTTTTAATAACAGCAGAAATGGTGGAGAAAGGGGCAAGAAAGATCAAGACTTGGCCAACACCATGTGAAGATGAACTGTCAGCTAAACAATGCCGGCTGGTGGGCCCATGGGGGAGAGCCTTCTCTGTGGCTGCCCCGGCCCTCTGGAACCAGCTACCTCCGGAGATCCGGACTACCCCCACCCTATTGGCTTTCCGAAAAGCAGTTAAGACCTGGCTCTTCCGGCAGGCTTAAGGCCATTACAGCTATAATTGGAGAGATCCGGCCATGAAAGGGTATTTATGAGGTTTTAAATCTATTTTATCTGTTTTAATGCTTTTATATTTTTTGTATTTGCAATTGTTGTTAGCCGCCCAAAGTCCTTTGGGAGTTGGGCGGAATATAAATGCAATAGATAGATAGATAGATAGATAGATAGATAGATAGATAGATAGATAGATAGATAGATAGATAGATAGATAGATAGATAGATAGATAGATAGATAATAAACAAACAAACAAACAAACAAACAAACTGCATGGTTTGAATCGAAGCATCTGACTGGTCTGAACTTACTGATTGCCAAGTAGTTTAACAACATAGTTCAAGAGGGTAAAACTGAAGATTGGTTAACATTTAGCAAAATCTACCTGATAATGAAAGATCCAACAAGAGGGGAAGACCCAAGCAAGTACAGGCCATTGCCTGCTCACCAACAACTTTAAAATTGCTACCTGGGTGTGGTGGCTGATGCAGTCCAAAGGCATCAAGTTGAAAATAAGCTCCTTCCAGGAAACTGTCAATAGCAGAGGACCAAAAAAATCAGCTCCTAATTAATAAGATGATTTGGAAAACTGCAAGAGGAGGAAAACGAGGTTAAATATAGTTCGGATTGATTACAAGATGGGTTTTCACTCCCTTGCACATGATTGGAAAATCAAGTGCCTAGAAATAACAGTAGAAATGTTAGAAGCTTTGTGCAAAGATCAGTGACATAATAGAAAACAGAATTGTGTGAAAATGATGACAGACTTGGAGAGGTTAATATCAAGAGAGAAATCTTTCAAGGAGACTCAGTATCACCACTACTGTTTGCCATTGCATTCATTCCTCATCAAAAACAATAATGAACAATTCAGGCCATGGCTATCAAATATCAAAAATATCTGCAAACCAATCACAGCTATACATGGACAATCTGAAACTATGGAAAAACACCATCATTTTCAAATGGAATCACTGCTTAGCAGTATCCATATCAGTAGTGGGTTTTAAATCCCGTTGCTACCGGTTCGTGCGCATGCGCAGAAGCATCCCATGCAGGTGGGCAGAGCGTCCCACCGCCGCTACTGGTTCGCCGAACCGGGCCAAACCAGGAGCAAACCACCGCTGATCCATATGTATAGCCAAGATATTGCAGTAGAATTTGAACTGGACAGATGTGCCACCCTTACCATCAACAGCAGAAAAATAGTGAAACTGAAGGAATAATATGTTCTATGGAAATAACATCAAGAGTCTGAATTAGGACAATCACTACAGATATCTGGGCATCCTTCAAGCTGACAACATCAAGCACACTGAAGTCAATAATGTTAGTAATGGATACATTATGGGAGTGAAGAAGACTTTAAAGTCCAAATTCAGTGTGGGAAATATCAAGGCAATTAAATCAGGGAAATTCTAGCCATTAGATACACAGTTGGAATAGTGAACTGAATCCAAGCAGTTCTAAAAGCCCTGGATAGGAAGATCAGAAAATGAATCATGCCCTTAATCCATGCAATGATATTGACAGACTATATTTATCAAGGAGCATAAGTGGGCATGGAATGTTGCAAATATACCAGGTAGCTGAAGAAGAAAAAAAGGGCATTGGAACAATTTCTGAAGGACGGTAATGTCTGGATAATGGATGTGACAGAAGAATAGAAGAGAAAGAACTGGATAAAACACAAAACACAAAGACTTGCAAATGAAAAGAAAGTCTGTGGCCAAAGAAAACAAAGATAGTACCAATAGTAATGGGTGCCTTGTGTGCAATGCCAAAACATCTGGAACATGACCTGAACACTATTGGCATTGCAAATGTCAAGTGCAAAAGACAGCTTTACTCGGAACAGCTTACCTCCTGTGATGGTAGTTTTAACACCATCAAACAATATTTGCCTATTCCAAATCCTTGGGAAGGAAGAAACAGTTGGATAAAAATGCCAAATCCAGTCTAAGCATCAGGTTCACAGTGCCACCGACCATATAATAATAATATTTTAACTTCAGGAATGAAGTGTACAGAAATGAATAGGAATTAATGAACATATGTTGCTGATTCTGTATACTCAGTCATACAGCTGTGGGCTTTTATTTGCTTTGATTTCATATGAGCAGTGATATTTTACATTAGCATTCTGTATTACTGATATTTCAAGAAAAAACTATTTTTGAAAATGCTACTGTGAGACAATAGTCTTTCCAAGGCAAATACTTGGTTAATATTAGTTGTTTTTGTGTTTGAGAGATTATGTTTTTCTCTTTCTGTGAAAAAAAAACCTCTCTCCATGACCAAATCAGCTATTAATTAGATGTGTATTTATTTAATCTATTATTTCTCCTATTACAAGCATGACTTCCAAGAAGGAACACTGAAGTCGTCCTATGCGAGGCCAGTGTTGCAATATTAAAAGGAATATAGTTTAATATGTGTTTCTTTACATTACATGGGTTTTCAAATGAAGCACTAAATTTTCAGGAATGGGGTGGGTAGGAGAAGATTCCTTTTACCCCCAAGTTGCATACAAGGTAGGAGAGCAGCAATATCTCCCCAAGCTTTGAGGAGAATGGTATTACCCTGGCGTTCAGTAAGAGATGCTGGTTACCTTGTCTGAATGAGCAACTGCCTCACCGCAAAGCACAGTGTGTCTTTTGTCTCGGTGTTGGAGAGAATTGCTTCCTGAATAGCAACCTTTTTTTCAGAATGACTATGTACAAGAGCAAGCGAAGACACCAAAGATGTAAGTAGCTTGGATCTGTGTGTGTTTGTGTGTGTGTGTGAGAGAGAGAGAGAGAGAGGAAGAGAGAGGGGGAGGGAGGGAGAGAGAGAGGGAGAAAGAGAATGCACATGAACAGAAGGGAAATGTTTCCTAATTTGAAAACTATGCCTTAGTTTCTTTTGTACTGAGATAAGTAGAATTTTCAGAGCTTAGACTCTATAATATCAAATTGTTAGGTGAAGGAGAAATCCTAAGAGGAGTAGTAATAATAATAATAAATAGGCTCCCTTGTTACTATGGAAACCATCAGCAAGTGATTGCTTTATAAAAGCGACAAGAAAATAGAGATCAAATGCAAGTTCATACTAGTTCAGTGTTCATTATTCAGAACATAATGATTTGGTAGGAGTTTTGCCCTTTAAAAAAGGTGGGATAATTTTTTCCTCCATCTGTTATCTTAAGCAAATTGACTTAAGGAAGCTAGAAATGGTAGAAGTTCAAGGGTCTTTATTTTTATGCATTACTTCTGAAGGAAACTGAGACAAGGTGGGGGGGGAGAACTGAACGTGCAAAAAGAGATCAATGTAAATAATCCATTTCATTATCAGTTTGGCTTGGTTTGTGATTTTATGATTCAAGAAAATAATGCCACAACTAAAAAGCAGGCTCTACCTGGTTACTTTTGCATATCGGAGTCAGATTCAAAGCTGAAACTAATATTCCTAAAATTAAAGTCAGTTGTGCTATCAAATCAAGTTTTGCCATTGAGTTCACCGGGATGCCCCTTCATCCACTCTTACAGAAATGATGTAACCGAAGTGGGATTGTTTTGTAAATGGTTAACAAGTAAACAGAAATTTTAGACTGAAAGACAAGTATATGCCAATGCATGATTAATATAAGTGGGCATCTTCCGTCTAAAAATTGTCTACTTTTTAATAGTATATTTTTATAAATGTTTTTCCGGGTAGCAGAAAATGCTTCTGATCATGAAAAAAAATGCATTTTTCTGCTCCATTCAACAACAACAAAAGGACTGTTGTGGGGAAATCATGCACTTTTAAAGATCATTAATCTTTTTCACATTGCCAGCAGCAGCTTAAACTTTGAGACTGGCCACACTGCTTATCCCTGTCTTTGCACTGAATAATACCAAGCTTTTTCTGCAGCCTCTATCTTAAAATGTTTTGGTACCACACTAAGAGAACCTAGATGCTGAAAGTGGAATAGAATTAAAACCCTGCAAAGATAATTTTGACTTACATACAGTATATGTTTATTTGGTACAAGAGCTTTATTTTCTTCATTTGTTCACTCTTAAGGGCCAGCTTATTTTGTAAAGAAATTTTGGGACTATTGGAAGAAAGCCATTTAGGATTCATTTGGCAACATTGAATCATAATATTAGATCAATCTTAGCAGAAACATGGGTAAATAATATAGAAATTTTATCAGGATATATTTGACAAAAGCTATACACTAGAATCAGTCATATAGTCAGGCTTCACACAAGAAAAAATTAGAGCTAGAAATCCAAACTGGTATTAAAATGAGAGCAAAAAACTTCTCTGGAAGTGACCTGCTGATTTAGGTCCAGGACACAACTGAAAGATAAAATGAAAGCAAATGTTACGAATATAGATGTGGGTTATCAGGCCATCATATAGCAGACTGCTTAAATGGGAATGCAAGGAATGATTTCCTTATATGAATAACAAGTAAGGGACTACAAACCATTAAACAGATTGCTATTGAAATGTCATTGATTAAAGAGGGTCAAAAATCTCTGGAATCCGATAGATGCAGCAGAAATTAGATGGTAAAAATTCTCTATAATATGATTATGGCTACTTTTCATCAAACCTCGCATTTCTAGTTCTCAAGCAGAAATTGGTAACCTACTAAAAATGTTCAGAAATGGGGGACATATGCAAGATACACAATTGCCGAGCTTCTCTATATTGTTGTTGATTAGTTCCTTGTTATTTACTTTCATGGTTTGTATTGGAATGGCAAACCAACATTTTAACATCAGTTTAGTTGAATATCTTAATAATAATAATCAGTATGTTCTTGATTTCTGGTTCAACTTTTCTTTCATCTTTCCAGTTGACATTCCTGCTAAGCCCACACAATACAAGCTCAAAATTCTTGATTTCTTGCTCTTATCATATATCTTGATACCCACAGATATTTTGGACTGCAATTCATACAATACTTGAAAATGGTAGCCATTATAACTAGGTTTATTGGAGCTATATTTTAAAATATAGCTAGAGAGCTATGCTTGTGCCATGAGGGTGTACAATGAGCCTGTGAGAATGGAAAGCATTTAGGAACTTTTACTAATCATTGGGATTCCTTAAATATCTTTTAATGTTGACTGATAACTTCCTGTTTCTTTTTTAAATTACTATTAACTCTAACGTTTTAATATTTTTGAGACACTTTCTGCATATCTGATGCACTTAAAATAATGTAATGCTTGTCTGTCATATATATTTTCAAAGGTGCATTTTATTCACAGAACATAATAAGAAAGATGGGAAATGTAGCACTATCTGTTATAGTAGATAATCTAAAGAGATTTGCACAGGGACTGTAGCTTCTTTAAAGAACAGGAAATTAGTCCATTTTAAAAATACATAACTAATTTAATTCAATTAAAATAGTTAATTAAGAAAATTTGAAATGTGATATAATTTTATCAGGCCAATCTTTTAATTTTCAATGCCACCCATCAATGTAAATGATCTCACTGCGGTTTGTTCAATAAAAATAGTAAACATAACAGCATGCTGAAAATTTAACAGATAAAATAGTTGGAGTAATAGCAATAAAATTATCACCATTTAAGCATTTCTCTTTGGCATGAAAAAGCAATGCAGACTCCAGGGAGATACCCATGAAAATGGAATTAAATGGGGATTTGTCATTGGTAAAATTCGCCGCGTAGCCATCCTTCAAATTAATTAAGGGATCTATTATAAGTATGAATAAGTCTGGATCCCATAGTTTACAAGGGAAATGTTCCTTAATGTAGATTTTGTTTAAATAGTCTGCCCTGTGGATATTCTTAGCATTTTTCACAGTTACTGGAAGACAGTAGTTTTCTTACAGAAATTGTAAGAATTCAGAAGTGACAGCACTGAAAACAGTAAGATATAGTCTGTCTGTACACCTGCCACAATATCGGGGGAGGTAAAATTATGATCAGACTATTCTTTGTCATTGAAAACGACCTTCTGAAATTTAGTTCATTCTGACTTAGTTTTCTTACTTTAAAAAAAATACAAAAAACCTACCCTTTTTGACTGAAGATTGGAGGTAGCATAGTTTTCCCACTGAAGAAGGTGGAGGAAGATGATGATGGCTTATGATGATGGTGGATAAAAGCAGACACTACTATAGTCTCTTGGATAGATAGATAGATAGATAGATAGATAGATAGATAGATAGATAGATAGATAGATAGATAGATAGATAGATAGATAGATAGATACACATACATACATACATACATACATACATACATACATACATACATACATACATACATACATACATACATACATACATACATACATATATATATATATATATATATATATATATATATATATATATATATATAACATTTTCATGCAGCCCATCTCCCTTATAAAGTGAATCCTTAATGACACCTGGAAGGTACCACTGTATACTGTTATAGATCTGTCTGATTGCAGCCTATTTTAAAGATATGGTTCCTACTGGGGGGAAAAACATGGGCATCTCAGTTTCAGAATCATTGCTAAAGGGCATTTGAGGGAAGATCTTCCAAGCAAATATGGAAGATTTACAGCCTTGTAGAATAGAATGTTTTTCTTTGCATCTCCTCATTACACTTCATGAACATGAGATTATGTTTTTATCAAAAACATTATCTAAACTTGTGCTCAGCCAGATGTTGGTAAATATAAATACCAAAGCAAGAGAGAGAGGGGGGTAGGGAAAGAGAGAAAGAGAGAGAGAGAGAGAGAGAGAGAGAGAGAGAGAGAGAGAGAGAGAGAGAGAGAGAGAGAGAGAGAGAGAGAATGTGTTCGTGGCAGAATTTTCCAGCTAATCACCTTTCTGCCATATTCTTAATCAATTGAGTTTGCAAACTATCTTCAGGCAGCGTATGTATTCATTATTGCAGTCTAGTCTGTTTATGTCCACTTATCTCTTTTTCCCTTTTCCCTCTACTTATGATTTTTACTTGTCTTCGAGTAACTGAAGTAGTCAACTTTCTCTTCCATAATTCATTTGAAATTTAGGTGTGGCCACTTTGAGAAATCCAAGTTTCCTCTTTGGAAGACCAATGGATGACAGCTACATGCTGGTTATTTTGTGCTCAATCAATTTCTATTTCCATAAGTTGATTTGCAAGTAGGAAGTAGGATCAAATTTTCCTATACTTTCCTAGTCTTTAAGATTAAACTGGGCCAGATGCTTCCCATTATTTGCACATTCTATGAAATGGTCTTCTGCATTTATTGTTTTGAATAGTATAGTTTCATTAAATAACTCATTTGTTTATCCTAACTTAAATAATAAATAATGGATTGCCAAGCCTTTTTTTTTGCCTAAAACATTGAAATCTTATGATTTTTTCCTCCTAAGCATTAAGAACATTCTGCCAATTTTCTTTAAATGTCACAATTTGTGTTTCGCCAAAGGTGAAAATGATGCAGCTAATCTCCTTTGTTAATTTTCTTGCATAGTACGATACTATTCCGTGGAGGAATGGGGATATTTGTTGTCTGTTATTTATTTTCATATAAAACAGTTTACCTTTGGGGAATTATTTGCTTCACTTTCAGGACATTGTATGGCATGGTACTGTTATAATAAATATGTTACCTTTATCTCACTACAGTCATCCATGCCCTTTTGGTGTGGTTTTTATTCCAGATCAGAACATCCTGACTAAGTTCCTGATAGATGAATTTTGGTTCCCAGAATTCCTCAGTCAGCATTTCTGCTAATTTTAAGAGTTGCCCAGGTTTAGAAGAATTTCTCTGGACAGCTGTGCCAAGAAACTGGTAATGAAGCTTCTGTCCTGAAACTCAGCCAAGGCTAGGCTGATAAACCATTCTTAAATTCTCCAAGGACATTAGAATTTATGTTGTAGATTGGAATTTCTTTGTCAGTTGAGGATTCGAAAGAGTTAAAAAGGGAAGTGAAAGAGTAAGTTGGCAATTAGTCAACAGAAGGGCAGAAATCAAAATTCTGTTTTCTTTATTCACTTCTTTTCTTATTTCCTATATTTTTATCTTCATTTTTTTAAACTTTTACTATATTGGAAATGCAGTTCTACAATATTTTTAAAATGAACTTGTCAAAGATAACCTCAGATGCAATCCAGACAATGTGGAATACTTAGAGTAGATGCTGATATTATGCAAGTTGCTTGAATGCTAGACCCATTGAGTTTTAATACTATTGATTGCTTCTACTCTAATTTCTACTCTGCCAGATCAGCCCAACATACATTTCCCATTGCAGCTGAAAATTAGGGACTAAAAATGTAAAAAAAAATCAATAAAAACAATCAGAAACCAAAGTGCACTATTGAAGTTAAAATGGAAAACGCAGCATTCAGAATCCAAAGTAGAAATTCGTCTATAAGCCAAGTATTCCTCTAAATAAAAATATCCTAAATGGCTTTTTTTTAAGTCTTGGACAATAGAACCAAAATTGTAATGCAGTTTTCCAAAATGAAAGAGTTGGCTGTCGACATCTTACATGTTTCCTGTATTTTCTATTTCTGGCGGTCATCTTTCTTGAAGAAAAAGTAACAGACAGATAGTAAGAGATAAGCAGTATAGCCAGCTATGGTTTGATTTTAAGGAAGGAAGTAGAAACTGGCATTTGACATGATTTGACACCTCCTGCAGTTATTCCCCAATCCGCTACCCTATTTCCCAATCCACATAAAAGACAACTCCAGTATTTTATGCAAATTGGAATTCAACACTTTCAGGTTTCACCTGTATACAAGAAAATTCCTGAATATTGGAAAGGGCTAAAATTTTCCAAGATATTTACAAGAGATGAGAAATGCCAAGAGCTGTCATTGTGCTTTATGTATTACATTAATTATAATTGTTATTTTTTCCAGAATAACATTTTAAAGTTATTTCAGGAAACATTTTAATCATCCAAAAGTAGACAACTATGAAAGCACTCAGTCATTAGGAATAAGAGTTTCAGTATCAACTTTTTACTTACAGAAAATGGTAACTACTAGTCATTTCTATAGCAGTAACCTATATCTCACCATATCTCAAGAGCTATGGTGCATAAAGCAGCTTATACAGATCTTCATTTTGCTTCCACTCTGTGAGCTAGGATGCACTGAGAGTGAGTGATTAGCCAAGTGTTTATTTTCCTTGGGTGAAGATGAATTTGATTCCTTAGTCTTAATTCAACATCTTAAACACTACACTACATTGTGAGTCTCTCAAGACTATTGATACCCAGTTAGCTTTTTAGGAATTAAAGTTCAACACATTTGTAGGGTTATCAATGCAAAGTTCATTTGAACTCTCATTGTCATGTTTCATTGTATCTTATGTACATTTTTCATAGATAAATAGATAGATTCCAATGAAATCAATAGCTTCATAAATTGGAAAGAGTAAGAAAACCAAAAATACTTGCATAATTCTTGGGTTGAAAATCATAGTGTGTGAAGGAGTTATTTAGGTTCAAATCACTGCTACTACAGGAATTAATTAGATCTATATATTGATCAGTATACTCGTTTCAGGAACTGAATCGTAATTTGAATGGAGGCCCTTTCTTGGGTAGCCCCATTCTCTCTTCTGAAAAATAGATGCTGAGCCAGACTTCATCTGCTTTATTTCCAGGATCATGTGCTTTTTCTTGAAGCCGAGTTAATGCAGTAGGATAATTCGGATTACTGAATTAATCCAGTATCTGAAATAACATGATTTCTCAAACAGAAATTGTTGCCTCCTTCAACAGAAGAAATTAAGTTGTATTTAGTTCATTGATAAATATTTCATGTAATCTGGTGAAAGCTATCCTGGCAGTAATCAGAGAAAAAACATCCTTAAATTTCAAATGTATGAATTATTGCAGCTGTATGCAAATAGATAGTGAGAGCTAAAATATAAAGCACTCAAGATAATTGGCTTTTCCAAAACAATTGCCTTTAATAAACGGACACCTGTGTGACTGAAAATGGCTGAGCTTTGAATCTAAGTCCCTAAGCGCTAAAGCTGTTCTTTGTAGTATGCTTTTAAATAATTTCCTATATCTGAATAACATTTCCCATTTCAGTGGCACCTGAAAGAGGAAGAGTTATAGTTGATAAATTGATGGAAATAGAAAATGTACATGGTTATTTTTAATAATGGATTAGTGCCAATCAAATGTAGTTACAGAAGCTATAGAATTGTTGGGATGCATTTGAATACTATTAAGCCATTGGGATGTGCACCTATCAACTGGATTTTTCTCCAGGGAGTATATAAAGAGTTCTAAATCGAAGGAAGAGTTTATTTGCATTAGGCAGATTCCCTACTTCAGATTTTCTTCCTGTAGATAGAGGGGAACAAGAATGTTATGGAGAAAAAGGGACCAATTACAACATATATGTCCTCTGTCATAAATGGATAATAAAACATACCGTATTTTTCGGACTTTTAGACGCACCGAAGTATAAGACGCACCTAGATTTTAGAGGAGGAAAACAAGGAAAAAAGTATTCTGAACCAAATGGTGCAGTAATATATTATTTAATAAAATACCAGTGTAGCAGAATACTTTTTACAACCATGTATACTTTTTACAACCATGTATACTTTTTACAACCATGTATACTTTTTACAACCATGTACACTTTTTACAACCATGTATACTTTTTACAAACTTCAAACTTGACAGCTTTAAGACTAGTGGACTTCAACTCCCAGAATTCCTCCTCCAGTCATGCTAGCTCAGGAATGGGAGTTCAAGTCCACAAGTCTTAAACTTGCCAAGTTTGAAGACCCTTGCACCCCTAACCCCTAACACAGGGGTCTTCAAACTTGACAGCTTTAAGACTAGTGGACTTCAACTCCCAGAATTCCTCCTGCAGTCATGCTAGATGGGGTAATTAGAAGGCAAAAACGCCCCAATTTTTGCAAAAATCGGCCCTTTTTCGCTCATTTTTTTTGCAAAAACAGGGCATGCAGAGGATCTGGAAAGCCTGCAGTGGACTCCTAGGGGGTGGGGGAAGGCAAAAACGCCCTAATTTTTACAAAAAATTGCCCGTTTTTTGTTCTTTTTTTTTTTTTTTTTTGCAAAAACAGGGCATGCAGAGGATCTGGGAAGCCTGCAGAGCACTCCTAGGGGGTGGGGGAAGGCAAAAACGCCCCAATTTTTGCAAAAAATGGCCCGTTTTTCGCTCATTTTTTTTCAAAAACAGGGCATGCAAAGGATCTGGGAAGCCTGCAGAACACTCCTAGGGGGTGGGGGGAGGCAAACCCCCCCATTTTTGCAAAAAACGGCCCGTTTTTTTGCAAAAATTGGATGCGGGGCTTCGGGAGGCTAAAATTGCTGTATTCGGTGTATAAGACGCACCGACATTTCCACCCTCTTTTGGAGGGCAAAAAGGTGCATCTTATACTCCGAAAAATACGGTAATAACCATAAGTTGGGGGGATCACACAGAAAACTTATTAGAAGTGCACAAAAACCTGCACTTTCTTCATTAGTGGTGCAACTCAGCAGCTTCTCAAGGCCCAGGGCTATTCAGTATTTAGAAATCGGCAAGGACAGTCTTGTGCCTAATAGCCCCTCTGATTTACTAGTTTTCCTTTTTATTGTTTAAAAATAAGTTACAAATATGTTTATATAACATGGTATAACTGACAGAACATTGATTGTATAATTCATATTAACACGTAAATGATAAACTTTTGAATATGTAAACTTATCAAGCAAGGAAATTGGAACTCTTAAATAATAGAGACAATAATATATCTCAGAGTTATATAAGATAACTTTAGCATTTTCAGAAAACAATAATTGGACTTAAATCCTGCCATGATTGTGGAGGGTAATGGTCAAGTGCTACTAAGTTCTCTTGACAATTTAGAATAAGAGTAAGCCTACCCTAGCTACAGATAAATGTAACTTTAGGATTAACAGTGCTGTATTCTTCAGACAATGCCCTAAAGACTTAGACTGACAGGATTGTAAATTACTTTGGGCAGAGATGTATCATTACAAGACTTGAGTAAGATTGCCTTCTTCACACATAAGCACTTTTTTTGTGACTCTCCCATCCTGCCCTATAAGCAGAACATTATCACAGAATATATCTGGGAGAACATGCCAGGTAATGTTGGGAACCTGGGAATTTAACACCCCAGTGGTAGGCCAACACTTAAGTTATTCCAAACTCAGGTGTAGGTAGCATTGTTAAAACTGGAGAGCAGGACACAGAACTGAATGGAGTCATCATTGTCCGTCCATCCCCCCCAAAAAACCCCAGGAGTTAAATACATTACAGAACAAAGATGAGAGACCCTCAAGAAATCAACATGACTGAAGCTTTGTTGTGCCAAATTTTATGAAAATTGAAAGAAAGACACAAAAAGAAGGCATTGTCATTGAGCAAAATTCTCCTGCAGAATTCTCCAGGAACACCTATGTGTTCCATATTATTTGTGGAGTTGTACCATAGGTCTTGTTGGCCTTCTACACTTCAAAAGGGTGATAGTGGTGTTAATAAAATAGTTTAAATTTTAAACAACTCTCAAAACAATTCCCAGGCTTATAATTTTTCAACCACACTATATTTTGTAAAATGTGTCTTGTTCTCAATGTCAGTGTTTCTCAACCGCTCATCTGGTGAGTTCAATGTTATATGGAAGGAATGATGGTAGACATCTAAACTCTGAGGTAATTGTTAAATTTTATTCGACTAATTCAGGAATAAAATCAAAGATATTATAAAATCTATTAACAGTTTGCCTCATATTCAGCCATCAAAAGTGGGGGGGGGGAGATTTCATGACTTCCAGAAGATCTGTGAATTCTGGGAAATCCTTAATGTAAATCCTTAATGCCTAAGAATATAAAAATATAATCAAATATTTACTGAAAAAGAATGATTGATATGAGAAAAATATAGAGATTAATGCTATGTCTAAAGTAGTTTTCCTTCCAATTTCATAAATATTGCATGTTTCCAACATATTACTGAGCCATAAGTTTGTATACTGGGAATAAGTGACCTTAAAACTGCCATATTAAAAATATGTGGAAAGGCCTAATTATAATAAAAGGTCACTGGATGAAATTTCCATTGTAATTATGGTACACAAACTCCATATTGATGTCTTGCATAGGTAAAAACATTCCGCTATCATTTCTTGTAATATTGAGAGAATTATTGGATTTTTTTTATTTTTTTAAAAGACATAGCTTTAAAACCCTCACAGTTATATCTGAGAAGAAGATTTAACCTTTTGTTAACCTTTAAAGTAACAATTTTATTTAAAAATGCAGTGCATCATATAGGTAATTAAATTTACCCTACAAAAATCTCATTACTGTGTGGCTTTAGTTAGACAAATCCCTCACATAATTTTTTAAAAGCATATTTTGATGAGGCAAAATGTCTTTTAGAAGTCAAATGTTAGTTCTCTATTTAGAAATCATACCTACATTTTTCTTACATCCAACTATTCAATCTGCATATCAGAATATACATGGAACATACAAAATACAAAGTTTGTTTATTTATTTATTTATTTATTTATTTATTTATTTATTTATTTATTTATTTATTTATTATTGGTTCTTCTAGGCCGCCCTACTCCCAAGGGACTCAGGGAGGCGTACAACAATTTTATGAGAACACTAATAATAAATCACGATTAAAAACATCAATTAAAAAACATATACAAAAGGTTAAAAAAAGATTCACTATCAGTCATACCGGGGGGGGGAGCTCAGATGGGGCTAGTCTCCTCCCCATGCCTGCAGGAAGAGCCATGTCTTAATGGCTTTTCGGAAGGCCAGCAGTGTGGGGATGGTTTGGGTCTCTGGGGGAAGTTGGTTCCAGAGCACGGGGCCCCCCACAGAGAAGGCCCTCCCCCTAGGGCCCGCCAGCCGGCATTGTTTGTTCTACATTATTAATTTATTCAACTTGTATTCCCACCCAACTCATAAATGACTTTGGGCAGTTTGCAGCCAAATTAAAAACAATATAAACAGGGTATATCAAAGACCAAACAAAACAAATTGGCAACTGAGGATGCCAATCAGTAGACAATAACATGAAGCAATATTTTATGTAGTGCAAATTAGGACATTGGTCCGATCTAACAGAAAAAGACTAAGCCTCTTATTTCAGAGATAACAATAACTAATATCCAAAGTAATTATATATATTAACAATAGAAATGTGAAGAATCAACACCAGATAAATTAGGGGTAGATAAATGAAAAATGAAGAAGTTCAGAAAGGGAAAATTCAAATGAAATGTTTTCTTTTAGAATAGTGAGTGCAAGAATAAATTTAAATATAGCAATCTTTTACTGTCCGCCAATGTTTTCTAGTGACTTGCATTATAGTTCTGATACACAAAGAATAAATCTATACAGAAAGCTGAATAAAGACTCCGATTCATATGTTTGTCAGATGATATAAATGAACTCTTCTAAGGCCTAGAAACTGTAGAAAATGAGATTGAAAAGATCTTATCCACCATTGAGTTAAGATGCTATCTACCTATTCCTGACCTGACCTAAACCGTGCTGATTTAAATCTGCTACTTAAATCTTTTCCAAGTGACTGCTGCTGCATAGGAATGTGACATTCATAATAGCCAAGGAAATAATTGTTTTGTTTGTCTAGTAATGCCTTTGTCTCTTTCTTCATATCACCAGCCAGTAGAGAAACACCCACTAATCTGGTACTTCTGCATGGATGAAAAAGCTTTCTTAGAGTTCTTCAATATAAAATTCCATTTGTAACCATTTAAAAAAAATTAAATGAATTCAGTTAGTAAATATACACTCAACTGATTTAAACTCTTCACATGGTAATATATAGAGATATTATAACTTATTAACTAGACCAGGGGTCAGCAACCTTAAACACTCAAAGAGCCACAAAGGTCCTAACCGGAAGCCCCAGTTCAATTCTGGAGCCGACTGAAAGTCCGGTTCTCCCACCATAGAGTCTCCTCCTAGTGTGGCATCCTTTTTCCTCTACCAGCCCTAACCGAAATCCCTATCAATTGTGGAGCTGACTGGAAAACCCGCCCCTTGCCATAGAGTCTCCTCCTGGCACGTCCTGCTTTCCCCCTCCCCCAACAGGAAGCTCCTCTCAAAATTGTGGTGCCGACAGGCAACAGGGAGCCGCAGCAGAGGGATGAAAGATAAGGTGACCAGACGTCCCGATTTTGGCGGGACAGACCCGCTTTTTCATGATTTGTCCCGCGTCCCGCCTGTCCGCTAAAAAGTCCCAATTTTTTGAAAGAATGCACGACTAGGGCATTCTTTCAAAAAATTGGCCTGAAAGGGCGGCGTGCGAGATTGGGGGGAGGAGTTAAACTTTAGGCGGGCACGGCTTTGCAAGAGCTCTTCGCGGTCTACAAGCCGCCAGGTATGCACTGGAGGGCGGTGAAGAGGCGCCTGATGCAGCCCCGCCCTCTCGAAACAGCCGGCGTCGCGGTGGGCGGGGCGGCCCGAGCGAAGGAATCGCATCCAAGATGGCCCTCGGGCCGGCGCTGGCTCAGCCGGCCGGGGCCGCCGCCGCAGCCTTCCCGCCGCCGGGGCAGCCGGGACTGGGGGCCCAGCCGCAGGGGCGGCAGCAGCAGCAGCAGGCCTCTCAGCTCGGGGCGGCGTTGGCGGCGGGTGGGCGTCCCGCGTTGACTCCTCTGGCGGCGGCTGGAAGCTGGCGGAAGAGCCGGTGTGAATTCACACCGGCTCTTCCGCCAGCTTCCAGCCGCCGCCGGAGGAGTCAACGCGGGACGCCCGCCCGCCGCCCACGGCCGGCCCGAGCTGAGAGGCCTGCTGCTGCTGCTGCTGCTGCTGCCCCTGCGGCTGGGCCCCCAGTCCCGGCTGCCCCGGCGGCGGGAAGGCTGCGGCGGCGGCCCCGGCCGGCTTAGCCAGCGCCCGCCCGAGCTGAGAGGCCTGCTGCTGCTGCTGCTGCCCCTGCGGCTGGGCCCAACCTGGCCGTCCTCGAGTGCCTGCAGGACGAGCGGGCGGCGCGGGACCCGCGGGTGGGGGGGGAGGGAGGAGGAGAGCCAAGAGACGCTGGGGGCTGCTCCCCTTCCCAAGCCAGCCCAAGCCACTGCCGGCTCCTGAAGGGGAGGTGGGAGGCGAGGAAAGGCCTCCCGCCTCCCCCCCCATCTGGACGCCGACATTAGCCGTCTTTTGCCCTCTGCGCATGCGCAGCGTTCTGCGCATGCGCAGAGGGCAAAACTCAAATTGCGGCGGCCCCGCCCCCCGTCGGTGTCCCGCTTTAAAAAAAAAATCTGGTCACTTTAATGAAAGAACCACATGCGACTTTAGAGCCTCAGGTTGCTGACCCCTGAACTCGACTCATGTGAAATCATATACAGCCCCAAGTTCTAAAGGAATCTGAGAATGCAACCAGAAACTCAACAAATATTAGCTCAAAATGAATTTTCTAATGTTTTTTTGTTTGTTTTGTGCTGTCCACCTCATTATTCAAAGTGACATAAAAAGAAATTAAGCATCATCTCCATCTCATTATTTTTTTTTATTTTTCCCCCTTTTTAAAAAAAATTATAGAAATTTACGGCTAGAATAATATCAGAGAAATAGATATGATAGTCTTCCATTTGTTAATTTTGGGAACTCCCTTTAAAAGTTCACACTTGTAAGAAAATTATTGTGGGTGGTTTATTATGTTGTGACTTTTTATAAGCAAGTGGACAGTGCTTATTCTCCCTTATGTGGTTCTCTATCTTTCTCCCCATTTGAGGATAATAATTTATCGTTGCCAAAAATATTTGCCTGAACGTAACTATTAAAAGGAAGCAAGATAATAATCACACAATTTAGGTCAAAGTTATTGACAGATACAATTTTATCATAAAAAGTTTATATCATTGTTTATAAAGTGAAAAATAGAGACCCTTATCTATTAGATTTCTTCCTCCGAATGTTTTATCAAAGATATTTCTGTCTCTAGCAGTGAATTTTGTGTGTGGTTTTGGGAAAGGTAACAATGTTGGCATCAGATGAAATATCAACAACACCACTTTCTCCTGGAAACCAAAAAACATGTTCTGTTTTTTAGGCCTGAAGAACTAAATCTTAAGGTCTGATCCATGCATAAATCAGAATATAGAGTGTGAGAGACTGAAGCGATAATCTGCAACAAAGAGCTAACTTGTTCCTATAATACTCTCTCCAATGTTATACATTATTACATATGATCTCCCTGTCTCTCTCTCAATGCTCCATTTTAATTCAGGTGTGCAACATGCTTATTTTCAGACATTAACATGGCAGGGGAGCCAAAACCATACAGACCTAAGCTGGGAACTAAGAGACCACTTTCTGCTCTCTACAGGTAAGCTGCCCGATTGATTAAAGAACCTATGAAGTGTTTTTGAAGTTTTTGGTGAATGTTTCTTGGTAAAATATTCACCCTTGCTTGAATAAGTCTGACCATTCAGCTGCCCCTTGGCAGAGAAGTCTTGCTGGAAATAAATGCTACTAATGCTTAGCATTCATTTTTTTTTTAGAATTTGAAGCTTGGTTTCAATCCAAAATCTCTCTTGCCATGTTTCTTTCAGCCTTTTTCAGGACTTCTCCACCTAAATCGTATATACAGGGATACCCACTGGCACCATTCCCTTAGCCCCTTATTGAGCAATAAGATTGACATTTCTGTAAACTAATTAGAGTTTGGCTGGTTTCAAGCAGTAAAGATATGTTTCACAAATTAAATAATAGCAATAGCATTTAGACTTACATATTGCTTCATAATGGTTTACAGTCCTCTCTAAGCAGTTTACAAAGTTAGTAAATTTCCCCCAAAATCTGAGTCCTCATTTTACTGACCTTGGAAGAATGGAAAGCTGAGTAAAATCTTGAGCCAGTCAGGATCGAAGTCCTGGCAGTGGGAAATGCTGCATTCTAACCAATGCACACTGTGACTCTTACCTAAAGCTTCAACTTCTTGTCACCTGGGTGAAATCTCTATGTGTGCTAGATTTATCAGAGTTGCAGCCACACATATATTTGAGGCAAAGCAATTTCAGTTAATTACTCAGCACTCCAAACATTTTATGAGATAGGTCAATTCTACGTAAGTTTGTACTGCCTGATAGGAGACTATTATCTATCTACCCTACTCATGAGTAGGAGTGCCTCAGACGTGTTAGACAACTTGCTAACTAGGCAAGAAATAGTGACCAGCTGCCAGTAGCTACTTCTTTCACCTTCTAGACCTCTCTTTTGCATTTTTCATTTTAGAAGAAAGAATATTTGAGAGCTCATATGAATTATTGGGTCTCTAGACAACTGCTTTTAGTACAGGTACTATTTGCTTAAAGCTCCCAGGGTTATTGAGTCTCAAACAATTTATTTCAATGAAATTTTATATTTAAAAAGTTTAGAACAATATACAGTACAAAGAAGACCCCTGCTGACCAATAGGTCTCTGTGGTCAGGGATATTTCAAAAGAGTCTTCCCGGCAGCTATTCTATTAAACTTTCAGGAGTGCATCTGTTAGCTTATAACACAATAAACATCCTTAGCATCAGATAATTTCATCAACTCTCACATGACTTTGCATTCTAAATAGCCCCTCCCATCTTTTGCAATAAAATAATCATGAAGGTGAGCAGATGGTCACCATGTCACCCCAGACACATTGAATATCTGGATCCATTTCCATCTGATTTACAGATTGGATTTGGCACTGATAATTTAGACAAACTAATTCATCCAGTGGAGGAAAATAAATAAAATAAGGTATTTGTATAATTCTCCTGAGAATTTTTTTTCAATATAGTCTTCTCATGTACCCTAAATAACTACAGGGATGCTGGCCAGTATAATTATGGTTATAATTATTACTGAAATGTCTATTAAATCAGTTATTATTGTCCCAAACTGAAAGTATGGCAGAGAATTGCTTGATAAAGATGATCTGTTACATAGATAAAGGAGAGGACAACAAAACAGGGAAAGAGACTGATGGTTAAATTCCAGCTCACCCAGTTTCTGCGCAGTTCTGCTGTGCTTCACCCTGAGATGCTGCCAGAGCCCTGCAAGATCAGGTCTGAAGATGGTTAATTGAAAAAGTCAGAGGTCAGATCTGAATGAGCCAAGCTAAAACAGCAAATGAATATGTTTCTCTCCTCCAGAAAAGGAGAGGCGAATGTGTTTTGAGGCCAGAAGCAATTCTAGATCAGGTTCCAAAAGAAACAGCAAAAGAAATCTGAAGCAGGCTCTAGCAATTAATGGTTCAGTGCAGTTTCTCAATCCAATTTTAATGCTTATTGGGGAATTCTGGGAGTTGAAGTCCACAAAGCTAAAAGTTGCTGAGGTTGAGAAACACTGGTCTACATTAAAAAGTGGCTGGGTAACAATTGCATAACAATTGCATGAAAATTATGTAATATTGCTGTTCATGAAGAATTCTGAGAAAGTTGAGTTTCTGAATTACCATGGATTCCTCATGCATAAATACAATCCTAAGAGTATATAGTCTTTCATTTGACTTCAACATTTTTATTTTAGCTTCATCGCACCAAGTTACTAATTTAAAGATCAATTTAAATGAAAGGCCAATAGATAATTGTGTTCCTGTCTTGCCTAAGATTTTTTTTAAAACATAATTTACTGTATCACCACAAATCTCTTGAAACCATTTACACTCAAAGAGGGTCAAACTGAGGGCAGCCATATTTTGAGCAAATTGAATCTCAGTTCATAAGAATGGATTTCAAACTGTTTTTAATTATAGTGTTTTATCCACAGGCCATTACACATAAAGTATCTCTTCTTTTTCTCTCAGGGAAACACATATCTAGTTGCATTTATTAGCAACCTAGTGAAATCTTATCATTTATATTCATTACATATCTCTAAAAGTATTGGTTTGATTATCTGCTGGAAAAGTTATTTATTTATATTTCGTTTTCTACCAAAGAGTTCAAGATCTCTCAACCTCTTTGACCCTCACAATAGCCCAAAGAGATAAATTAGAATATTAGACTGTTTCAAAGTATCCTTCGAAATTAATGACAGGATCCTTGATTTTCTTGATCATAGGGAACAAGTCAACAGAAAAGGTTATTTGTACCTCTGCTAGCAAGAAGACAGGGCTCAAATTGTCATTCTGTGGAAGAAAAGGTGTCCTTCAGGGAAGGGGAGGGAGGGAGGGAGGAAGGAAGGACTTCACAAATTTCAGCTGAGATGGCACCATGGAGAAGCCAGGGCTAGCAGAGTGTGTTTGAGAAGAATTATATGCTGCCCCGATAAACTGATCTCAGAAGTGACAGATCTAGTAATGGTAATGGTTTATCTCTTGTGAGGGAACCAGACATAAGCTGCTCCTTTCAAAATCATGGTTCTGAAATGAGGAAAGGCACTCACGCACTCCAGAATGTTAAGTTGGATTGTTGGAGTACTGGGCCTTTGTGAGACCTTGAATTCTGGATAATATAAGGTCTTTATCTTGTGTAGCTACAACATACAATGTAAACCTTGTGCCATGCATTATTTTTTCAGCAAATTTAACTATTTTTGTTATTTTATTTAACAGACTTGAATCAAAAGAACCTTTCCTTTCTGTTGGGTGAGTAAGAACATTTTGGTTTAATTTTTAGAATAGAATAGAATAGAATAGAATAGAATAGAATAGAATAGAATAGAATAGAATAGAATAGAATAGAATAGAATAGAATAGAATAGAATAGAATTCTTTATTGGCCAAGTGTGATTGGACACACAAGGAATTTGTCTTGGTGCATATGCTCTCAGTGTACATAAAAGATAAGTTCGTCAAGAATCATAAGGTACAATACTTAATGATAGTCTGGGTACAAATAAGCAATCAAATCATATTAGGAACCAGTCAATATAAATTGTAAGGATACAAGCAACAAAGTTACAGTCATACAGTCATTTGTGGGAGGAGATGGGTGATGGGAACGATGAGAAGATTAATAGTAGTGTAGACTTAGTAAATAGTTTGACAGTGTTGAGGGAATTATTTGTTTAGCTGAGTGATGGCGTTCAGGAAAAAACTGTTCTTGTGTCTAGTTGTTCTGTTGTGCAGTGCTCTATAGCGTCGTTTTGAGGGTAGGAGTTGAAACAATTTGTGTCCAGGATGTGAGGGGTCTGTAAATATTTTCACGGCCCTCTTTTTGACTCGTGCAGTATACAGGTCCTCAATGGAAGGCAGGTTGGTAGCAATTGTTTTTTCTGCAGTTCTGATTATCCTCTGAAGTCTGTGTCTATCTTGTTGGGTTGCAGAACCAAACAAGACAGTTATAGAGGTGCAGATGACAGACTCAATAATTCCTCTGTAGAACTGTATCAGCAGCTCCTTGGGCAGTTTGAGCTTTCTGAGTTGGCGCAGAAAGAACATTCTTTGTTGTGATTTTTTGATGACGTTTTTGATGTTAGGTGTCCATTTTAGATCTTTCAATATGGTAGGTGGCTGTAGTTTCCTTTCAAACCTGCAGTAAAACACGTTCAGGTCATCTGCCAGTTGTTGATTTCCTTCAGCCTGGGAAGGTGGTTTGTCATAACCAGTGATATTTTTAAGAGTTCTCCACATGTTTGCTGGTTTATTTGTTGAGAACTGATTCTTTAGCTTTTCAGAGTAGCTTCTTTTTGCATAATTATATATAACTGCATAAGTATATCTTTCAGTGACTTTCAGCTACTCAAAAGGAATAGTGGTAGTATTTTATCTACTTTTGGAGATCTTCAGTAATGAATAGAAAAATATAGAGTATTTGGGACAGATGTCTTCAGTCCTTGACTTATGATAAGATGTTTAATAAGCCATAAAACACACTTACAGCCATTGTAAAGTGTGCTCCCCCTCCACAGTCACATGTCCGCATTTTGGATGCTTGGCAACTAGCTTGAATTTACGACTAGTTGCAGCATTCTATGGTCATGTGACAGAAAATTGCAATTGCTGCAATTTAAGTGTTGATTCACTTAATGACCACCATAACAACAGTCATAGAATTGGGTCCAGTCAAGTGCTTTTACTTGTAACTACCATGATTTATGATAAAAAAAATTGCAGTTCCAATTGGAGTCGTATGTCAAGGATTACCTGTATATATAATCAGTACAATATCATTTCCAATTGCTTTCTTGTCTAAAGAATAGTCTTATCAAAGAATCAACATTTATCAGTATTGTTATCACAACCTAAATAACATAAATATCAGAGGTCTATGGAGATTCTCAGTCATCCAGATCAGGGTTGTTCCAAAGGTGCTTTTTAAAGAGGCAACTGGACGTTCTGGCTTTTCTTTGAAGATGTTTCATTTCTCATCTTCAGATCTGACTGGATGGTGGGGAATGGAAGAATTTATATTCGTTGCAGACAGCTGGTCATTTGCATTCTTTTGGAGAGTCATTGAGGCCCCTGAAGGTTTATCTATGTCATCAGGGTCACCTGAATAGTGCAAATGGGTGTGGAGCCTTCTTGGAACTGCTAAAAAGGACTGTGTTATAGACTGAAGATAGATTATATCAATTTATAATGATAATTGAGACTGGAACTTCCATATCTAAGCAGTTGTTAAGTGAGTCATCATGTGACTGCGTCTGATTTCGCTACCTTTGCTGTGGTTGTTAAGTGAATCTGGCCTCCCCATTAACTTTGCTTATGAGAAGCTGGCTGGGAAGGTCACAAAAGGCAATCATATGATCCCAAGATACTGCAGCCATCATAAATAAATGCTGGTTGTTAAACACCCAAATCACATGAGGAGGGGGCACTGCAGTTGTAAGTGCAAGGGCCGATCATAAGTCAGTTTTTCAGTTACCCTTGTAACATAGAACAGTCACTAAATGAATGATCTTAAGTTGAGGCCTACCTGTAGTGGTTTTATATAGATAGTCTATGGATATGGAGTATGAATCTTTGTGAACCTGCATTCTCATCATTCCTTGGACAGAAGTCCTAAGACATATAATAGCTCTTTTCTTGCAGATGATCCTCTGAACAACAAACATTTCAAAGACAACTTTTCAGTGAAAAAGCTGACCAAAACTCACTAAAAATAATCATCCAATTTAGTTTTGTAAAAAGCAGATTGTCAAATCTGTTAATGGTATAGGAAGTCTGTAATTACCAGTAGAGGTAGAGTGGGTGGTTTTTAGGGTTTTCTTTTATACATGTATTTTAACTGCTTCTGATGTAGACCTCAAAATAACTATGCTTAAGAATGAACAAACAACAGTCAGACAGATAAAAATACATTAACAGATGCAGTGGAAAGATGTTAAATTGAACTGAGCTAACATACAAGTTAAAAACATTTTCCACCACTTCCAATTTTACTCTTTCTGTTACTTAACAAGATAATTATCATCAAATAGATACTTTAACTTTTGGAATGAAATGGTTCTAGAAGAATCTGCAACTTTATACCACTTAATTTTGATTATGTAAATCAGCCTTCTCCAAGTTGACATCTTTACCTTCTTGTGGGTAAAAAAATATCCTGTTAAGGATTTGGTTATAAAGTGTACATAGTCAGGATGACACTATCCACTTTTGTGTATTTGAAAATCAGTGTTGCATTTTGAATGGGTTTCAGCTTTAATCCTATACCACTAAGAGAATTGAATCTTCATTTTAGAGTAGCCTTTTGTAATCAAGTGCTATCCAGATGTAATGGATTTCAGCTCCCAAAGGCCATGCTAGCTAACTAAGATTTATGGCATTTGAAATTCAACACACCTAGAAGACACAACGTTGGAACTCTGTAACAGGAAAGAATATGACAAGTTTTCCCAAGAGAATCATGCCTCTATCTTCCTTTAAAAAAATCATCTAGATTTTCAGACAGAGCTCAGTTTCTCAGACAGAGCTCAGATTCTGTTGTTTAGAAGTTTCAGCAAATTCATTGTAAAATATCACATCAGTTTTCCCCATCTGAGTGCAGACATAGTATATTTTTTTATTTGATTATGTCAGTGGGAGGGATAATTAATTGTATTGGAAGAACTGTCCAATATATACCATTTGGAGAAACAGTAATATAATGTGAGGTTATAGTAATAATAATGCCATCAATATGAAATAATAATTATACTATTCCAGCTCTTAGTATCATTGGTGTATTTCTTGGAAAACAGCTGCTACTGTTGAACACCCTTCATATAATTTTCTTATAAATATACTCATTTACTTTTATGTCATTAGGTAGCACCCTCCAACTGAGCTGAGACTTAATTTTCCAATTAAGGAAAATTGGGAATTCCAGGAACTGTATCTCCAAGTGATTAAACTTTACCAAGGAGCAAAGGCAAAAGCAAAAAGCTAATTGTCTTCAGAAAAAAATCTTGCTTTCCTGTAACATGAAATTCTAAGATCTTAAGCCTCAAAGACCTCAGGGCTTCCCTACTGGTGGCAAAGCCTTTCTGATATCTACTAACCTCCATCATGCCTATATTTTATTTATTTATTTATTTATTTTGTCATGTACATAATTGATAATATATGTAAGTATAACATTATTTGAATACATAAAATGAGTACAAATAAAAGGGAACATTTGGACAGGGACTGTAGGCACGCTGGTGCGCTTATGCACGCCCCTTACAGACCTCTTAGGAATGGGGTGAGGTCAACAGTAGACAATTTAAGGTTAAAATGTTGGGGATGAAACCACAGAGTCAGGTAGTGAGTTCCAGGCATTGACCACTCTGTTGCTGAAGTCGTATTTTCTGCAATCGAGTTTAGAGCGGTTCACTTTGAGTTTGTATCTGTTGTGTGCTCGTGTATTGTTGTGCTTGAAGCTGAAGTAGTCGTTGACAGGTAGGACGTTGTAGCAGATAATTTTATGAACCATGCTTAGGTCATGCCAAAGGCAGAGTTTCCCAGAAACCGAATCGTTAAGACCAATTAGGAGAAGCAAAGAGTTACAAACAAGCTGCCAAACTGTATACTTTGCCTCAAGAAGCCTAGGACATGCTGAAAATGCCATTGATGTTCCCACAATAGCACATTTTAGGCCTATAAAAAATGAAGACAGGAAAAACCTCAAAGACCTAGAGGTCAAGATGATGGGAATCCTGCAATGCAACCTTTGTCTGAAATATTTATGCTTTAGAAGAAGAAACTGATTTATCTGTTTGGTCTAGAGCAGTGGTTCCCAACCTTCCTAATGCCGCACCCCGCTCAGCCACGCCCACCACCACAACCACCGCCATTTGGGTTCTTTTACCCTCTGCGCATGCGCAAAGCGTTCTCCGCATACGCAGAGGGTAAAAGAACCCAAATGGCAGCATCTGGGTGAAGTCTCCCTGTGAAAGGGTCGTTCGACCCCCCAAAGGGGTCGCAACCCCCAGGTTGAGAACCGCTGGTCTAGAGCAAGGGTCCCTGGTCCATGGACCAGTATTAAGATGCGGCATGCCAGAAACCGGGCAATGCAAACAAGCGAAGTTGCATCCGCAGAATGCAGGCAGCATGCTAAGCAACACCCCCTCCGGTCCATGGAAAAACCTCTCTCATCGGAATCAGTCCCTGGTGCCAAAAAGGTTGGGGGCCACTGGTCTAGAGGAAGGAACTTCTGCAACAGCAGCCTCCATCCTCAAAATCCTAAATTTCCTATGGGTGGATGTTCAGAAGTTATAACCAAGCATCTTTCACAGATAGGTGCCAGCCTCTCTCATTCCTAGCCCCATAGGATGAGAGAAACTTAGCCCAACCTTACTCAAGGAGCCAGAATCTAAAGTACAACGGAAAAAGGTGGGATGCCAGGCACATACTTTTTATACCGGGAATAAACAGCTTCATCAATTATTGTAGTCAGTGTTGCACATTTCTATTTTCTCTTTCTCTCAATTGTAAAACTCATGCATTAGACGTCCTTAGGCTTTACTGTGGCTTCAGATTCAAACATTCTAGTTATAATCTTGATGGGTTTCATTTGATGGCAGTCCATTTTCTCTGAATGCAGAATTTTCCTAAAACAGTTTTTATGCCATAGTATGAGAATATTATCTTTTCCCTGCTTGAAATAGAAATGTACAATTCTTCACTATTCAGTCTGGGGTAATTGCAGCTCTTCATCATGAGCAAACTAATACATTGAGTAGTACATTGCATGATTGTAGATGAATTAACAATTTTCATGTCTCTGTTCCTCACGGAATCATTTATCTGAATGTTTAATCGTGTACAAGAACTAAACAGTGCAAAACAAATGAGACTTTACTTACGTTTGGAAAGAATCATTATGTCTCACTTTATAATGTGTCAATTCATTACAACTACTATTTGCTTCTTGCAGATTAAGTGCTGTTTATCATTGGCAGCAAAAACAATCAAGATTCATGTGACTTTTAACAAATTCATCAATATATATATGTGTATGTATATATGTACGTACGTATGGACGCAAGCGCGCGCGCGCACACACACACACACACACACACACACACACACACACACACACTTATATAGGACTGTATCCAATTAATTTTGTCCCTAAGAGAACATTTTTCATTAGGATGATTTGTTCATCTCTCTATAGTCCTTTTACATGCAGAGTAGGAAATTGGGGACTATCCAGATTGAGAAGGGTCTGGAAATGGCACAGGGAAAGAAAGAAAAGAAAAGTTCTACTAAATAAAAGGAAGACTGATAGCACATTATTGAATTTGATTTGTTGCATTTCTCCTTTCCTCCATTGTAGCTCCATGCCAACTGTCTTCTCCCCAACCTAAAGTTAGTTATGAGGGTAGAAATCCACCAACATACAGAGCTGGGAGTTACCACTTGGCCCAGTAAAAGGTTGAAAAGCTCAGAAAAGGAGCTAGCTAAGTAACAGGAGGTTACTACACCAGCAAAATCTCTAACTTGCTTCTATCTCCTAGAACACCTCACATCCAGCCACTTTTGAAAATTGCTCAATCGGCCACTCCCTACCGGAGCTACGCACCAGACCGCACCAGTAGGAACCCATCACTGTTGTGTCTGATGTCAAATTGTAAGCACATAATTGTGGCATTTGTGTGCTGATGTCACCAGCTACACATCATCATGTCTACAAATAAACGGGACAATTCTACATAGTGATAGCCTGAGGAACTCAACATTTTTAAATCTAAAAGAATTCAATACAGTAATCACTCCATAAGAAATAAGGAGGTTGCATGTGTCTCTAGTTATATATAATAACATAGACTGTAAATTGCATATGGATGTGAATTAGGCAAATAATGCATCATATTATGCTCGTCAGTAACTGCCAATGGGACAGTAATTATCTATTATGACTCAGAAAAATTACCATCTTCAGTTTTCAACTTTATGTTTTCATCTTCTTTCTTATTTTCTATTTTCATTACCATAGAAAGAGAGGAGAGGGTATGCAAGTGATTCAACATGATTTTTCAAAAGAAAAGAAAATGATTCATTTTGGAAGTCCATACTATTAACTTGTTTTTGTTATTCATATGTTTACCATTTGGCTTATACTGTATATATCAAGATCACACAACAAATATTTTTATTTGGTATAAAAGTAAGAGATTATTTGATGCCTAGACATTCATATCAAGTAAAGTGACCTCATCTCTGCTCCCCACTGTAGCTCGGGTGAATTTCTGAAACTTTTTCCTGATACTTTTTCCCATCACCCATCTCCTCCCACAAATGACTGTATGACTGTAACTTTGTTGCTTGTATCCTTACAATTTATATTGACTGGTTCCTAATACGATTTGATTGCTTATTTGTACCCAGACTATCATTAAGTGTTGTACCTTATGATTCTTTTTTTTAAAAAAAAAGTTTTTTTAAACATTCTTCACATAAGCATCAGTACATATACCATAATGTCTTATCAAAGATTGACATAAATTTTATATTAATTACCAATATACAATAGCCAAATATAATAGTCTTACATCTATCATTACTAAGTTGCCCGTCTGTCCTCTCATATCAAATCCAATCACTCCCCTCCCTCTATCTTCCTCCCCTTTCTACTTTCTTTCTCCTTCTTTCCCCTCTTCCTACTTCCCCTTCCTCCATCTTTCTCCTTCTCAACCTTAACCTCTCCTCTCCTTCTCCTCCTTTCCTTTCTTCTTCTCTCCGCCTCTTCCTTCTGCCCTCCTTCTCCTCTCCTACTTACATTCTTCCTTCTCCCCTCCTCTCTACTACTTCCTCATCCTTTCTCTTCTTCCTTTCCTGAGTATATCAATTTTAAATCTATTTTAATAACAGACAAGAGACATTTCACCAATTCCCCTTAACTTACAGTAGAATTATTATTTTTAAATCTTTTCTATATCAATATTTCTATTCAAATTAGTCATTCTATGTATATTTTTATATTATGATAGTGCTACATCCTTTGATGATTCTTGACAAATGTATCTTTTCTTTTATGTACACTGAGAGCATATGCACCAAAGACAAATTCCTTGTGTGTCGAATCACACTTGGCCAATAAAATTCTATTCTCTTCTATTCTATATTTGGCAGGCTTTCAAGAACAACTTTTTAAATGTGGTAAGCAAGGGAGAGAATCGAGGCAAATATTTCTGCATGAGTCACAAATGTTGTTTTCATTGGGGGGGGGGGTTTCATACAACTCAAGCCATTCACCTTAACTTCAATTTGATTTTTACAACTCTATTTGAATTTATTATTGGATTCTGTCTAGCAGAAGATAAAGAAAATAATATCCAAAAGCTTCCTCTGGCTGGGAGGGACACTGTCATAAAACATTATAAACATTAAAAATAAAGCTCACATGACCATAACCACAACTTTCCAAAATGTCATTTTCTTGGGAGTCATGGGTCTCAGATTTTGGACATATTCTATATATTAGACCCTATGAACCATTTTTTTGGTTCAAAAATTATTGTCCTATAATATACCATTTCATCCAATTAAAGATTATGCCAACAAGTTTTAGTACTATATATAAATAAAGTATAGGATATTATTTTTATTTTAAAAATTAGATTTTTTTTGCTCTGCTTTTATTATTTTTGTAAAAATTATCTCAAGGTGGCAAACATATTTAATACTCCTTTCCTCCTCCTATTTTCCCCACCTGTGAGGTCAGGTGAGTTGAAAGCGAGCGACTGGCCCAAAGTCACCCACGAAGCTTTCATGCCTGAGATGGAATTAGAACTCATAGTCTCCTGGTTTCTAGCCTGGTGCCTTAACCATAAGACCAAACTAAGATATACTGTAAATTCTTATTGTGATTCATGCCTTACAAATTATTATTAACTAATATAATTTGCCTCATCTCTTCATGGGACTTTTCTTTGCTCTTCTTGCAGTGGTTATGTCTTTGATTATGATTATTACAGAGATGATTTCTACAATCGGTATGTGTACCTTTGTTCCTGCCTTTGCATATATGAACTGAATTTTTTATTTATTATAAGAGATTGGGAAGAGAGCATTAATTTTCTCATAAAATCATCAGGAATTGTGAAAAGAGTTGAACTCGGTCTATGGGAAAGGCTTTTTAGATAGATCCTTTAGATCAGAGGTCCTCAAACTTGGCAACTTTAAGACTTGTGGACTTCAACTCCCAGAATTCTCCAGCAAGCATAGCTGGCTGGAGAATTCTGGGATTTAAAGAACACAAGTCTTAAAGTTGCCAAGTTTGGGGACCCCTGCTTTAGATGAAAGGATAAGCTTACTTCAATATATATGTTGATGTACATTTTTAATAGTCTTAATTACAGTTAAGTTTAAATACCGGTATCCTTAAATAAATTAAATACTTATTAGTTAGTTACTTCTATGTAAAACATTTTTTTCTCAGTTTAATAAGGTGTCAGCTGTTGTTGTTTTACCTTTTGGACAAGGTTTTCACTCAACAAAGCTCTCCTAGCCATAATCAGAGTTACAGAGCTTTGCTGATAGTTGTGCTAGGAACTCTGCGTGCATATAAATATTAGTACAGAATATTAGTACCATTATGGAAAAAGACAAGCCAGGCTACTTAAGATATATCGCAAAAATTTTCAAACACATAAACTACAAATCAGAAATACTGTATTTCTGTATTGGCATCTCCTGTTGATTTATCATATATATGTAGATCATTTGGGGGCATATTTACCCATAAGCAATTCTAACTTGTTCCAGGAAGGTATGCACAGAATTATGCACATTTATCTAATGACAACCATATATTTAAAACCAATATGATTTGGAGTTGGTAGTATGATATCAGTGCAAATAATGTTTTTTATTCCTATAAACAGTTAAAATTTGGGCAGACATTAAGGGGACTGTATTAAGGAAAAGACATTTATCGTTCTGCAAAATACTTGAAGTTCTTATCTTTCGCTTTGTGAGTTAGAAGTACTTTCTGTTCATTTATGAAGATGTTTCAGCTTAGCTATGTGCTCTTTATATGTATAGATATTATGGAAGGCCATGATGTCTGAGAGTACTGGGAATTGTAATCCAAACACATCTGCAAGAGAAAGTGGAGTTGCTTTTAATAGTTTCATAATTAGTTGGCTGAAATAAAATTATATAGATAGAAATATTCACATTACAGTAAAGTCAGTTTAGTAATTATGTTCTTCATGGGGAAAAAAACCAGCAACACACTGATTGTAATGAAATATAAATATGCTTCATTGATGAACTCTTGAAATCTAATTTAACTCTGATTAAACCTTTTGAGATATTGGAGGTCAGTTTTCTCATAAGAAAGAGCAGAATTTAGTATGCAAAATCTACAGTATCTAACATAAAATCACATTTGAACATTCCAAAGCCTGTTTCTATTTCTCTTAAGGTTATTTGATTACCACAGCCGGGTTCCTGCCCCACCTCGTGCTGTGATTCCGTTGAAACGCCCACGAGTAACAGTCACAGCAACTCGCAGAGGAAAAGGAGTCTTCTCCATGAAAGGGATATCAAGGTCTACATCAAGTGGACCTTCTTCATCAGGATCAAAATGTGAGTTCATACATACATTGTGAACTAACTTCTTTAGTTTTAAAAATAACCAAGGGTAATTAGATGTGTAGGTGACTATCCTCCCTCCCAAAAATGTTTTATTAGCAGTGTATTCTTTAGTTAATAGAAGATGTGTGCCTCCTAAAAGAAATAATATTATACCATTTTATTATTGCTATTCTATTATTTTTTCATTTTCAGTGAAATCAGATGAATTGCAGACAATCAAGAAGGAATTAACGCAGATCAAAACAAAAATTGATTCTTTGCTAGGGAGACTGGAGAAGATTGAAAAGCAGCAGAAAGCTCAATCAGGTAGAAGAAAATTGTGTATTAGTAACTCATTAAAACATGAATTAATCCACTGTAAAATCAATTATATTGTCATTCGAGGATGGAGGTCAGTACCAGTGAAAATTTTGAGGTGATTAAATTATCTTTTAAGTTTTAAAATTTTGAGTTTAAGTTAAGGTGTTTAAGTTTTCCTCAATTTTAGATTTAGATGTAAATTAAAAATTGAAGAAAACTTTAAAAATTATATCATGATCCACCCGTTAAAATTAAATTCAAAAGGCAATTTATTTTGAAACTCTCTCTGGTGAGAGAGAAGTAACAATAAAAGCACAGTTTTCCTATGATACAGATTATATGTACACTACATCCAATCTGGGTTGGTCACCAGAATAAAATAGCAAAATTCCTTTATTATAGAATAAGCCCATGCTTATAGAACATATTTAAAATAGACCTTTTCTAAGTAGTTACTCTGTAGTCACCATTGTCATTCTTAGGACACCAAATTGCTCAATAACTATTTTTGTACTGTCTTATTTTCTTCCCAAACATTTACTCATGGCAGTTAACAGAATTGTTTTCCCTTGGACTAGATTTAATCAGAATATTATACAATTTTTCTCCAAAACGCATCGTAGTTCTCTGTTATTACTGTTCATATTGATATGAATCATTATCCACTTGTTATCTCCACTTTTATTGTCTCCAGAGGATAGAGAATGGACTTCTATACTAACATATAGTCTACTCCCTTCTACCGGTATTAAATCAGTGTCTATAAGTTAATTAACTACATGGTTTAATTGATAAATGTGCTATTAATTATATGATTAGTCCTTTATTCTGATAGATTTTAATAATCCATAAATGCGATAATGCCATGCAAGTGGAATTATATGGTAATTTGTATATTCCAGAAGTCCAAAAGAAACAAATAGAAGACTGTGTGGAGTTGATTCAAGAAGAATGCATATCAGAGAATGCTGACAACTCTACAGAAGAGCCTATTGAAGGAGGACTGGATGGGGACGGAGAAGAAATGACAGATGGGATAGAGGAAGATTTTGATGAGGATGGTAGTAATGAGCTGGTAAGAAATTACAAGTGTCATATGTACAGTCAAGAAAAGGGGAAACAGAATAACGAGGTGGCTACCATGTTCCATCTTCCAATTTAAACTACAGTAGCAGAGTGATTATAACCACAGTTACTAAACATTCTCAGGTATATCCAGAATACATAAAAGCACTTTTTTGTTGCTTTATAATCTCCATTTTAAGATAATAGGAAATGAATTTTATACCTTTAATGCAACTCTTTATTGCTTACCAGGATAGGGTTTTCAAGTATTATTCCAAAGGTTAAGTAAATAATATCATCTTCCTTCAAAAAAGGTCACTGTATGGATAATTCTTCTAAAACCTTTAACCTAACCCAGCAATTGCACCTCTACTGAATAAATCAAATAACAAGTGCTTAAGTTGACTATAATGCCAAGTAAGTACTTTGGGATAAATCAAACTAATTTTTAAATTCTGTGTGATATTAAAATGGCTTCCTTAAATGTAAGTTGATCCAAAGTAACCTTGTATCAGGTCTAGTTTACACCAAAATTTATTTTTAAACTGAGATTATCCCATAGCAGAGGTTTTCACAAGTAACCATGAAAACATATTTTATATATTGCATGTGTCCTGCAAAATTAAAAGTGAGCATTGAACCTGATCCCTGTGCAAACAGCCATTCAAATAGCCAGGATTTCAGTGAGGTCAATAATATATCTTGAACTGAGGAGCTAAGAGGAGTTAAGTTCTAAGATTCTTATTCCAAAATTGTCCAAAACTAGCATAAACCACCCAGAGTCACTGGGAGTTAGGCAGCAAATTAAGTTAAAATAATATTATTAGTGATAAATCTGAGAAATGTTGAAAATTAAATGTGCATTTGCCAGCTGATACTTATGTATACAATATTAATTTTAAAAAATTAATTACAAAATTACTTTTAAAAAATAATGATGGAATAAATTTGGTGAACCTCTCAAAATATAAATTCACTTTCAAAATATATTCATTGCAATAACATATTTCTTATCCAAAATGATCAGAGGAATTCTGAGCCATCTGTTTATCTGCAACAAAAGAGGGGATGAGTATAGAGCTCCCAATAAAATGTTTTTAAGTGGAAGAAAGATTTGCAGTTACAAATCAATGCATTCATCTTCCACCTTCTCATTCTACCTCAGTGTTTTGTAGTTTGTTATCTTCGGCACCCTGAATCATTCACAAAGCACTGAGGTCTGATTTGATGCTATTTCCTGTAGATCCTGCTTTGCCTCATTAAACTACAGATTTGCCTCTACTCAAAATTTAGGTTCAGCCAAATCCAACACACGTTGCCAAAATAGTATTGGCTCATCTCTTATTGATGGCCAAAGAAACCCTGCAATGTAATCAGCATCTGGGAATAAAGGGAAATTACATATAGAGATTTGGGAGTTGTGGGTGAGTGTATGTTTGAGAATAATGTGTTTAGTCACATCATACTTATATTAAAGTTTGTTGCAAAAATCAAAACCAGAAGCACACACAGATGACTGATTCAGCTGGATTCAATAAACGTCTTTATAAACATAGTAACATATGAATTTACAATACCATTAGCAGAGTTCTTTCTTCAAGTAAACACAAGCAGGAGAGTTAGTTTCATTTCAGCAGAGTTTAGAGAGGAAGAGTACAGGGTGGAGACTGGAGTCACAACCAGCCTTAAGCTTAAGTTTCAATTTCGATTCTCTGCACAGACTCAGAAGTGTTTAACTCCCATTGGCCGATTCAGTTGCTATGCCTATTCATTGGCTGACCTTGTTAACATGGGCTCTCCCAGTTCATGAATATTCTAACAACTTATTACTTCTGATCAAATGTCTGCCCTTTTTTCCCTTTAAACTGTCTTCTCCAATGAAGTCATTTTATGGAACTCTCCAAATTTGCAAACCTTTTTAACAAGAGAAGAAAGCAAGTTGGCCAAAAGGAAGTGAAAAAGGGGTGATTCTTTTCTATCCCACTGATTTTGCCTTCTAAATAATGTTCACAAGTATGGAAGTGCCAAAAGCTGGAGCGGGCCAATGAGAGGAATTAATAGAGTGAGCTGGACAAAAAACTAAACAGAAGAGCATCTCACACCTGTCCTAAGCATTCTTGTTTATTGATAATGTGATTTAGTGGCACATCAACACTTAGTGACAATAATTAAGGAGGCACCAAAGCACAGAAGGAGATGGTGGAATCTGCTCCTCATTTGTGCATTTTAAATGTATAAGACTGTCATAGGCAGAACTACAATTAGCCTTGTGGAATAGCAGTCATATGGCTTCTGCTTCTGAATAAGGATAGGGCTATGTTCCTTTTCTCTTGTGAATTATTGCTGACAGCAAAAATCAGCAGCATAAAAGAGTTCAGCAAGGTCATCTCTTACCTCCGTGAATAGCTGGAACTATTTTATAGCTGTATGAGAAGTAAAACGCAAGAGTCATCAGATTTTGTAACCTATGATGTGCACTATGCCTATGCATTGTTAATGTGATTCTGGAGGAAAAAAGCAAAAAAGATTCTCTTTAAAGAGTTTTTCAGGAGCAAATTGTTGCATGGAAAAAGATCAACTGAACAGGTACAAGCAACTACGCAAAGCGGTTTTGTCAAGATAATTTTTTCCAGGGGTGCAGAGTCAATCTGCTGCAATTGTGAAAAAACCTTTGGGAAGCGTTCAAATTGCCCTGCAAAATGTGAAGAGGGTATGGGGGAATGGATGTACCTTCTGCTCCTATTTAGCTATGAGTGACAGAATCTGCAGCAAGGGACTGCTGCTATTTGCATCACTATCATTGTCTCCTACACCAATAATGCCTTTTCTTTGCCCTGTACTCTCTTTGCTGACTTGTTAGAGAGAGGCAATATTTTATGGATACTATTATTTCAATGCTTGCAGTAACGTTAATAGCAAATTTAATATCCATCATATCTCCCGTACTGAAACTAGCTTGAAAGCATTTCAATTGCATATTTTAGATGGGGCAAATTAAAGCATAATGACTTTTTTGTCAAGTTATTAATGGAAAGCAATAGACATATCTTCTTCGGCATACTGTAGGTCTTCTGGATTGTGATGGAATTCGCTTTCAATTAATGTGTTCGACTGACAGCTACTGAAAGGGTTTATAGCCAGCTGGAATGTACCACAGATTATTTCCTGAAGATGGTGGATTAAATTTGAAATGAATGTAATGTTTGATTTTAACACATAAAAGTATATAGGCTACTGTAATTTCAAATTTCAGGTGTCCCTATTTTTTTGAAGCTAACCTTGAAGAAAATGTGTGGCCTTGTTATTTCTTTTATCTTGCAGCCATTCTGAATTAAAATATAAAGATATCTCCCTTCTCACTCCACTCTATCTAGTACATAGACGTAAGCACACACAAAAATGCTGGAGGGAGAAAGATTTGAACTGACACCAGTGCAATACTAATTCCACTCCCTAGAAAGGGATGAAAACAGGATGACATCCTCATTTCTCAGCATCTGATTTATTTATTTTTTTAAAGTGAGAAAGCTGGGCTTCTCTGCTGCAGCAAAATATTGCACTGCCTGAAAAGATTTATGTTCCTATACTTACAAAATAAGAGGGCTAACTGTATGAAATTAAGAAACAAAGCTGTAAAAGAGATTGCCATGCAAGTATTTAATCATTTTTAAAAAGGAAGCTATCTATCTTTCCTTAGAATTGTTTTCTTCTCATTATTTAATTAAAAAACATTTCAATAGATTTGTTCTCTGTGTCCAACACAAATCTCCTCTGTACTTTTTTTCCTAACATATAGAAGCATATACTTGTTCTCCCTATAACAAGGTTAATTATTTCTCTTTCTCTCAGGAGTGACTTTTTTCACTCCTGTTTACATCCCTTCCTAGGGAGTGGAATCAGTATTGTGTAGTGATAGTTCTGTTCATAGCTTGACATCTTCCAGATGTATCTTAACTTTAACTGCCTACTGGCTGGAAAATTGAGTCCCAATACATCTGGAAAATGCAGGTTGTTAAAAATAAACTGAGCTATTTTTTTAATATATAACTCAGAGACCTTCTAAAACTCTTGGATACTAAAACAGATGTTTCAAAATTCAGTAGTCATAAGTATAATTTCAGTAAGACACTCTGAGCTTCCTCTTATCTAGCTACCCTAAGAAGATTGCGTCATTATAGACACACACACTGTGTCAGTAACGTATCAGAAGACATTCAGGAATAAGGCATATTCATGGTGATAATAAAGCTCATATGCAGGTTCTTTTTTTAAAAGGTGCTTTGCAATGCATGGGAAACATTACAAATCACTTTTCTTTAAATCAGTAAAGTAGCTGTGTTTTTTTTTCAAAATTGCTGTGGCTTACTATATTTTTTGGAGTATAAGACGCATCTTTTTTCCCCCTAAAAGAGAATGAAAATCTGGGTGCATCTTATACACCGAATGTAGCCCCGCCCAGCCTCTGAAACTGACCTTTGCAAGGCTAAAACAACCTCTCAAACCGAGCTTTGCAAGCCTGAAAAAGCAGCCTTTAAAATGGACCTTTGCAAGGCTAATATACCTGTTCTAGGCTGTTTGCTAAGGACGCTAGCCAGATGGATGCTGGTAGGCAGAATTTTTTTTTCTTATTTTCCTCCCCAAAAACTAAGGTGCATCTTATACTCCAAAAAATACGGTATTTGGAAACAACTGCTCTTAGCTGCCTCTCATCTGTGTATGTGCACCACTATTTAGGTTCACTTTTCTTGCAAGCTGAATCAGAAAGTAGAGTTTGCAAAGCAGCTGGGTGAACCAGGGAAAAGAGGTGACTGCTTTATAGGCCCTGTGCCTTCCTGAATATTGCAAAGCACCTTCCTTCAAAAGATTTGCACAGTCACAATAAGCTCCCAGCATATTGGATGTCTGTTTAGTTGACCTCTTCAGAGCACAGAGGTTTGGGGCAACCTGAGATTGGAGTCACAAAGCATTTAAAGGTAAGATGTCAGGTTCTTAACAGCCTTATATTAATATTGCAGATTGCATTACGCCCTCCAAATTCAAGAAAACATGGAAAAGTTAAAGGTTTCTGTAATGGAAGGTATTTCTTGGAAATATTGGAAAATCTTTAATACTGTAATAATTCTTATTAGGTGTGATGTAGTTCTGTCTATCATGGATTTTCTTTTCAAAGGCTATTATGCCTGAGGATTAGTCATTGCAGATAATTGATGCCTTTTTCTAATATGAAAAGGACATCTGATGAATTATTAGACATTAGGATATTTTCAGTCAGAGCCACAATCATATTGAAATGATTAATGTAATAGGTTAGGGGTCGGCAGCCCACGGCTCCGGAGCCACATGCGGCTCTTTCACCCCTCTCCTGCGGCTCCCTGTCGCACCCACCGGTTGTTAAGTTTTTCTGTGATATTACTGGCTGATTTCATCCAGCCATTCGCCCCGGGTGACTCCTGGCGCAGCTTGAGAAAAGAAGAGACTCTCCCATCCCAGTCAATCCTCACGTGGTTGGCCCCGCCCATCACCCCAGTCACTCCATGTGGCTTGAGAAAACAGAATCCTCAAAATGGTTGGTCCCATCCGTCCCACGCCCCTCCTTGCTTTGCCGGATAAGAGAAGAAAAAAGAGAACAGACTTGCAGTCACTTCTTACCTCACCTGAGAAATTCGAACTGCAATCCTCGCCTCGCCGGAGATCTGTCGCGCTACCCAAGAAGTGACTACTTGGTGAGAAGGTAAGTAATAGTAAGGGGGCGGGGGAGGGGGGAATGCCGTGTTTGCCTTTGGCAGCCCCTGATATGGCTTGGCCCATCCCCCATTACTGCCAGGCTTGGCTTGCCTTTGGGCCAGCCTGGATACCACCAGGTTTGGGCAAAGGGCAACCCCTCTCCGATACTGCCAGGCTTGGGCGAAGGGCAGGGGGTGCCGCGCTTGCCTTTGGGCCAGCCTGGATACCTCCAAGCTTTGGGCAAAGGGCATCCCCTCTCCGATACTGCCAGGCTTGGGCGAAGGGCAGGGGATGCCGCACTTGCCTTTGGGCCAGCCTGGATACCGCCAGGCTTTGGCCGAATGGCAACCCCTCTCCGATACTGCCAGGCTTGGGCGAAGGGCAGGGGAAGGGGGAATGCCATGTTTGCCTTCGGCAGCCTCTGATACGGCTTGGCCCATCCCCCATTACCATCGGGCTTGGCTTGCCTTCGGGCCAGCCTGGATACATACGGCTTGGCTCAGCCCCCTCTACCGCCGGTAGAAGGGCAGCGGGATAGGTGTGGATACAGCGGGGAGATGGCCAGAGCACTCACGAAGCGGACCTGTGCTTGTCTTTTCGAGGCAACAAGCATTCTGCCTTCGCAAGAGCGCCTCATGGTTTTTGGCTCATGGCCAGCCCAACTCCATGAGGCCTTTGGCTCATGGCCTGCCCAACTCCATGAAGCAGCCAAAGGCTTCATGGAGTTGGGCAGGCCATGAGCCAAAGCACGAGGAGCAAAAATCACATTAACTACTTTAATTAAATATTTTAATTATATTTTACATTGTTCAGCACAATGTATCTTTTCTTTTATGTACACTGAGAGCATATGCACCAAGACAAATTCCTTGTATGTCCAATCACACTTGGCCAATAAAGAATTCTATTCTATTCTATTGTATTTTTTATTCAGTTTGACAGCTGACTGCACCCTACCCTCCAATACACATGTTCAAAATGTTTTGTGGGTGGGTGGGAGTGATGTCACATTGGCCATGCCCACAAGCCGTGGCTGGGGATCATGTGACCAGGGGTGTGTGTCGAGTTGGCCACACCCACCCAGGCGTTATGGCTCCCAGTGTTTTATTTTCTGTGGGAAACGGGTCCAAGTGGCTCTTTGAGTGCTTAAGGTTGCAGACCCCTGTAATAGGTAATATTCATGTATTATTGCAATAATTATGAATTACATCAGTGGTTATCAGTGCCTGGTGAAATGTTTATTATTAACATATACAAATACTACATAGAACCTTGTAAGATGCAAAATGTAGTTCACCCCAATTCTTCCATTTCAGATTCAATGTGTTTCACTGGCTGGCTAAAACTACATTTCCAGCACTCTTGATAGTAACTTTTAATGATGAAGTAAACATTGAAAGCTTGAGAGAGCTTTTTGATAATTGAAATTTCAGGTTCCTGTTGCAGAATTGTGTGTTCCATGTTTAAAAAAACAAATAAAAATAACATTTGAGAGGAAACGTTTATAATTAGTCTTTTTGAAAAGTGAAAAAATATACTTGTTCCAAATAAATCTTTACCATATAACTATTCAAAAGTCTTTAGGATGGCAGAAGCTTGTGATCACACTAGTGTTTGGGATATGTGTTGCTGAGGAATTTGAGAACAATAGGTGTATCAATAGAATTGAATCCAACACCCGAATTTTGAAAAATGTTGAAAAAATAGCCCAACAAAGGTGAAATACTACCTACCTAGGATAACACCTACTGAATTCAGTTAGATTTATGCCTAAATATAATGGAAATCCAGATGAGTTTTTTCCCAGATTTTTAATTATTGTTTTTTACAAATATGTCAAAAGTATTTTTCTAGTTTCTAATGTTTGCAATAGAATAAATGTTTTTCAAACTGAGACTTATTTCAAAAATTTCAAATTATTTTTATTGTGCACAGTGCTCCAATATAAGAATTGATAAATAAATAAATAAATATTAGCAATTCTGCCTAATACTGTATATGCAGCTTTTTTACAAATACGTTTTTGTAACTCATTCATTTCATGAAAATGTTTTTGTACAGGCTTTTGATAGAAGATAAGAGTTAGAAGACAGATGATAGATAGATAGATGATGATGATAGATAGATAGATAGATAGATAGATAGATAGATAGATAGATAGATAGATAGATAGATAGATAGATAGATAGATAGATAGATAGATGATAGATAGAATGTAAAAGCATATCTTTTCCCAGAATTGTATGGTAGGTGCAGAAAAAATGCAATTGCCATACACAATTTGTAGAACAATAAAGGTTGAATGATTTTCTTTGTGTGTTGTTCTAAAAATGTGTTCAACTGTGAACTAAATGAATTTGCCATCCATGTGTGGAACTATTGTTAGAATAATCCAAACTTGTGGTTCGCTATATAAATATCAATAGAACCAATTTTTTTAAAAAAATAAGCTTTTGACCATTTGGAAAGTATTGTGATATCAGACTTTCTAAATGAATTATATTTCTAATAAACTATAACTGTTAAAAATTATGTTACAAAAAGTGAACATCAGACTTTCTGTGCTTAATATAGCTAGCATTGCGCTCAACTAGATTAGTGCTCCATTCTGTATAAATGAACTGACAAATGAATTTTCAATTCATTTATTTCAGCTGTCCATTACTCTGGAAAAAACGTCTTAGGCATGGTCCTAGACTTAATTGCTTTGCCCTCATGTTCAAATTTCCTCTATTTTTTTTATGAATATAGTGAACCTTCCTATTGTAAAATCTTTCTGTTCTCATATGAATGCTTAACTTTTCACTCAAGTGCAGCTTTTCCTGGATAAAAAAAAAAGTACCTCATGTTTTGCATAAAAATTGTAAGCAAAGTCCTAGGATTACCAAAAACTCCTAGTTAGGTTTCAGGAGCCAGTAAAGTAGTTCTTTCTTTACCAGAAAAGTTGGAGACTGGCATTCAGTGATGAAATCTAAGCATAAATCTAATAAAGTAGGTTTGTTCAATCTCGGTGTCTCCAGATCAGAGATGGGTTCCTCCAGGTTCGGACCGGTTCACCAGGTGCCGGTCCATGGGCACCGCCATCTTTTTTTGTAATTTTTTTTGGGGGGGGGGGATATTTTTTTCCCTTCTGATCATGCGCAGAAGCCAAGTTTGCAGCACTGCGCATGCGTTGCCATCTTGTTTTTGGCTTTTTTTCCGGATTTTTCGGCACTGCGCATGCATGCACGCATGAAGCGTGCACGCACCCATGAGGCACAGCCAAGCGGCGTGGGAGGAAGCGAACCGGCAGCTCGGTAAGTTAGAACTCACCCCTGCTCCAGATGTGTTGAAGTGCTGCTTCTATCATTTGTGTCATTGATTTTGTTAGGAGTCTTAGTATGAATATATTAAGAAACCTTTAGATTGAGAATGTTGGTAATAATGGCATTATGAACTTACATTGCTAACTCTTTGTGAACTTCCGGTATGAACTTCCTTTCCATTTCAATAAAATAAACCTGAAAATGTTGCAAATGTCCTTATGTCCTTTCTGCTAGTTATTGAGATTGCCGGTGCCCATCTCTTAAGTTCTTAAGCAACAGCAAAGCAGGTTTTTTTTAATATAGATTATTTACAATGCTCTTAATCATAAGGAAGCAATTTAGTACTTATAATGAGCTAAGAATATATTTATTTTTATTTATTTATTTATTTATTTTATTTGTCAAACATAGTTGTTGTTTGTATAAACATAACATAAGTAAAAAGTTCCGATAAAAGAAGACAGTAGGACAGGGACGGTAGGCACAGTGGTGCGCTTATGCACGCCCCTTACAGACCTCTTAGAAATGGGGAGAGGTCTACTGTAGACAGTCTAAGGTTAAAGGTTTGGGGGTTTAGGGAAGAATATCTTCAGTAATATATGGCCTTTGACTTTTATATTTTTGAGTCTGTCATCTGTACCTCTAAAACTGTCTGGTTTGGCTCTGCAACCAAACAAGACAGACACAGACTTCAGAGGATAATTAGAACTGCAGAAAAAACAGTTGCTACCAACCTGCCTTCCATTGAGAACTTGTATACTGCACGAGTCAAAAAGAGGGCTGTGAAAATATCTATAGACCTCTCACATCCTGGACATAAATTGTTTCAACTTCTACCCTCAAAATGACGCTATAGGGCTCTGCACACCAAAACAACAAGACACAAGGACAGTTTTTCCCCGAATACCATCACTCTGCTAAACAACTAATTCCCACAACACTGTCAAATTAACTACTAAGATTGTATTACTATTCTTCTTCTTATCCTTACTTGTATCTATCTCTTCTCACTTATGGCTATATCCATGTTTATTTTATTTATTTATTTATAAGAGTTCTTATAGGCCGCCCAATCCCGTGGGACTCAGGGCGGCTTACAGCAGAGATTAGAACTACATAGTTAAAATAACATCTAAAAAACATATTACAATTTAACAACAAGCATGCTTGGGGGGAATCAGCTCGTCACCCCGCCTGCCGGAAGAGCCACGTTTTACTGCCTTGCGGAAGGCCAGTAGGGTGGGGATAATCCGGATCTCTGGAGGGAGTTGGTTCCAGAGAGATGGGGCTCCCACAGAGAAGGCCCTCCCCCTTGGGCCCGCCAGCCGACATTGTTTGGCAGACGGGACCTGGAGGAGGCCCTCTCTGTGGGACCTCACTGGTCGTAGGGAGGAATGTGGCAGGATGCGGTCCCGAAGATAACCTGGCCCTGAGCCATGTAGGGCTTTAAAGGTCAAAACCAACACCTTGAATTGCGACCGGAGACTGATCGGTTGCTTGTATCTTTACAGCTTATATTGTTTTTTATTGTTTCCTAATATGATTTCATTGCTTATTAGTATCCTATGACTATCACTATCACTAAGATAATGACTATCTTATGATTCTTGACGAATATATTTTATTTTTTCTTTATGTACACTGAGAGCATATGCACCAAAGACAGATTCCTGGTGTGTCCAATCACACTTGGCCAATAAAGAATTCTATTCTATTCTATTCTATTCTATATAATAGAAAACGACAAGCAAGAAAATAAAGAAAAACAAAACAAAAACTCTGCAAAGTGAGCTTTTATTCTCAGAAGAGCAACAGAGCTATTCAACTATCTTCAAGGTTGTCTCTGATGCAGGAGAGAAACTGAAGGAGGACAAAATAGACCTCTTCTAAGCTGTTCTGTCAATTTTGTACTACAAATAATAGAAAGAGCTTGCAGATAAGAGTTTTCAAAGTGACCTCATTAATAGGAATTGTATAATAGTAACTCTACAGACTTGTTGACCTTTATCCAATATGTGGAAAATATTAATGCCTCTAATTTCATAACCCTATCACTAGCCTTGAAAGATTACTTAATCAGTCTGTTCCATGATTTCACAGGAACCTAATTTCAGCTCTTCATTTTGTTCTTCATATACCTGTAGTACATTACTTTGAGAAGCAGGTGTTTGTATAGCTGTCAAACTTAAAGTACATCGGCATTAATAATTAATGGACAAGTGTTTTTTACCCAAGTTTAGTGCCATTGTGTGGATGAACCAAATTAGGAAAATGAGTCCATTTTTTATTTACTTTTAACTTGGAATAAGAATAAGAAACTTCAAAATTACTTTTGCCTCATTAAGAGCACTTGGTTAGGTAGTCAGTGCTGAAGACTAGAGAATTGTAGGTTCTTGCACGTGTCATATCAATTCGGGTGAGTAAATTTGAATTGGAGAAAATATTTTGCTAAATAATTATGATGATTAATATTTATCATTCCACAAAACTGATCCAAATCAATTGCTTTATATAAAATAAAAATTAACCTATTAATTACACAAGTTATTATCTATTCTTCAAAATGTTTTAAAACACAACTATATTTTATGTTATAGTTTCTACAGATCAAATGAATTGGGACCCTTACACAACCCTTTTGGAAGCTGAGAAGATAATTCATAGACTTCCCCGTGTGAAAATGTAAACTACAGTTTCTTGTCATCTGGTAACATCTTTGACTCAATTTGTATGAAGAACTGAATTTACTTTTGGAAATGGAGACCGCCATTCAAAATGTTAAAACATATGTTTAAAACAATGCGATTGTCATATTTTTATGGTTTAGACTGTAAATGTGTTTCTCCTGGCTAATCATTGGTATTTTTTTTAATTTTGATGTCAGATAGCCAATGACTTGTATGATAATATGAAAGACATATTTAAAGCAAAAGAAATACTGTATACAAATGTATATTTGTAAAAGCTATTTTTATGATTAGCATGTTTTATGTTCATCATATTTACAGTCAAGTGATATTGCACTTAAATGTTTACAGCATAATGATGAGATCATCAAAAATTTATGAGCCAATATACTGTATATATATTTTAATTATTTTTTATTCCTGCTTTAAGGCAAATACATACATCAGTGGGTTTTAGAAAAGAACAAATCAATATTTGTCTTTGAAGATTTTCAGTGCATCATTACACTAAAATGGATATAATTTGAATATATTCTGTACACAGTTTCCTGTGATATCAGTAGAAAACTATTATTAATGTCAGTATGCCCCAACCTCTATGTTGCTATTCTTAGCTTCAGATAAGCACATTTTGGATAAAGTATAGAACAGTATGGTTCAAAAATCTCTTAATACTTTTATGAGTGTTGCCATATTGTATAGTTGGCATGTTTGATGCCTATCTTTTTTTTCCTTTTTTTTTTTTTTTTGCTCTTCACTCAGTCACCTGAGTGAGACTCTAGTTTTAACCTATTTTAGCCAGACAGGTAGATAGATACATTGGTTTCTCTGGAGTTGAATTGCAAAATGAGGGGAGTGCATCATACTTTATAGACCATATCACACACTACACAGTATACATATATACTGTATGTGTGTGACTTACCATAGAAACATCATCTCTCTCTTCTCAGTAACATACAAAAAGTGTTAATTAATGCCATAGTCCTGTTTTTTCAGTCTTGCTTAGAGAACAAGGCTTGAAACTAGATTGTTTCTATGATCATAATTCATATTCATCTGGATAAAGGTAGGATAAGGGTAGTTTGCCAACTTAATTAATAGGAGGCCATTACCAAATGCAAACACTTTTCTGAGGGCCCAAAAGAACTATCAAAACTTCAATCATGTCTACTCAGGGGTGAAATGCTACCGGTTCGGACCGGTTCTGGCATCTGGGTAAGGAAAATTTTGATTGGTTCGGAGAACCGGTAGGGAAAATTTTGATCGGCCCTGCCCTCCCCCTCCTCTCACATCTCCTATATTCTGTTGTTTATTAGCTCAGCTGATTCCGGCGGCAGAGCAGAGCTCAGCTGAGTTAAGAAGCAGCAAATGAGATAGAATAATAAATTGACACTTTTTGAAGCTTTTTTCCTTCCCCACCCCCCCACCCCCCAGCAGGGAAAGGAATACTAGCTTTAATGAGCTGTCTGGGCAATCATCACCTCGTTAAAATGTTGCAAGCTGCAAGCTCTTCCTGTGAAGGCTTTTCCAGTTCTTTATTCTGATTTTCTCCTGGAGCAAAAGAAAGCCCTTTCTAGTGAAGTCTTCCCTGTGTGTTTATTCTGATTTTCATCTGGACTGGAGCAAAATCATCTGGTGGCAGGCCTTAAGTAACAATCCCACACTTATTTTACTCCATACATGGCCCAACCACTATTTAATTTACCACTTCTGTCTGTGCCTCTTTCCCAAACTGTATACTTGTCTTCTCCCCCCCCCCCGTCTCACTCACACACACACACACACAGGTCCATGGTAAAATTGTCTTCCATGAAACCAGTCCCTGGTGCCAGAAAGGTTGGGGACCTCTGAATTAGACCATGTAGGGTCCCTACAGGAGAGCCCTTTTAAGGATTATGTATTAATAGAAAAGCACCTAACTTAGCTCTGATCCTAAACTCTTGCACATAAAAAACAGAGGAGCTCTGATCAACTATCACACCCACATTTTGGATCTGAGTGGAGGGCCTGGGAAAGGTGTCAGAATAACACTTAGAAGGGACTTTGGAGGGGACCCTATACCATTTCAGAGAAATGGCTGTCCAGTCTTTTCTTAAAAACCTCCAGTGATCAAGCACCCAGAACTTCTGGAGACAAGCAGTTCCACTGGTTAATTGTTCTCGCAGTCAGGAAGTTTCTCCTTAGTTTTAGGTTGCTTCTCTCTTTGTTCAGTTTCCATCCATTGCTTCTTGTTTTGCCTTCTGTTTCTTTGGAAAATACATTGCCCCCCCTTCTTCGTGGCAGCCCCTTAAAAACCTGTTGCCTATCACACTCTTGGGCAAAGTATGTGAGCCATTTCCTCCTTTCAGTGGTCCATGAAAGTACATCTATAGTATGTAGATAATAAAGTCGAAAAAACATGAACAACATTTTTACAGAACTATAGATATGTTGAGGCTGGGTGTGACAAGGAATGGCTGGGAGGGGAGGGGCCAGGCGAGGCACCCCTTGATGTGACATTGAGTTGGCCATGCCCACCCAGTCACATGACCACCAAGCCATGCCCACAGAACCTGTAAGGAAAATTTTTAGATTTCACCACTGGCTACATTGATAGTTAAATAGAAAATGTGTTTCATTGTGGTAAGTATTCACTGAGTGGGTGTATGATCCCAAACCTCTTCAAAGGCTTCAAAGTATTGCTTAGTATTTTCACAAATATTTCTTCAGTCTTCATTTTTGGAAATGCGTCTTCCATGAATTCATTGCTACAGCATTTTACACATACAATTCATGTATTATCCAGATCTAGATGTCAATTGTACAGTGCCTCAGTTGGGCATTGTTGAATGTGACTCTTACAATGCTTGAATGTGACTCTTACAATGTCCATACATAAGGATTCAGGCAGGAATATGCAGTATGCTATCTATAAAGCATCTCTAAATGCAGCATTGTATCACCAGATTAAAGGCTATGGGAAAGCAACAGCCTGTTGTTCAGTTAAACCTGTGAATAAAATGTGAAGCTGCCATCTGCTAAATCTAAGCATTAGTTCAGATGTCAGAGACTCAAGCTGGAATTTTCTGTAGGCAGAACACATGTTTTACTTGAACTGAGAGCTCCTTCGCCCTGATCTTCTGTCTGTTGCATTATTACAATATTTCCATAAAAGCTATCTATTTTCTGTATAAATTATTTTTTTCTCACGCCATGCAGTGATTATAAAAGTACCAAGAGAAAGAAGAGAATATGCAGGGTTTCTTTCTGCATCCCTTTGCCAAATATCCTTGCATGCAAGTCAAATGAATCCAGAAAAAGAGATGGAATGTTGATTTTATTATCATAGGGATATTTCCCCCTCTTTTTTAAACATATGCATTACATTGTGTTGCATTTTGGTTTAGAACAATTATATGAAATGAGGGGGGGAAATCTTAAGACCATGGAAAGTATTATTACTTGAGCAAAATATAGGATTGAAAAATACAATTTGGAAGGAGTTTTTCAGAACATGCAGCAACACAAACAGCTGCTTTAATGAGTTGCAGAAAGGAAATAGTTTCAGCTCCTACAAATTCCAGAACACTTCATTTGAATTAAATCCAAAACATGACACATCCATAAGGGAACTCTACAGCCATTTTTAAAAGCCATGGAGGTTTTCATTAATAGGACAGAATGTTTATTTGCATTCATCTTCTGAACATTTTGGTTTTGTGTCAACATTCAACACAATTTTGTTTCAAATGCTGTAACATAAATTTTACATTCTTGTAAATAAATATTTTCCTCTGATTAATGGACTAATTCTCTTCAATAGTTCCTCTTTAAAAATACTAGTGGAAATTAACAGGGGGTCCCAAAAAAAAATCAGACTGACGTCCAATATACGTACTGTGTAAACTCAAAACTTTATTCCTAAGTAAACATCTTTAAATTTATGCTATTGTTTCAATCAATCAGAATAGAGCTGGAAGCTTGGAGGTCTTCTAATCCAAACCCCTGCTCAAGCAGGATATCCCTATACCATTTCAGATAGGTGACTATCCAGTCTTGTCTTAAAAACCTCCAGTGATGAAGCCCCTAAAACTTTTGAAAGCAAGCTGTTCCACTGGTTAATTGCCCGAGCTGTTAGAAACTTTCTAATTTCCAGGTTGCTTCTTTCCTTGCTTAGTTTCCATCCATTGTTTCTGAAACTGTTCAGGAAAAAATAGTGCTAATTATCAAAATGGTTGAATTATCTCCAGGCTGTAAACCAGTTGAAAAGTGACTGCAGATCTGTGCTAACATCTGAGGTGCTATCTAAGTTAGAAAACAACTTTTCTGATAATCATTTATTATGATAGACCTTCAATGTCAGCAATATCGAAAGTAATTCATAGGCAGGACACAACAACACATCTTTTAAAAGGCTGTATTATTTCAACAAGTTAAAAAATAGTCACAACAGCAGCAATAAGACAATGATACTAAACAATTTCAGCACTATAAACCATTAAAATTTCAAATAAGATTGACTTTTCATATCGCCTTGATACTACAAATTCTGGGAATGTGCTCTCTAAACAATACCATGTAACTGAAGTTAAATGAAAACAGGTATTTTGGAATTCGAGACTGACCTTCCATATAAAATGTTCCTTTAAGCCGGATGGCAATTCTTGAAAATAAAAGGGAAGAAAATGTCCAGGTTGCTCTACTCAGAAAACTGAATACATAAGGAAAAATATCTTAATAACTGTCTTGAGAAAGCAAGAATGAATAGAGATTTTTTCCCCATTCTAATAATGCTGATAAGGGTGTTCAGTTACCGGTAGATAATTAAAACAGTTTAAAAGGCTTTATTAAGAGGCATGAGCTGTAATCCTAAATTCTAGCCAAATTCTACTAGAATTACAAAATCCCAGGAAAATCACAGCTGCTTTTAGAAATTGCAGAGAGATACTAAATGTCTCCTGATCTGATAGTTCCAAAATATCTTTTAGCCTCTGAGGCCAAAATACTACACTGTTGCCCTGGTTAGCAGCAATAATTTCTCACTGTGATATAAGGCTTCAAACTGATTACATATTTTTCATGTTCTGCATAAGAAACAAATGATATATAAATATAGATTTCCAAATTAATGAATCTTATAATCAATATATACCATATCAAGATGGTAGATCCAGCAAGCATTGTTATTTAAGGAAACATTTAGGCGATCAAGGGTTTTGGAAATCTATGATAGGTTTTGAAAGCAAACTTGATAAAATCAGTTACACTGATTTCAAGCATGAGTCTCCTTTTAGACTAGCTGGCTGTTTCTTCCTCTGATGATCTGCACATTTATGTCAAAATTTCACTTTCTTTTTAAGTACAAAGTCCACCATGCAGAAAAGTGGCATACCTCCCTTGTCACCAGTTTGATTCTGGTCTTGTGGGCAAATTAATTAGGAGTTTTGGTATTGGTGACCCTGGATTTCTAACACGGTATATAAGAGCAGCAGATCAATAACTTTAGAAGAAATGAGATGGAAGAAAAGTAGCCATGTAATTGCACATGGATAGTTTTGACAAGAAAATTCTATCCAATAGTTCTGTCAGATGGAAAGTTCACCAGCTCTTGAACAGCAATTTTTTAAAAGACGCAATTCAACCAGGCAGAATGAATCACTGTAATGCCAAAGTGAAACAAAAAAAAATTGTAACATACAGTATATATTTGCCATCTCTTGCTAGGAGTAGAGGTGGATGGCAGGTTTGTGGAGTTATTTTCACAATATAAAGAATTGTGTATTAATTATTTGCTTTGTTTCATCTAGCAAACTTTGACATCAGTAAAAAAAATTGAGCCAGCACAGTATCACTAGAGCAACCCGTGTTGCAATCATTTGGTGCTATTCTGAGCACGACTTACTGAAATATTGGAGCAATAAAATATCCAATGTAGTATTTCAGTGGAAGAGACTGATTAAGGAAAAGAAATGGTTAGGTTTACATACTGTACTAACTAAGGAATCCCAACTTGTAGTCCCTCGTCCGGGGATCTGGGGATGGGGGTGGTGGTTAATATTATTTATTTATTTATTTATTTTATTTAAATGGATTTATATGCCGCCCAACTCCCAGGGGACTCTGGGCGGCTCACAACATGTCAATCTATGTTGCATATTGCATGTTGCATATTGGATCTTGCCCAGGGGCTTCTTCTTTTTTAATGTTAAACATTTTGATTTCTTGCAAATTTTCAGTTGGTAACAATGTACTCTTGCAATATTTGACTATTGTTTGTTATTCCAGCTCACTAAATATATTTTAATTACATAACTTTTAAAATCTAAAATAATTCATCTATGCTAGGGTTTATATCAGGGGTCGGCAACCTTAAACATTCAAAGAGCCACAAAGATCCTAACCGGAAGCCCCGGTTCAATTCTGGAGCCGACTGGAAATCCGGTTCCCCCACCATAGAGTCTCCTCCTAGCGCGGCATCCTTTTTCCTCTACCAGTCCTAACCGAAAGCTCTATCAATTGTGGAGCTGATCGGAAAACCCGCCCCTTGCCATAGTCTCTCCTCCTGGCACGTCCTGCTTCCCCCCTCCCCCAACAGGAAGCTCCTCTCAAAATTGTGGTGCCGACTGGCAACAGGGAGCCGCAGCAGAGGGATGAAAGAGCCACATGCGGCTCCAGAGCCGCAGGTTGCTGACCCCTGGTTTATATGGACATTGCAATGTTGACTCTGGCTTATGTGGGAAACTTAAGTTTTCATGATTATGTAGTGGTCTGCATAAAAGAAAGAAATGCAGTAAGTTTGCTAAATTCTGCTTTGTTATAAGCATGCATAATTGAATCAACCACAATGTCCTAGATACACACATCCCATCATATCCCTATGGTGTAAGCCTTCAAGTACTTACAAACTGGCTCTTTCCCCAGGATTTGTATTAAGATGGATTATTTATTTAAACTGGAGTCAGGTATGGATGAAAGTTTCTTTTTCTTTGAAAGGTTATTGTTTTATAGATGTGTGTTTGCTTTTATGAAATTGCTGCTCTTTTGCATTTGGGGAGCTGTCCAGAGTCATTTATTAATTCATAAACTAAGGTTTGCAAAACAACACATTAGGGCAATGTTTGAAAAAATATTGTGACATAGTGAAATCTGCAAACCCAGTCAAGAAATACTATGGTATGAATTTAGAGTGCCTTCTCCAATTAGTGCTCTCAAGGTGGCCCATGACTCCTGATTTCTTGCTAGCATGACATTTCTTATGATAGGCATTTCTGGAAGACTGGTTTGGAGTTGTCCATAGGCAAAAGAAGATCCAAGTCTGTTGACAATTCTTTGAAATGATGTGCCGTACATTAGCAAAGTTTACCAGTTCCCAAGGGTTTAACAATTGAAAACAAAGTGGGGGGAGGCGGAATCTAGCCTTGTGCTATTGTTTATTGGTAAGTTTATACCCGTTATCCCTTCAAAAAAGATTGTTATATGATGCCTTTCTTTAGGTTATTGTACAGCTTTGCAGACATTAGAGCTTCATAGAAAATGTAAAAACCCCAGTGTCCATTTGCATTTCAGAGGGTGGTTGTTCCAGGTATGACTCACCAGTGCAATAGCTAATAGAACCATTTTCTTTTCAGACACTGGGCCTGGCCTAAGGCATGATTCGTTATGACTTTTAATTGTGCTAAGTTCTCAAAATTTAGCTTTCTGTTAACCAACCAACCCCCCCAAAAAACAATAGAAATATTGAAGAGATCAGATAACTTATTTCAAATAAAAATGTTAAAGATGTAGAGACCACTCTATTACCTAAGCCATAGTAGGCTTCAACATCTTCCTCCTATGTAGACTTTTTGGCTCATCTCTTGGCATGAACTACTTATGATGAATTAAAAGTCTACACGAAATCACAATTTAAGAAAAAGAATAAAATCTATGATGAAGAGTAGGCAAACAAGTTAAATAAGGGATTGACTTTACATCATATGAGCTCAGGGTCTTCCCCTTCTTTTTTTTTTTGAGAATTTTGCTTGTGTATCTACAATCTCTTTTTAACTAAAAAGAAACATTTGAAAATGTAGTGACTTTAGATTTCCTGAAGTCGAGAGTATGGTATGTATTCTAAGTAGTGCCAATTCTTGAAGATCAGTTTTTGAAGTGGGACATGATTTTTAGTATTCTTGTTCAAAGAAATCATACTTCTTCACTTAATCTGACAATGGAAGGAGTTCCTAAAGATGAAAAATTAAAGCAGACTGGTTAGGAGCTTCAGTCAGTAACAGCTGGGCTTCTAGCAATTATTATCATCAAACAGGCTGAGAAAATTAAGTGTCACTAATGGAACATTTGATGTTCTGATCAAAAGTGTTAAATTAGGGCTGACATGCATTAAATTATATCTCACTTTCATTTGTGAAAAGTCTTGGGCTTTAAATATTACCTATTCTGGATGGTTTGATGTACCAAGTGAAATTAATTAACTGCAGCTCTCTTTGCAATGGCAATCCACATTAAAACTCCACCTTCAGAAATACTATTCTGCCCTGCAGAAATTTTCAAAAGTTTAAAAAGACATGTATAAGTTTAGACCCAATTTTTAGGTTTAACAATTCAAATCCCAGAAAACAAATAAGTTTGTGTTAGATGAAAAATTGTGAATTTAAAAAAGATGTGAATCCCTAAACCTTCTATACCAGTCCTTCTCCCAATCTATTTTCTAGGAATATTAAGAATGCAACTATGAACATTTCTAATCATTAATAACCAAGATAGCTATAAAAGATATGCATTATAATCCCAGTGCTATAGGTACCAATTGGTGAATGCACAATCTACTTTTATATACTGTTGGAATTGTGTTCATGTTCCATAAAAAAAGTTGAATTCTATGCTCCCATTTCTCCACAGCTTCTGTAGCTGAAAATTAAGAGTTCCTAAATTAAATCCCTAAAGCATGACAGTAATGCAACCACTTTGCATAAGGGATTTTAACTAAACTGTTGAAAGTACATTAATAAAACAAGTAAACTTGCTCAACTGTCTTGCTTCAAGGCATTTCAGCATAAACATAAACCTGCTAGTAGCCGGCTTCAAACAGGATTAAGTTCACCATAACCCCATACTTCACCTGGGCTGCTATCAATTCTTTTACTGTGTCTTTTTAATTGAGCAATCAAGACACTTGAGTAGGAATAGATTTTTCTGCTGTTTACTAAGCCAAGAACTCTAATGAGCCTGCAAGAATTGTAACAAGTACAGGATAATCAATTAACAATACAAAATCAGAAACATACTTAATAAATTATTAATAATGACTTATATGTAAGAATTATATAAAATTATGGGCAGGAAGTGGGGTGAGCAGGGCAGCCATGAGTATTTTCTTGACAAGAATCTCACTCCTAATATAAAGAAGAAGAAGCAATGTTGTAAGAGTTTGGAAGGCCTGGTCTTTCTTCCCAAACAAAATGTATAGTCAAAAGCAATATGATTTGATCCAAAAAGTCCTTCAGGAACTTCAAATAAAATATTGGGCAATATTGATAATGTTCCAGTTTACATATGCATTAGTTTCTGGTTATATACTTCCCGTTAGCTATGCACCCATTAGAAGAAGTGTCAGACTTGCAGAGAATTCTGTCAGTAATCTGGCAAGAGCTGTGATCTACAAAAAGTAACTTTGAAGTATTAGTTCATCATGTTCATAGATTTTTTTCATCATGTTCAAGAACAAGAAGCCTGGAAAACAAGCTCTATATATGTGGAGACTGGAAGTTCTATTCTGCCTCAGGGATCCCCAACTCCCCGGTCAATGGACTGACACCAGGCTGCGGCATGCCCACAACTGGGCCATGCAAACAAGCAAAGCCCCATCCGTGAGATGCAGGCAGCACACAAAGCCACACTCTCTTCGGTCCGCAGAAAAACCTTTCTCTGTGGAACCGGTCCCTGGTGTCCAAAAGATTGGGGGCCACTGTTCTACCTTATGTTTTTGAAGGTTAATTGCTTATCTAGTTCAACAAATGTGTGGAGTAACATAATGCTTTTGAAATCCAAAATGCTAATGTTGAAATCTTCAGATAATTTAGGTAAGAAAATAATCAATTATAAAGTCTTGTTCTGAGATAGAATTTGCTTTCCCAATGCAGCATACTGCATATAGATATGGCCGGGAACAGATGTTATCTAATTTTAAATACTTGCAAACTCTTTAAATTCTACCGAGATAAAACAAGCAGAACCTCAGAATATGTGCACCTGCTTAAGTAAACTGCATATATGCTTACATATATATTCTAAGGTACATTTACTCCCTGTAATCAATATAGTTCTTTAAATTGGGTAAGAATGGGAAAGAGAGATAAATTTGCAGAAATAGAAGGAAAGCACCAATAGAAGAGAATATATGTAGCTCAAGGTTGAACAATGGAGTAATTGGTGCTCTCTGACCTTGGTTGTTTTCTTGCAGAGCTTTCATTACCAGACTAGGTAACATCTCAATGTTAAAAAGAAATAGAGTTTGCTTCTTTGTTTATATACAGTAGCTTACCCTGTCAATGTTCGTGAGGGAGAGAGGTTAGAAGTCACCATGAAAACTCCTTAGTTTCACAACAATGGACAGATTTCAACCATAGTTTCAACTGGAAAACTGTGGCCATCCTAGATCAAGCTAAATATAAAAGGCTAGGGATTTCCTGAAAGCCTGGCATTCAGACAAATTAGCCATCAACAGGCACATAGAGATAAACAACATTTGCACACCATTCAAAAGAGAGACAAAAAAAGCTAAAAAGCCAGAACTCACCAGCAAACAACACTCAGATAAGCAGAGGTTAATACCAGGGTTAATACCAAACAAAAAGCAAACAGTAAATAACAGCCTATCAAGGAACTACCAAGGAAGAAAACAACACTCCCACCAACACTGACAGGAAAAACTAGAGTATTGTATGTAAAGTTAGAGCAAAACCTACTCCTTTTTAGCATTGAAGGGAAGAAAAGTTTTGACTTAGACAATATGTGAAAAGGTCTCAATAGGCAGATATATGAAAAGATCAGTTTTCCGGCAACTATATCGCAAACTTGAAGTGAAAGGCATAAGCATTTTGCTAAGTTATTTGACCACTATTTATTTACTAAATCAAAGTTGATGCACTTGTACAAGATACTGCACCATAAACTGCAATTTGTGAGTCGCAGTGGCTGGATTAAACAGTATTGTAAGCTATTAACAAACTGCATCATTTGTCATGTATCATATGGGACCAATAGAAAAAAATATTGAAAAAATATTTGCTACTTGTTGTAGCAAAGAAACAATGAAAAGATTCCTCTATCAGGCTAAGAAATAGCATACTTTGTTTAGTTTCTAGGTATTTATTACCCATCTCAAACATATGACTTTGGGTGGCTAATAAGGAATAAAAACATAATTAAAGAGTATGATGTGCAAATGCAGCTATTGGAATTAATAAACCAGACAGCTATAGCTCACTTAAACATGTTGAACAATCATATCTTATTCTTCACCCATGTTTATCAATGTTAAGCATTTACAGTAAAAAGGACTAGGATGATTGACATATTCTTAGGTATTATTTGCTTATTGAGATTTGAATCAAACTGCAAAATAATTCAATTTACTGAAGAGATTATGATCAGGAGAGTCAGTCCTTATTCCATCTGCTTTCCATGTGAATGGAATACTATCCCTCCAATAACAGTTTACTGAAAATGGAAGATGTCAGCAATAGTGATTCATCCATCTGTGGACTGCTGATAGCAGCAGCTAAGAAGGCGTTATGTTTGATATTGCAACGTTCTTGAATACTGGGGGGGAGTCAAATGGAAGATCATTTCTCAGACTCAGCTGATGCTGCCTAGAGAAGCTTCTTCCAGAGCAAGCATTGGACATCTAAGTTAATTAATAGTATAGAGAGGGAGAATCTATTCAATACTTTTGTTTGCTAATAATTGCATTAACTTGGAATCAATCCTGCTATTGGATTGGTTTAGTGCAGTATGTGAATCTAGTCACTTTTTTATTTAATCGGTTTTCCATTTAATACTATTCTGGAAGTTTAATTGCTCCAACATTTCAATAAGTTGCTTAGGAGTAGTGTCTAGTTGACCTTCAATACAGTCAAAACAATGTCTGTGACCAAGCAATCAAAACCACCATATTAGAGATTCAAGCCACCTCATCTTCCTATGGATTCTCTTGAACGGGACTGGTGACACATTTGACCCCTCCATCAGGCTCAGCCTGGTCATCATCTATAAATTGTGCTATATTGGCTGACTATACATTTCTTATTCCAGAACTGTCTTTACATGGTTCAGTCATGATTGTCGTCCAGTTGGATATTTAAGATATGGAACCACCTGCTTTTGGTGATTTTCTGTTACTCCTGCTGCCATATTAAGCCTTTAAACACCAGACTGGCCAATCTGTTGCACTTTCTTCCGTCACCAAGGAGCCTTGGGATTCAGTTACTTTAAATTTTATTAATGACCCTACCATGTGACAAGGGCCTGGACACTATATTGGTTGCCACTGACGTTTCTCATGGTCCTTTTCATCCTGTGTAGCAAAACTCCAAAGATGGCTCAGTTATTCAACTACATTTTCTGGCACTGAGCGATGCCTAATAATCTCATTTTGATGTGAAATTCCAATTTTCCTTGGCACATCACCCACAAGACAGTTTGGATAAATGTTATTCTAGAGCAATATATGAACTACCAGTAAGAGAACTGGTCTGACCAATTGTCTATAATATAAGAATTTGTTCATCCTTATACATAAATATCAGCCCTTCAGGCATTATATGAGTACCACCCATGATAGATTGTCAGTCACACCCAGTACCCCTCTATCTTTGAGGCCATTATAAAAGATCATGGCAAAAAAATCATGAAGGGTTTGGTAGCACCTTTTCAATTAGCAGATTTTCTTAAAAGGCGTATGTTTTCATGAGCTGCAGTTCACTTTGTCAGATGCATGGAGTGGCTACATATCAATTTAATTAGGGATGCAGCTGAAGAAAATGAAAGGGAACACAGACTGGTTATTCATATGCAGGTTAACAGTGAGACAGATTACAAATACCTTATCAATTAACAGTTGTAACTGTATTGTGTGTTGAGAGCTTTGAGCAAGTCTCACAAGCTAAGATCAATTTTGTTTTCCATTTTACTAGACTGCAGTACATAGACTCCAGATAATAGATTTAAATTGCAGGAAGACAGATTCCATTGTTAAAAATGTTAGAAAAACTTACAGAATAAAGTTGGAAGCGATCTTGGAGGTCTTCTATTCAAACCCCCCTCCCTTGCTCATGCAGGAGGCTCTATACCAGTGATGGCTAACCTTTTCCAGACCAAGTGCCCAAAGCGCACGCGTGTGCCCAAACTCCCAAAATGCAATGTGCCCCACGCATGCACCCCAGCACATGTGCACATAAACCTTTATGTGCCCCACCCATGCACATGCAAGCTCCCCACATGCAGCCCACCCCCACGCATGCGTGCATCCCCCACACCCCACGCACACGACTCACCCGCACATGTGCACGCGACCCTGCACATGTGCATCACTGCATGCACCACCTGCGCATGCGTTCCCTGCACACACACTGTGTCCCACGCATGCATTTGTGACCCCCACACATGCCCCACCCCCCATGCATGCCAACTGGCCAGTGGGAGGCGCGTGCGCATGTGCATCAGAGCTGAACTGGGGCGACGGCTCGCGTGCCATCTGAGAGGGCACTGTGTGCCACCTCTGGCACTCGTGCCATAGGTTCGCCATCACGGCTCTATACCATTTCAAGCAAGTGATTTCCCATCTATTCTTTAAAACTTCCAGTGATGGAGCCTCCTCCTAAGAGAAAAAGAGCATGGGACCTTCTAATCCTGCAATTCTAATCAAGGGTTTGTAGCGCTTGAATTTTCTTTGCTCTTGCATTAGGGCTGGGCTGGAATTACGAGATTGATGACTTATAAGACCAGCTGTTTCTTTCACCTTCTTGGCTATAGTGATTTCAAGTTGATGATTAACTTCCAACTAATCCTGACCAGTGGTAAGAAATCCTGGGAGGTGTAGTTCAGCTATATTGGAAGTTACAAGAGTCTTTACATCAAAGGTGTCAAACTCAAGGCCTGGGGGGGGCTGGATCCGGCCAGGCCTATGGGGCCCACGAGGCTGCCCTGGAAACAACGAAGGACCCACCCATGATCTCTGCCAGCGAAAACAGAGCTCGGGAGGGCTGCATGAGCTCTGTTTTCGCTGGTAGAGGGTTACAGGATGTTGTCGCAGCTGAAAACAGAGCTCGGGAGCCCGTTTTCACTGGAAGAGCTGTCGGGCCACCACAGGTGCCCCCGAAGTCAAACACAACCCTGATGCGGCCCTCAATTAAATTGAGTTTGACACCCCTGCTTTACATGGTTAAATTATTTGTGTCTTCCCAACACTAGGCTATTCATTCATTGGCATCTGAAAGAACATTTCCTTTTAATGGTGTCACATCTGTGTCTGATGAGGTCCTCCCATTGTTTAAAACAGCTTTCCCAATCTGCCACTCTCCAGATATTTAGGAACTTCAATTTCCAAAATTTCTAATCAACCACTCTAACAAGGTTTTTGGATATTGTTGACTAAGGACATCCAGAAAGCATCACATTGGAAAGGACTTCATGTGCCCAATCTTAGATTCAAGCTAATGTGGAGATGATGATGATGATGATGATGATGATGATGATGATGATGATGATGAAGAAAAATCTCCTTTTTTCTACCAGACTCATGTGTTCCTTTTGATGTTCCAAATGGCAAGTTCAGTGTAGGATCGGTGTTAAATTTGCCAGCAAAGATTTTGAGGAAAAGAGGATTGACAACTATTATCCACAATAGGTAACAAATCCTAATCTTTGAAAAGCCCGAACAATAATAATTATGCTTACACATCCAGCCATACTATGAAGGTTGCAAATTTAAAATCTTTCTTTCTAGGCTCCAAAAATTAAATGGTATTTTTTTTAAAAATGAAATTCTAATTTCTCCTTTGTATCATAGCCAACAAGGAATTGTGCTTTTAGAACAGACTATTAAATTGCCAATAACTATAGCTGCAATTTGCTACACAAACAAGCACATTTTCTTTCAGTCACCATACTGTATTACATAAAGAAAACAATGCCCTTTACTTTGACAAGAGGGTTGTCAGATCTACAGTCAGTGAAACCAATCTGAATAATTACAAGAATTGCAAACAGCATTGCAAATCCTTATAGGATGGTTTCCCTGTTGGTCTTTGGGCCTTTTTCTTCTTGCATCTCATCATGGTTACAAAAATGTCCAAGCATCGGTTTTTTTTCTGATGGATCATCATGAAATTGTCTTAATCATATCTTCAAATCCAGGAGTAGATAGCTTCTGCCAACTTAGCTGTAGTGTGTTAAAGTAGCAATAAAGAGCCTGTGTGGCATAGCTGTTAGGGTGCTGGCCGAGAAACCAGTAGATTGTGAGTTCTAGTCCTATCTTACATGAAAGCTGGCTGGGTGACATTGGACCAGTGGACACTTGCTCTTTAGTGGCACGTGAAAATTGCAGTAACCCAGATGGGATAGACTTGCAGGAGTGTCAAACTGGTGGCCTGCGGGCCGGATGTGTCACGTGCAGGCCACGCCCACCCCAGCTCCTAGAAGGGGGAAAACGTCATGATACGTCATGTGATGGCAGCGTGATGCCGTGAGTTTGATACCCGTGGGATTGAGGCACAAAAGGCATTTGAAAAATAACTAAACAGTGCTGATGTAGAAGTAACCACAGAAAAATGCCATACCAAAGCCTGATAATGATGATGCCAAAGAAAAACCAACTGTGAATTGGCCGCAGATCATCTTAAGATTTTCAACTTTTAACAAAGGGTAACAAAGTTGTTATTAAACAAAGGTTTTATTAAAAGTTGTCCAGGGTTTTAAGGATTTTCTCCTTAATTATGTTAAAGGTATTTTCACTTTTTACTTGGCAGACAATACAATCAGTGTTATATTCTTTTCTTATGTAGAGAAATAAAATATACAAAAGATTTTAGGAAATGTGCATTGTAAAATATATATTGATATAGCTTAATGTTTGTTGGATCCAAATGTTCTATTTTACTATTGCAACATTGAACTCATAAGCAGTTTAAATTAAAAAAAATAAAAACACATTTACAGACTAAGAAGGACGCTGCTTCAAGCCCTCAACCCCATTCCCAGACTCAGGTTTTACCAAGTTCTTCATACAAGTAGTTAGAGAAAAAAATGGGAATTCTTTTTCTCCCATGGTACCTGATTTAACTGTGATTAATCTATAAGCATTTTTAAAGATATTACACACACACTTTTTTTTCAAGTGACTTGTTTAACTGGGAGGTGTCAGAGCCGCCAGACTATTGCTCACATGGAGATTTTTAAAAGTCTTCTTCCACTGTATCCCCCTAAGTTTCCCAGACTCCAAGAAGGTTTTTCAGAGGATTTGGAAAAAGCTACAGCAGTATTTTTCAACCTTGGCAACTTTAAGATGTGCAGACTTCAACCCCCAGAATTCCCCAGCCAGGAGCTTGGAAGTTGAAGTTCACACATCTTAATACTGCCAAGGTTGAAAACACTGAGCTGCAGGGTTTATTCAGTCAAGATCTTTTCATGAAAAGCCACTTGTGTGTATGTGCATAACTACATATATTTCAGCAACATGCATATATTTCTTTTAAAAGCAAGAAGGGAGGTATCAGGAGCTGTTGCTGTTTTTTTTTTAGGAACGTTTTATTCCTACTGCCGAGTTTCAAATGTTGGCATTACTCAGATTTATAATTAGCAGGCGAAACCTCAAGCAGCAGCTGCAGATAGCAAGTCATTTTATCAAGCCACTCAAAATGTATTTGAAAATGTATAAAGGGCAGGTATAAAAGAAAACCACCAACCATGAAAAGGAAAGCATATAAATACTGCACTTTCGGGGACCAAATTATAGGAACCAAAACTAAGAACAAGGAAATGGCCACCATTCCAAAGGCAACTGGTAAGCAAACCTGTAAAATAAAAAGGCAGAGTTAAAACAACAGGTGTTAAATAGATGAACAAGCAAGAAAGAAATGCAAAAAAATTAAAAATACATTTCATACATCAGTGTTTCCCAACCTTGGCAACTTGAAGATGTCTGGACTTCAACTCCCAGAATTCCCCAGCCAGCGAATGCTGGCTGGGGAATTCTGGGAGTTGAAGTCCAGACATCTTCAAGTTGCCAAGGTTGGGAAACACTGTCATACATGAACATGAATCAACTTTAGGCACAATCTTGCCAGAGCTGCATTAGGCAACAATTTATTATGGATTTTCTGAGTACATACAATCAGCTGATGATCACTAGGAGATCCATACATAACCTTCTTTAAATGTGAGGCTTAAGTAATCATCTTACAATAATTTATCTGAATTCACTCAATCTTGCATATGGCCCCTATATATAGTACCGAGCTGTTAAGCTATTTTTTTTAAAAAAGGTGAATTTCATGAATACAAAATCAGCATTGCCTGTGATGTTTTTCTTCCACATTTTCTATCATCCGAACGGAATTTATTCATTGTACAAACACAGCAGAGCAAGGTTGGATGTGCTTCTCAGAATCAGGGAATGGAAAATTTTGAGAACTTGGGGACTTGTAATTGCCAATCAAAATAAACACTGCTGGGATTCGATTGTTGTGCGATCTGATTCAGTATAAAGCAGCTTCCTTTGTTTATCTATTCCACTGGTAAAATTGGCACTGGGCTTGCTTTGGGTGACCGACTGACCCTTCAAAGATGACCAGATCCAAACATTACATACAACAGGATGCAAGTTAAAAATTTAGTTACACATTTCCATTCCTTTCTATGTACCTTGTATGGCCTGAGTAGATCAGGCTCTCGATATCGGAGGACAATGACGCTAGTGCATGTTAGTCCAGTCATAAGCCAAATGGAGAATCCAAAATAATTCATTAAAGCAATTAGATTGGATGAAATGAGGAAAGCAGTTGCAATAACGGTGGACAAAATCATGGCTGGTGCTGGAGTAGAACGGTGGATATGAAGCATGGATACTATAATGGGCAACTGTCCAGACTGACTCGCAGCATAGCTCAACCGTCCAAGAGTGAATACGCTGCCGTTGAGGGCACCAAATATAGAAATAGCCACAGATACAGGAATTATCCAAGCAAATGAAGGGATCACTCTCTCAGCCCACATGACTGCTACAACAACTGAAAGGAAATGTCAGCATTGTTAACAGATTATGTGTAAAGGCTAAACAGCTTTCCTCAATATATCACACACAGCTTCGTATATTAATGAACCTTAACATGCTTTAGTGAACTTTGGAGAACAAATAAGATTTGGTTCCAGAGTAACTGAAGCAACATTGTTGGGAGTTACAAGGCTGAATAAAGCTCAGTGATCCTTTGCCCTTTCATAGCTCTAAGAAAGTGATACCTGCAGCAGGTAACCATCATTAGGTAATCTTGCTGGAAGGGAAACCACGACCATGTCTGGTCATTAGACTGACTTTTTTTTTTAAAAAAAAATCCATTTTAAAAAGCAGCAATGGCAAAGTACTTCCACAATGTTATCAACCAACCAACCCCCCCCCCCCAAAAAAAAACCTTGTACGCAACTTTGTGTTCATTCAGAGTCCTAGGTGGCTTTTGGGAAGTTTTCATTACAGAATTTCTATTTGAGGTTGTCCTGGAAAAAGCATCTGCTAGAATTCTGTATAGTTCAAGTCATGATGGCAATGGAATAGGATGGCAAACAGAATTTTTTAAATACATTATTACTGGCATGACATTTGCTGACCCACATTACCGATCCCTGTCTTCTGGCGCACTATCAAACATGCACAGGTTTAAGCAAAGCAATTAGTTTAATCCTTTGGCGTTGCTACACTCCCTCTTCAACATAATTCCAGTCAATGGGAAAAGCGTCTGTCAATCACACACACACACACACACACACACACACACACACACACACACATGTCACAGTAGAAGGGGGGGTCTGGATTAATCTCTAGGCTCCTTCCTGAGCCCTTTTCAATTCCTTCCATAAAATTCCATGTAATGAAGGTAAAAGAAAAACAGTTTTGAATCATTAAGGAAGTCCAAAGGAAAATAAGCAGCAGTTCTACATAGAATATATCCGTGATGGTGAACCTATGGCACGCGTGCCAGAAGTCACAAACAGACCCATCTCTTCGGGCATGCGGAGCCATCGCCCGTTGCTCTTCCAGGTTCCGGCGTGCCGGCCAGCTGGTCTTCATGTGCGTGGGAGCACCAGAAACTGAAAGAGCAGCCACCCGGGAAGATGATCTTCTGGTTTCTGGTGCACATGCACGTGGAAAGACCAACTGGCCAGTGCACATGTGCGCGCCGGAACCCACAAGGGGAACAAGAGCAAGGGGAGCAGAGCTGCCAGCCAGAACAGGTGGGCCAGGGCTTCCCTCCCTCCCCACCCAAGCGGGCTTCTTGCGCGGCCCCAGCCCTCCAGTCCATGGCACTGCCACGCGTCCATGGTATGGAGCGCCTGGCCAGCTTGGGCACACAGGGCAGCGGGGCAGGCTGGTGGTGGCGGTGGTTCTCGTGCTGCTGCTCCCGGCCGGGATGCTGGAGCAGAAAAAACAAGAGGAGCTGCCATCGGGGAGGCGAGCTGTGCCAGGAGGGCCGGAAGAGAGCGCAGCATGGAGATGCGGCCAAGGGGTAAGAGGCGCACCAGCCGGAAGTGACTGGGAAGGGCTGCACTGGCTTCTTCTTGGTGGCGGGCCAGAGTTGGGGCGAAGCTCTCCCGCCTGCTGGCCGCACAACCTGAGCCCCGGGAACACTGACGCCCCTTACCTCCGAGGCCAGGGGCTGCGGCTTTCCAGCGGAGGGAGGTGGCCCAAATTTCTCTCCCTGTCTGGGGCTGCGGAAGCGGGTCATCGGTAGGGATGTCCTACCACCCCAATGGGGGGCAGGGGGGCAGGCAGGGAGGTGCAAGGACCCCCAAAAGGCTAGGCGGAGCCAGTGCATGCACACCGGAGAGCTGATCTTTGCACGTGCATGTGTGCCAGAAACCGGAAGAGCAGGTGGCCGGCGAACATGCGCGTGCCAGAAACCGGAAGATCATCTGCTTTTCCGGTTTCCGGCGCACACGCGTGCAAAGCACATGCCCTTCAGCACTCGGTGCCGAAAAGGTTAGCCATCACTGGAATATATCATTCTAGTCATTCGTGTGTGTATGTGTGTGTGTGCGCGCGCAAGCATTTGTACAACAAATGCCAACTCCCCAATTCCTCTGTGTTATGTTTGGGAAGCAATAAAGGAATGAAATCTTGTTATTCAACATTTACTTGTTTGAGCCGTACAATGGAGAAGCGAAGGCCATCAAATCACTTGCAACACTGCTGGCTGAATCGGTTAGGGTTAGGGTTAGGGTGCAATTCTGAAAGGCCACCCTTTAAATTTACCACCCATAATTTAATTGAGAATGCAAAATGGTGACAACCAAATACCCTAGTGTGCAGAGAGATGTGTGCCTACATAAACTATTTACTACCAGCTGAAGCAGGATTGGCAATACAAAACAAAAGGAACCCCAGTGCTAAAAACACCTCTTCCTTTCTTGCTGAAATCTCAAGGGCCTCCAGTGCAAACCCTGTTCTACAGCACACAGCTCCGCAGGAAGATACTAGTAGAATGGTGGCAGGCCAGCCTGACTGAGACTGTAGGGGAGGGGGAGGAGGCATGTCCCCGTAAGCCTGAAAGTGCTTAATAAGCATCCCTATGCTTTCACCAACAGCTGGTCACCTTATTTTACCTCCATTGGAGTGGATGGACAGCTTTGCAACAACTGTTGTTGCACTGTGTTGTTAAGCCAAGCACAATTTAAGTTGGTCTTGTGGATTGGAGATGCACTAAAAGCAGGGGTGAAATGCTACTGGTTTGGCCTGGTACGGATGTACCGGTAGCGGCGGCCGCCCGTGGTTTGAAGAACCAGTAGAGGCGGCAGCGTGAGGCTCTGCCCACCTGCCCAGATGTCACCATTTTCTTTTTTTTAACCCTCTGCGCATGCATAAAGCCTTTTGCGCATGTGCAGAAGGTGAAAAAGTGTGCGTGACGGTGGCGGGCGCACGAGAGCGGAGCACGCACTTCCGAACCGATAGGGAAGGTAAGTAGATTTCACCGCTGACTGAAAGTGGTATCCTACAGAGGCAGTCAGAATATTTGTGCTACAGTTTACTGCAAGTGGATACATTACCTGTGATTCATCTGAGCTTATCTAGTGAATTCTTTGTTATATTGATTATAGGTGATATAATTACTCTTTGTGAATGAAAAATACAGACTCCCCAGCCATACCTGAGGAAACAATTTCCTGTGGTGTGAGAACTGTCAGATATGAAATGTTAACCAGCAAATAGAAAATAGTGACTAAAGGAAGTGCAGTCAACACAGTCCAAAGAATGTTTCTGCTTGGATTTTTAATCTCCTCTGCAAGACATAAAATAGTAATTACTCGAAAATATCTATTCATACAGCAAGAAAATATACAATCCCAAGTATTTACTAAAAACGTTATTTTTTTCTGCAATTTTTCTCAAACAAAAAAGGTTTCCTGCTTTTCCCCTTTCTATTTGTCAGGTTCTTAAAAACAATTTGGAAACAATCCAGAAACATTTTCAGATTCATGAACTCTGAAATGCTGCCTATACAAAGCAGTGATCAGTGCCCCTGAATTTACCACTTTTAATCAACACCGTTTTTGTTGTAATGCTTTAAATTTGATTTCAAATCAAACATCATCATTAATAATTTATCACTGCTGTGTCCTGAATAGTGGTAATGTAATGTAAACATGTAAATGGTTTATCATACAAAGCATTTCTATTCTATTATTGATTAATTAGACTTTTTGGCTAGCTCTACCTACTCAACTCAAAGCAGCCAATAAAAGTCAAAATACAAACGACAACACCCAGGAAAAAAATAACCAAAAATCACAATGAAAGCTAACAGAATAGCCTATGTTCTGAGATGCAGCCGTTGTATTTTACAAAACTAATCGACATCTTATGATGTTAGCAGTGATATCTACTTGTTGAGTTATTCTTAAAGGGATTGACCCCTGCCAAAAAAGAACTACAAAATCTAATCTCCCCTGAAGACCTCCAGAAATTACAAAGAGCAGATTTCAATTCCTGTCACGTTTACATTTCATGAGTTTCTTCAGTCTTCCTAGCAACACCTGTTATCAGGTGCAAATCTTAGGATGAGGTTCACATCTCTTGGAATCCTTAACCTGTTTTTCATACAGAAATACCTTCCAGTTATCAGGCTTCAGAAATTTTCTCAAAAAGGCATGGACTCCAAAATCCAGTCTCTTAGCATCTGACATTGTCATAAGGTTACATAGATCTGGAATTTTGAGAATGCGTTGTGAACATATTGGTTGATGGAGCATGCACATTGATAATAATATGTCACCTTGGGAGGATACACATAGCTATACAGCACTAATTTCCTCCAGTGCTATCATCCTGTCTAGCAAGGTGGTCCTTTCCACCTATTTTATCTTTGTCTTTTTTTTTTAGGCAGATGTGTACATTTCCAATCAAAGCACTGTCATACAAATTATATACTACAATCACTCTTAGAAATGAAGATGAAGCTGGAAGTTATTTCTTCGCAACATGGATTTTTTCCAATTCATTTACAAAGAGAATGTAACGGGACCAGGATTAATAAGAATTGGCATATTTCAGTCTCACAGAACTGTGTGAAAATAAACTGCTTATTAAATGAGGCGGTATTCTAAATGGATTTAAGTTAAATGGGAGAATGGGTTCAGTCTGAAAGCTGAATGGAGTAACAAGAATTTTTTAAAATGGCGAGGGGTGAGGAAGGTGCATAAGGAAGGCACAGCAAGTGTCAGGGAGGGTGCATGAGGGTGGGGTGGCATGGGATGAGCATAAAGTGGCTGAGGGAGCGTAGAAGGGTGGAGGGGACTTACCTCAGCAACTTGCAACCTTCCCCTGCCGGCTTCCCAATTGACTTACTGGAGAAGTTGGCAGGGAAGTTCTCAAATGACAATCACGGGACTGTGGGATTTGCAACCGTCATAAATAGGATCTGTCAAGTGCCCAGATCATAATCACATAACTACGGGAATGTTAGAACAGCCAGAACTGCAAGGGTCAGCCATAACTACAATTTGTTCAAATGGTCATTGAATAAAGTCAAGGGCTAGTTGTAGTCAAGATTTAATTGACAGCATAGCAAGTGATTTGGCAAAGAAAATGGAAGACATACCTGCCAAGTAGCTGAGTGACCACCAGCCACCATATGCATACAGCCCTTGAAAAAATGCTTCTGAGATCTGCACCATATCTGGAATGTCTGCACTGAAAGCATTTTCGAATCTGGCTGTGTTCTTTTTCTTTCCTCTGATCAACAGAACTATTCCACCGATTGCAATAATGGAGAGAGCCATCATCTTGAGAAAGGTGAAAACGATCTGCACCCAGGCAGCCATCTTGACACTTCGCCCGTTGAGAATCCCAAGGAACCAGAGAACAGCCAATGCCAAACATTTCTTTGCCATCTCAGGAGCCGGGCACTCTCCATAAAAAGGTTGAATGGCATATTCGGCGAACAGCAAGGCTCGAGCAGCATTCGAGGCTGGTCTGTTAAACATGGCTGTCCATAAAAAGATAAAAGCCACTGGAGAGCCAAGGGCTCTTTTTATGTAGCTGTATTCCCCTCCAGAAAATGGCAGTGCTGTGATGAGCTCGGCGTAACAGAGAGCACCCATCAGCGAGATGATGCCACAAGCAGTCCAGATTATTAAAGACACACCAACATTGAGCAAGGAATATTTGAGCACTCCGGTTGGGGAGACAAAAATCCCTGCACCTATAATTGTGCCTACTATGAAGCTAACCCCTTCTAAATAGCCCATTGTCTTTTTAAGCTGGATCTTGTTTTCGTTGGCATTTGCGTCTTTAGCCTGGTTACCTTGGTCTCTCCCCATGGTTTCAGTTTTCTTTTGGTGCTTTTGAGTGAGCAACTGAGTGTTACCTGAAGACCTTACGCCCTTCCCTTGTTGAGAGCAAGCAGGTGATTTCAGAACTCTGTCCTTTTAACTTTAAAGGGAAAAAGGGGCTGATGATTAACCATGTCTTTTCAAAGGAGACGGTCAGGTTTTGCAAAGAATAATTAACTCAATCTGTGGGTTTTCTGCACAAGAGATCTAATCCACTGTGTTTTTGGAGAGTTGTCAGCTGATGGTTAGCAGGCAGACTGATTCCTGAACCTCTACACATAATTTCTGTCTAACATACCATCGGACAGAACCATTTCTACCATTGGAAGAAAAAAGCAATGTAGAGAAAGCCCCCAAATTATGGCTTCTGGAATTCTTTCCAATCCCTTGCTAGCAGCTCCATCGTGTGACTGTGGGTAGCATTCTGAGCCTCAACCCAATTTCTCATAGGAATGTACTGGGGTGGGGTGGGGTGGGGTGGGGTGGGGGGGAGGGTTACTCTGCAGCATCCAGGACATTTTCTAATTCAATCTTACTTTTTGTGGCTTCTCATTCCACATCAGACTGGATCTCATTCTATTCTGTTTTTGGCAGAGAAATGAAACAGAGTCCCAAGCCTCTTCACATAATTTCTTTCCAATGTTCCATTAGATTGCACAGAATAAAAGACTACCTGTAGGACAGAATGTTAATTTTCCTCCTACATATTTTACTCAAAGTCTGCTACCAAATCTAAGTACCTGGTTAATCAAAATGAAGTGCTTCTCAATGTTCTCCCCAGATTACTCATTAAATGAAGCATATGGCCATAAAACTTTACTGGTTCTTTAATGATTCAGCAAACTGTTACCCAACTCCTTCACGTTTTTGGTTTGTCCAAAAAAAAAGTACAAAGAAAATTCCTACAGATTTCATCTGCTGGCCTTTAGTCTTTTAAAACTTTTAAAATGAAATTGTTCACCAGCCATTTTTACTGTCTTTACTCCCCAATCATATACAAGAAGTCCTCACTCAATGACCACTTGTTCAGTGACTGAAGTTACACTGGCACTAAACAAGGAGATATATAGGCAGTCTTCAGAGCTGTGGCCATTGCAGCAGTGGTGGGTTGCTCCTTGTTTGGACCGGTTCTTAGAACCGGTAGTGGTGGTGGGAGGCTCCGCCCATCCGCCTGGGATGCTTCTGTGCATGCAGAAGCGCATGCACAGAAGCAGGGGTGAAATGCTCCTGATTTGCTCGTGCCTGTCGGGCGTCAGAGAGCCGATCATGAAGGCAGCACGAGGCTCCACCCACCCGCCCAGACCCCACCATTTGAGTTATTTTACCCTCTGCGAATGCACAGAACGCTTTGCGCATGCGCAGAGGATAAAAGAACTCAAATGGCAGTGTCCCGGTGGGTGGGCAGAGCCTCGCGCTGCCTTCGCGACTGGCTCTCCGACGACCGACAGGCATGAGCAAACCGGGAGCATTTCACCCCTGCGCTGAAGCGTCACATGAACGTGCGCACGAACCGTTAGCAAAATCATTTAGAACCCACCACTGCACTGCAGCATCCCTGCAGTCACAATGGCAATTCGGGCACTATGATGATTGCAGCTTCTTGTGGTCACATGATCACTATTTGAAGCCTTCACTGCCAGGTTCTAACAAGCAAATTAAATGGAGAAGCTGGGAGAAGGTAATAGTCACATGATGTCCTGTTTAACACATGGGGTTTGCTTAACAAATGCACTTGAACTGCCTTTGTAAATCAAGTGGTTTTTTTGGTTTTGGTTTTGCTTTGTGACCATGTTGTTTAAGGATGGAGTTTCCTGTCCCAATTATGGTCATTAACTGAGGACTAGCTACCTGCTTGTGTTTACAGGTAGTCCTTGACCTGTAAGTGTTAGTTTAATGATGGTTCAAAGTTACAACAGCCTGGAAACTGACCTACCCTCTGTTCTGAAGGGTATGACCATCACACATCACTTCTGCAGTCATGTCCTGCAATTCAGACTTTTGGCAACCAGCTTGCATTTATGGCAGTTGTAGTATCTTGCAGCCACATGACTTCAAATTGTAACCTTCCCAGCTAGTTTCTGACGATCAAAGTCAATTGGGGAAGCCAGATTTGCTTAATGACTGTGTGATTAAGTTAATGACTGCAGTGACTTGATTAACAACCATAGAAAAATGATTGTAAAATTGGATATGGTCATGTGATGACTTACTTCATTGCTTATTAACTAAAAATCTGGCCCCAGTTGTGCCCATACGTTGTGGAGTACCTGTATTTTCAAGCTAAGTTCCCTTTCACTTAATAGTATGTATGAATCTTATAACTATTACCTAACACAAAGCCCTATTACAATATTTCTGAGTGCATGTGTAGAGTTTATGCTGTATTTTCTCAAACATTACATCGTAGGCCAAGCCCATGAAGCATAAAATACAATACAAAATGCCATTATAGCCGAACTGACAGGTTTAATATTGCAGTCTAAACCCTACAAACTGTTGGCAGTAGATATTTTTCTATAGAATACATGCCACTCACAGCATTGTTTGGATGCTTTCGAAACAAACACAAGCGATAGGCAAGCAGCTGGGCTGACAGCCTTTTCGTTCACCTTTCTGCCTAAATGGGTTCTTTGAGACAACATGGATGGAAAATTCGGATGAAACTTACTAAATACAAAAGCTGTTATTGTAAAGATAACAGATGTAGCATAAACAAAGATTTTTGGAAGGACTGCCTTTCTTTATGCTTGGTTTATGCAATAATAGATCTAAGGACGGCCTTGTTCATGCACCACAGAGACCTTTGCGTCAGGCATTTCAGAGAATCCACACAATTCCTCAGTCTGGAACGACTTAGACCATGTGATGGTGAACATATGACACATGTCAAAGGTGACATGCCACAATGTCTTGGATGACATGCCAGCGTTGATCAATACCCAACAAGTATTCTTAAAAGCATTTATGTATGATATTTGAATGCCATCTGAGAATGCCAAACTCCCCAGATAGGCTCATGCTCTTGTGTTGCTTCTACGCCCTCCAAAAACCATTCGAGAATGGAACATGCTTTCGCATGGCTGCAGATGCCACAGAAGAGCATTCTTCAAAGTCGTTTCAGGAAACCAAGACCTCGTGCGATCCGGAGCTGCCTCAGGTGGGTCTCGGGGGCCTGTCAAGGGAACGAAAGGTCCACCTGAAGGCAAGCACTTTGCAGCAGATTCTGGGGATCACATAGGTGATTGGAGTATATTTTGTTTAAATAAACAAATACTGTACATAAATAATTGTTTCTCTTTTGTTCAGGGACCGGGTGACATGCCAGCAGAGTCAAGTTAGGCATTTTTCAAAATTTTGACACACCAAGGCCAAAACGTTTGCCATCACTGACTTAGACCAAATCAAGGTACAGATGGTCCTTGACTCACGGCCACAATTGAGCCCAGAATTTATGTTGCTAAGTGAGAAATTTGTTAAGTGAGTTTTGCTCCATTTTATGACTTTTCTTGCCATATTTGTTAAGTGAATCGCTGCAGTTGTTAAATTAGTACGACGGTTGTTAATTGAATGTGGCTTCCACATTGACTTTGCTTGTCAGAAGGTCGCAAAATATGATCACATGACCCAGGTACACTGCAAGTGTTATAGAATAGAATAGAATAGAATAGAATAGAATAGAATAGAATAGAATAGAATAGAATAGAATTCTTTATTGGCCAAGTGTGATTGGACACACAAGGAATTTGTCTTTGGTGCATATGCTCTCAGTGTATATACATTAAAATTAAAATAAATACATTATAAATATGAACTAGTTGTCAAGCATCCGAATCACATGACCATGGGGATGCTGCAATGGTCATAAGTGTGAAATATGGTCACAAGTCACCTTTTTCAGTGCCGTTTGAACAGTCTTTGAAACTGGCCAAAAGAGGAAGACAATAAGTAGCTAGCAGATCACTTCACAATTATTTCAATTATTTTCATTGTTCCTCCCAACAAAAGTCTCAATCTCTGTCCTGTTTTTTTTTGTGGTAAGTCAGAAGATGGGATACTTTGAACAGTCACTAAATGAACGGTTGTAAGTTGAGGACTACTTGTATTCACAAATACAAAGAAAACACAAGAATGGAAAGAGTTATGCTTGTCCTTTTCCATTTGAAATCAGTTCCATCATTAGGACTGGAATCTGGAGCCATGTAGCTAGGGGACTCCAAATAAACAAGAGCCGAAGGGAGCATGATATAGCAATAGCAATAGCAATAGCACTTTACTTATATACCGCTTCATAGTGCTTTACAGCCCTCTCTAAGTGGTTTACAGAGTTCAGCATATTGCCCCCAACAATCTGGGTCCTCATTTTACCCACCTCGGAAGGATGGAAGGCTGAGTCAACCTTGAGCCTGGTGAGATTTGAACAGCCGAACTGCTGAACTAGCAGTCAGCCTGCAGTCGCAGCATTTAACCACTGCACCACTTCAGCCCAATGCACCACTTTAACCACTGCACCACTTCAGCCCAATGGGTCAGGCAGGTCAAATATCAACACAATGTGAATTGTTGTATCTGCCAATTATCTTTATTTGCCCCAATGTATCTGTGCCCTGGGCAGGGACCAGAGGGATTTAAAGACAAGTTGCCTTGTTAGGCTCTGCATCCAATCTGTAGAAATGATTAAAATAAAAATTGAGGAACTGAGCAGCATTTATGTTCATAGCTGCCAGCTCCTGGGAAGAAGGCAGAAGAATAACTAGGGCAGTGAATATTTTTTATTTTATTTATTTTATTTATTTATTTGTCAAACATGTATAGGATAGTAGTAGTTTGTATAAACATAAATAAAAAGTTTCAATAAAAGAGGACAATAGGACAGTAGGACAGGGACAGTAGGCACAGTGGTGCGCTTATGCACGCCCCTTACAGACCTCTTAGAAACGGGGAGAGGTCGACTGTAGACAGTCTAAGGTTAAAGTTTTTGGGGGTTTGGGGAAGAAACTACAGAGTCAGGTAGTGCATTCCAGGCATTGATCACTCTGTTGCTGAAGTCGTATTTTCTGCAGTCGAGTTTGGAGCGCTTTACATTTAGTTTGAATCTATTACGTGCTCGTGTATTGTTGCGGTTGAAGCTGAAGTAGTCATTAACAGGAAGGACATTTTGATATATGATTTTATGAACTACATTTAGATCAGATCGGAGGTGATGTAGTTGTAAATACTGTCTAATCGCAGTATTTCAAGTCTGGTGGAATAAGGTATTTTGTTGTGAGCAGAGGAGTGAAGGATTCTTCTTGTGAAATATTTCTGGACTCTCTCGATTGTATTTATGTCTGATATGCAGTGCGGGTTCCAGACAGGTGAGCTGTATTCCAGAATTGGTCTAATAAATGTTTTGTATGCTCTGGTTAGTAATGTAATATTGCCAGAGAAGAAGCTACGCAAGATTAGATTAACAACAATATAAGGAAATGCAGCAGACTGACCAAAAATTACATTTTATTTTGACCCCCTCCCCCCTCAGACTTGGTCACCAAACTATAATGTAAGTGGCCAACTCAGCAACCCATAAGGTTTCCATGAGTTCCTTTTCCTACTAGTGATTGGAATTAAATTGATGTATAGTTAAATTTGATATGGCCTCCCTGCCAAACCACCCGTTAATAGCATGATGAACTTGTCATGTCATTTTTTCCCCTTAAACTAATTAGACTTCAAAATTACAGCTGGTTAATAAATCCTTGTGTAGTAACAAAACTATTACAACTTAGAATGAAAACAAAACAGAAGACTCAGACAGAATCTATAGATTGACTTCAGCTGATTGGCAAACAGGGTTAAGAAAGCTAGCTAGTTAATATCCCAACAAATTTAGAATTATCACAGATGGCATTCTTCTTTGGAGACATGCATGTCCTTCAGATTAATGATGTAGCACTCTGTCCATTTCTGGAAACAGGCAAGTATCTGTACATATGCCTTACCAGACAGCATCCATATTTTCTTTGGGGGTGCCAACACTGTCTTTTTGTTAATGTTTAAAAAATAATTGCAACAGATGGCAAGAAACTGTATGCATAATTGTCAAGCTAGCACAAAACAGTGAGGTGTAGAACTATATTCTGGGAAATGTGTGCCGTTGAAATCTTGTTCCAGAATATAAAAGATGGATAAACTTAATTTATAATAAAGTAAATCTAAAGAAGTCCTCAAGTCAAGCATGAGCTCTACTTATTTTATGGACTTGTTCATGCAATTTTCTTGGTAGCAATATGGAAGAGGTTTGCCATTGACTTTTCAACCTCATACACTAGCCAACACCTTTCTGTGTCTTCTATCTAAGTATAAACTAAACCTGATCCTGTTCAGCTTCCAAGATCAGAAATGGCCAAAAGAGGAAGACAAAAAGTAGCTAGCGGATCACTTCACAATTATTTTCATTGTCCCTCCCAACAAAAGTCTCAGCTTCTGTCCTGTTTTTTTGTGGTAAGTCAGAAGATGGGATACAACAATTAAAGTGCTGAACTATGATAGGGAGGCCCAAGTTCAAACTCTGCTTCTGGAACTCACAAGTTGCTCGTTAGCAGTCACAATGTCTTGTGCGATAATCGTCACAGGATTATTGCAAAAGTAAACACTGTGGGGGAACAGCTTCTCGGTTTATTAGCCAATCGCAGGCTCTTTTCTACAGTCAAGTTGAAGTGCTACTTACCATTCCTAAGACAGCAAAAAAAAAAAATCACACTGGTATAACTTTTCCTAACCATAGCGACCTCTATCTTCTTACAGGAATGATGCCAGCAAATATGTATTTATTTATTTATTTGGGAATTCTTCTATGCCGCCCTACTCCCTAAGGACTCAGTCAGTGCAGTTTTTATTATGCATAGAGTTAAGACATGTTAGGGACAGGCATTTTGACAGTTTTTTACCACCTTTATTTACTTGTCCTTTCATGCAAAGCCACTAGAAAATTGGGGTGTCAAACTGGCGCCCCGCAGGCCGGATGCGTCCACACCCACCCCAGCTCCGCGAATGGTAAAAACGTCACGAAACGTCACCTGACAGCAACGTGATGCGGCGAGTTTGACACTTGTGCACTAGACATTGGAAAACAACCAACAGTAACCCTCTTTGGGGTGGTTGGGGTTGAGGAGAAAATGGATAAAGTGGCATTTTTAGCCATTTGAGAAAACCCACCCTGGTTTTGTGCAGCTGCATTCAGAGGGAGCTTGAGGATTATAGAATACAGTCAAACCTGTGTTTGAAAGCAGGCACGAGGAATATGGTACCAGAAAGCAGTACCAGGGTTGGTTCACTCTCTCTCTCTCTTCACCATGCAGACTTTTTTTCCAGACTCTGAGCCAGGGAATCACCAGAGACTTGGCAAGGAAATGGAGAGAGCATGGCTTGAAAGAACAATTCTCCAATTCCCGAAGCAGAAGGCCTTGGAAGACAACGCCCCAAAACCAAAGAAAGGGGACATGTGTGCCTAATTCAAGTGCCAATTGCTGCACACTGCAACACTGGAGGATTTTAAGAAGAGTGGACACCCATTTGTCTGAAATGGTACAAGGTCTGCTGCTTTAGCAGGGGGTTGGATTGGAAGACCTCCAAGGTCCCTTCCAATTTGTAATTCTGTTATTCTGTAGGATCTACCCCCTAGTGATCCTCAATTATAACACCAACTGGATGGTCAATGAGACACACAGTGAAGCTGCCACAGCTCGTTTTCTGCTTAAGGGGGCAAACAGTATTTAACATCAGGACAGCTAAGGAAGACTTTTAAGTTGCCTCAGGTAAGGGGTGAGGAAGGCAAAGCAAGGAGTTTTCTTTGATGCCACCTAGGGTTTATGCCATGGCAATGTGATAGCTCTAGAAAAATTGTTCTACTTAAATAATGAAATAATATCTCACCATCTGCAGAAGGTAAAAGTGTCCCACTGAAAATATACTTGTGCTTTGACTTGAGAACAAATAATTTAATTTTAACCATCTGGTCAGACTCCTAGCAATTACCAAGAAGAATAGAAATGGGAGAACCCTTTGGGGAAGGATGTTAAGGGTGGCAAAAGATGAAATGCAGGAAGAGGAGAACAGTTTCAACTTTATGTGCCTGTAGCAGGAATGTAGGTACACAATTAAGGCATTTGTAATTGATGACATTACCACACGCCTGCTCTTTTGGCACTGCTCCTGAAGTTTACTGCGGATTCTTTTGAGAAGTGGTTAATCCTAACTGCCATTTCCAATTTGACAGGTACACATATCCCTTTCTGATTTTTCTCCTTCAAATGCCACTTTAAATTGTCCCCTTGAGCCATGGGATTTCCTTGTTTTGCAAGATTTTTCCAATTTTCATTGGCAATGCAAATAGAATTCAGAAATATTATTACTGACAGACAAGAATATTCAAGCCAGTACCAACAGATATATTGGATTGCATTAGAATTCCCGCCCCCCAAAGCTTATTGTATGTGAATTATGCAATGTTTATTATAGCAATAGCACTTAGACTTACAGGATATTTCATCTCAACTCTGAAACAGTAAAAAAAAAGGTATATCTCCAACTATGCAGTGCAGTACTATTAGCTTTTTTACACATTAAATTCTTTAAAAAAAAGTGTGATCCTTGAGATTGTAGTTTGCATTGTAGCTATAAGCAATTCTCAGGATTTAAATAAATGCTCTTGCTCTTTCAGAGAAACTGGTTTGGACTTTGAATCAAGCCATGTTTCATTCGAAATACAAAATATCTGCACGGGCAAGTCAGGGCTATTGGATACGGCTGCAAACCTCCCAGCTATCGCCAGACCGCAACTAAGAGGTATTGTAACTTTCTGCTGCCATCTGGTGGTCGTATGAATCTCTCATTCCTAACCTTGTTCTCCAAAATTCTTCCAAGCCCTCCTCACTAGTTGTGTTTTACGCCTCTAGGAACGTAAACTCGAATTTTCAAACCCAGCTAGTGACTCTATTCGCCCTTTCCCTCGCTTAGAAGTCATTTCGCCTAAATGGGAGGCACCTCACTGACACTTTCGATTTCAAGCCCAATAAATAAGAGAGAAGCTCAAAATGCAAAAAAACCACCCCCCCCCAAAAAAACAGCGAGTCATTCATATTTACTCCTTGGTGCCCTTGCCTCCCCCCCTCCCAATAAAAATAGCCGATCACCGACAATTTCGTGTTCACATCATAAAAATAACGGGCTGGAATTGCATTGCCGGACTGGGTTTTTATTTTTAATATTTAAATACTCAAGTACTTAGATGTGTTCGCAGGTACAACTGTGGAAAGAGAAGACCAGCAGGCGCTCCCTTGCTCATAACTTAAGTCTTTCCTATCATGCGTCCACAAGTGCAAATCACTTTCTAAACTTTTTAGCCGGTTTTTCTCTCTTCCGTCCCTGAAGTAGAGAGGGACACCGAACCCCCCCCCCCCCTTACGTCTGACTTGCAACCGCAGCCGCTGGGAAGGGGAGCTGGAACAGCCCACATTCCTCCCGTCATGCTCAGCGGTGCCGTTGGCGCAGTCACAGCGAGGAGGGCCTGGTGGGCGGGGTTCAAAGCGGAGGGCGGCAATTACCGCGGTTCAGGCTGGGGAAGAGGTCACTAAGCGGAGCGGGATGGCGGAGGTCTGCGCAACTTCAGGGGAGCTCAGCCTAATGGATAAAGGCATCAAGAGGTGAGGGGCTGCAGGGAGGAAGAGAAAGCCTTGCGTAGAGGAGTCTCTGAGCTTTTTCCAAATCCCCTCTCAGGTGTTGCTACTGCGAGGTTGCATCATTTTTGCACACTTAGGGGTTAGCCCCTTGTCTTTCCTTGGGTGTCATGCAGAAGTGCTGGGGTACATTTGGAGCACAGCTCCACCATTGGGGGTTTTTTTTCCCCTCGATCCTCTGCCCATTTTAAAGTAGACTGGGAGACGACAAGCCTGAATTGTTAGCAAAATGCTATTTAGTCTTAAAGGATTTGAAAAAAATTATAAGGGGTGCTCCATGGAATGTGTGGTCTTTTTATGTGGAAGAAGATGGCAAGTAAGTTGAGGCTATCCGGTGCAACAACAAAAGTCTTTCTGTAATGTATAATTTAATTTACAGACTGCTACCATAAGGTCAGCTATCATAGAATTAGATTTCTTCAGTTTGGTGGAGAAAAAATTATCAACAGCTGCAAGTCATGATATATTTTATTCATTCATACATATTAAATATTAATTTGGATTACTGCAGTGCACTGTACATGGGGCTGCCCTTGAAGACTATCTAAAACTTCAATTGGTCAGAATGCAATAGCGTGCACAGTAATTGGGGCCCCTAGTTTGCTCTTGTAACACCTTTGTTTACAAGCTGCACTAGCTTCCAATTTCTTTACAGGTGCAATTCAAAGTGTTGGCCATCACTTTAAAGCCCTGTATGGAACAGGGACAGGTTATCTGCAGGACTGCCTTTCTCTAAGAACAGCTACTCATCCTATTGGGTCAGCTAGGGTGGGCACACTCCTAATCCCTTCCCTTAAATTTTGCTATTTGATAGGAGTTAGGAGGCATGCCTTTCGCAGGGCAGCCCTGTGGAACACTCTGTCTCTGAGGTTCAGCCTTCCTAACCCTCTATAAAGCTTTGAACACCTGGCTTTTCCTCCAAGTGCTAGGATAAGATTAGATGACTGACCAAGAAGTTTGACTTTGCACAATTAGGTATTTTTAATATTAAAATTGTTATCCAGAGAATCATGAAAATACTGATGCACCTTGTATACAGAGTGGTTTTCATGGGCTTGAATACTTGTTACTTGTTATAAGTAGTCCTCGACTTACGACCACAAAACTCCCCTTTTTATGACCCTGTAATCCCCTTAATTCGGTGTAGAGTCATGGCAACTGGATGGAGCCCTAGTTGGATGTCCTTCCTGACTCTGCGCAGAGTTCGCATCAGATATGATTTTTTTTGCACCTTAAAATAGTTGTCAATTGCAACTTAAGTGTTTGTCCCCATTTTCTGACCTTTTGTTGCCCCAGTTGTTAAGTGAATCAGTGTCGCTTTTAAGTTAGTAACATGATTATTAAGTAAATCTGGCTCCCCACTGACTTTGTCAGAAGGTTGCCAAATATGATCACATGATCCTGGGACACTGCAACCATCATAAATATGAGTCAGTTGCCAAGCATCTGAATTTTGATCATGGGGATGCTGCAACAGTTGTAAGTGTGAAAAACTGTCATAAGTCACTTTTTCCAGTGCCATTGTAACTTTGAATGGTCACTAAATGAACTTTTGTAAGTCAAGGACTACGTGTGCTTCAAAGTTTCTACATATTGTTAAAACCAATGTTTTGTCATGTGTTCTTCATTTGTAGTTTAGCAGAGCTGCCTTTAAGTTCAGAGCTTCACACACTCAACTTGCATTGTAACCTGATCTCCAGAATTGAAAGTCTTGATCACCTGTTGAACTTACAACATCTAGATCTCTCATCAAACCGTATACATTGGATTGAAGGGCTAAGCTGCCTTGCAAACATACGTAGCTTAAATTTAGCTTGCAACTTGATAACAAAAGTTGAAGGTCAGTCCTTAGATCAAGGCTTGATGTTGGATTAATAGAGGTTTCCTTCCATTTATGGGAGGGAACTAGAAAAAAGCAATGTTTCCCAACCTTGGCAACTACCAGATGCTTTGACTTAAGGCCTAGAATTGCCTTGGGATAGGCAATTCTAGGAAGTTCACACATCTTGAAGTGACCATGACTGGGAAGCTCTGTGCAGAGTGGGGTTCTTAACTGTGGTCTGTAAATAAATTTCAGGGAATCTGTGTATGTGGATGGGGGAAAAATTGCAACTTTATTCACTTTTTTTTATTCAGTAACGTACGTCAGCAACAACCTGATTTATGATCTCCAGATTTCAAAAAGTTTTCACTTTAATAAAACACATCTAAAATTATACCTTTGAAAAGACATTTTTATAAATTTAACTAATGAAGAAGCATGGATATTGCTATAATCATTATTTTTTAAACATTTTGGTAATCATACTTGGGCATAATTGGTTTACGTTGCATTTAAATGACATTTTTCTGAAAACAAGGTCCATAGGTTTCACCACACTCTCAAAGGGATTCATGACAGAAAAAGGTTCAGAATTTCAACCGTAGGATAGAGAAACCTTGCTAAAGGATTTTTGTTGATTTCTTTGCTGATACCAGTGCTGTCTCTCATACTGTTCTGAATGGCTTCGCAAGTTTCAAGACCCTCAGACAAAAGAATTAATAGTGGAGATTTCCTCTTCCCAGAGCTTCTCCAAGGGGAATGTCCAGACCAGGGTTTTGAAGATGTGTTGACTTCACCTCACAGAATTCCCTTAGCATATTGGCTAGAGAATTCTGGAATTGAGGTCGATATAACTTCAAGTTGACCAGGTTGAGAAACATAGATCTAATGCAATATGTAATGCTACTTGTAGAAAAACTGGATCAAGCCTGTTTGAACTTTCCACAGCTTGAAGATTTATTTATTAGGAAAATCATTTTTACAGTAATAGCTGGAATTTATATTTCTGAAACTGGAGAAATGATAACTTTGTCGTCTTCTCTATAGAAACCTGGGAGGGTCAACCACAGAATATTCTGAATATATTGAAATATATTTACTTGCCTAAAGCACTCTGCCACATCATTTAATAATGGAGGCTGAAATAGAAATGGCTCTTAAGACCTGTCATATTCCCATTCCCTTTGCCCCCTTTAATTACAGTTCTTGAATGTTGGAGATTTATAGCATTTTTGTACACTTGACTCATTAAAAGGATGCCTGTAGAGATTTAGCATTTTTAATAGCCTGTGCCTATTTGACAGTAATGGTTCAGCAATACCTTTTTATTGTACGTTGGCCAGAGTCACAAATCTGTGAGATGAGCAGCTGTTTAAATATGTATAAAAATATGCAACACTCCTTGTTGTGATAGGTGAGATAAAGGTACTCCACATTATACGTGTAGTAAGGTGTGACTTAGCAATGATATCACAAGTATACTGCTACTACAAGAAAACTGTATTGATACTGCAGTTCTATCTCCCTCCTTCCCTTTCTCTCCCCACCCCCAAGATTTTCAGTATGTTTTGAGTTCTTTGGCAGCCTAACGCCAAACCAGCTATCACCTCTCGTTTGGACTACTGCAATGCGCTCTACATGGGGCTACTCCTGAAGAGTATCCGGAGACTGCAACTGATGCAAAATGCGGCTGCGCGTGCTGTGGTGGGTGCCACCAGATACACCCACGTAACACCTATACTCCGCCAGCTGCATTGGCTGCCCATTGGTCTCCGGGTGCAATTCAAGGTGTTGATTATCATCGTTAAAGCCCTACATGGCTTAGGACCAGGTTACCTCCGGGACCACATCCTACCTCATACATCCCCACAACCAGTTAGGTCCCACAGAGTCGGTTTCCTCCAGGTCCCGTCAGCCAATGTCGGTTGGCGGGACCAAGGGGGAGAGCCTTCTCTGTGGGGGCTCCGGCTCTCTGGAACCAACTACCCCCAGAGATCTGAACTATTCCCACCTTGCTGGCCTTCCGGAAAGCCATTAAGACATGGCTCTTCCTGCAGGCAGGGTGAGAGACCATTGAACATCTCAATCTCTCCCTTGGTATGAATGGTGTTTGTTGGGTTTTTTTTCCTATTTTTAAAAATTGTTTTTTTATTATCATATTTTTAATTATATTATTGCTGTTCTTGTATATGCTGTACGCCGCCCTGAGTCCCTCTGGGAGTAGGGCGGCGTATAAGAATTGCAAAATAAATAAATAAATAAACTGAATCAGAAGACTAAAATGGCTATGCTGAGGTTCACAATTAAACATACACAATCAGATCAGGAATAAAAAAGATGAAGAGTTCAGGGAATCATAAACTTTGGCTTGGCTACCAAGGCTAGCCTAAATTAATGGACCTTGGTAATTATCCTAATGTTAACTTACAATCCATTTATAAATGAAGAAGGAGGCAGCATGCTTAGCCAGGATTTGTAAAGGATACATAAAATAAAAAAGATAAAGCTGTCAGAACAATAGCTCCTTAAGGCTTAAGCACAGAATGCTGACTGATTGGATGTGGTGGTAGAATGCTCATAGAATGGCTAGAAGTCTTAAAAGAAGTATCTCAGACTGATATATGTGTGGGACTCACTTCTGATTGTTTGCCTATATAGTTGCTTTCATTTAAAACAAATTGTCTCTTCCCTAGGGCTGGAAAATCTATATAATTTAACTAAGCTGAATTTATCTTACAACCGTATAGATGACCTTTCAGGTAAGAGATTTTCAGCTCAATCTATTCAAACCCAAGCATTACTGACTTTGAAGAACTTCTTTGGAAATCCATATGCGCAGAGCCTAACACAGTGACAGTCAATAGGCTTCAAAATGATGGGTACAACCAGTTGATGAAAGCCTTACCTCTTTTTATCTGCATGCAATGCGTTTGATGCATAATTTAAAAAGAGTAGGATTAGGATTACCCTGATGCACGCACAATTTTGAGCCCAGGGATGTTGACACCCCTGAATGTGTTTGTGGCATTGCAGTTTTGGAGGTCATTAGAACTTTTAGAGAAGAAGGCAGTTTATCAGCAGGACTAGCTTAATATGTTCTTGTGTCTGTAGCTATCAGGTTTACAAGGTATTGCAGGCAAGAAACACACCCTGATGTACTAGCTCTGCTTTATTGTACAGTGACATTAACAGAATCTTATAAGTCTGAGAGGACATTTCTCGCCCCATTGCCTTTACAGCCCAAGAATTGGGTTGCTTGCCATATCCACATTCCTTCTGAAAGATAAGCTGCCTCTTATCTGACTTTATTTATTTATTTTTATTTTATTTATTTTGTCAAGCATGTACAGTATAGTAGTTGTTTGTATAAACATAACATAAGTAAAAAGTACCCATAAAAGAGGACAGTAGGACAGGGACGGTAGGCACAGTGGTGCGCTTATGCACAGCTTGTCTTGGCTGTGGCCCTTCCTGTCCCAAAGCCATTCCCATATACTGTTACAGTGGCTGCAAATCCAAATGGTGCCTGCTCTGTGATGATCTCATAATGCATTGGCAAATTGTCATTCTTGGTGCCTAAATGAGCCCCCAACTTGAATTAGTCTGTCTCTCCTCTATTTCTTGGTTTTGCAACACTTGCTTTGCAATCATAATTGTTTTGTGGAGCTAGGCACAATCGTTTTCCAAATAAATAAATAAATTTGGAATACTTTGCAAAAGAAGGGAAACTGTTTTTCCTATTTTAATTAAACTCTGCTTAAATGATTTTTTGATGTTTCAACATTTATTATTGACTTGTGTTTTTTACAGGACTTCTACATCTTCGAGGCCCCAACTATAAAATTAATCACATTGAACTTCACAGCAACTGTGTAAATAATGTTAACCATTTACTTCAGTGCCTTAGTGGACTGCAATACTTGACTAATCTTACTTTGGAGAAAAATGGAAAAAGTAACCCCATGTGTGCCAAAATAGGTAAAAGTGCTGCAATTGTTCAGGTGATAGGATAAAATCTAGTGCAAATGAAACTAATTTGGAAAAGTATTTGGAGGCTTTTCACAATGCAGTTCTAAAGTAATTTATTTTATTATCTGAAGGCTACAGAGAGATTCTCCTTCAGGCTTTACCTCAGCTGACCATTTTGGATGGGAAGAATATATTTGGTGAACCGATTAACTTAATGGAACCAAACTCATCTGATTTGAAGTGCTTGGAAGATCTCTTAAGCTGTTTAGCTTCATCCAGTTATACAGATGAAGAAGAGGTGCTATAAATTAATATATTTTTGCTTTTATTTGAAGTCTATAAAGTTAGTTTGAACTTCTTTTTGTATGACTTAGAATTTTTAATTTCTTTTTAATAGACTTATGCTAATTTGCCAATAATAACACCACGTATTGATCAAGTATTAGCCCAGTTTCGCCAGAGGACAAAGATATTACCTTGGACTACCACTAGCTCTTCCACTGAAATAATGTCATCTGAGCCAGAAAAAAATAAATTTGATAATGACTCAAGGATAAAAAAACTAGAAGAACAGATATCTCACCTCCTGCAAAAGGTAGTAACTTTTAATGTTTTTTTAGTTTAGCTTGACAAATATTTGTTGGTATATTTTCATTTGCATCGTATTATTCCAATAGAAGATAATATATGCAGCTCATGATTGCATGGTGTCCATTTTGTTGAAAGATGTTGTATAGATAGTTATTCCTTTGTCTGGTGTTCTGATTGTACTTGTCTGAATAATGTTCTTCGCTCTTGTAGGTTGTTACTTCGATAATGGAATACTTAGTGTTTGTTTTTCAATGTGTTTTTTTAATTTCTAACAACATAATTATTATCTTTTCCTGGATCAGCTGAGGAAACAACAGCAAAAGTGAACAGACCAGATAAGTGTTCCTAATCAACATATTTGTTTATTTTCAGGTTACTAATTCTTCAAAAGCTAATGTGACTCTGAAAGCCAAAAAAGAAACAGATTTTACCTCAGAGAGTGGTAGTGAAAGTGGAAAAGAGAATAGAAAAGCTACTAAAAGGAGCAAGTTGCCTAATTATCGGAAAAGCACTTTATCAACCAAGCTCCATTCTCAAAGGGGCAAACTGTCAGCCAGGTATGGTATCTTAGTCTTAATTCAGTTATCAGTGCTTTCTAGTCTGTTACTCTTTCATGAAGATAAGTAATCTGCAGAATTGAATGTAACCTGGTTTTCATGAAAATAAGACTAATTAATGGTGAAGTTTAACAGTGATGGAGCTCATCTTTGATCCTTTCTATAAATAATTTCTATTTTCTCTTTTGACTTGGATAACAAAATTAAAACTGAAATGTAACTGTTGAAAATGAATCTAAAATGTTAGATTTATTTTATTTACTGCCTAAAAAACTAGTCCAGAGGTATATTTCTAAAAACTGTAGAAAGGATGATTGTTTGCAGAAATTTACCTGTGGGATAGTTCTGTAGCTTTTAATACCCTTCTAATTACTTTGGGGCCCTTTAAATGGTACCCACTTGATATTCTGGCGAGCTTTTATCCATTCCAGTATGGGAATTCAATTTTTGTTTCACTTTAGAGAACAAGAGAAAGATTTCATCAAGTCTAAATTTCAAGAATCCCACATCAAAGAGCAAGAAAGTTCAAGCCCAGCTTCAGAAATTGCAAGTTTGAAAATAGTGGGGGAAACACCCAAGAAACTGGGTGGGCCGAAAAGTCAAATGAGAAAACTAAATGTGGATACTGGTATTCAAGAAGAATTCACTTACAGGGTAAATATATTTATTATTCTGAAGTGATATGTGCTTGAAAGATTTTCATTTTTGCTGTGTAGTATTGATATAAATTTTAAACTAAAATTGGGATAGCTTTTGTTGTAATAGAAGCAAGGGACCTTTGATGCATTACTAGTTTGTTTCAGAAAAAGACATTTCCTTCTTTAGGCACTAATTCAAGAATTAGATCAGGAGAGAGAGAAGCGATGGAAAGCTGAACAAGCTGAAAAGAAACTGAGTGAAAGCATTAAGCAGCTGCAGAACCAGGCCAAAGAAGAAAAAGATATTCAAAGCGTAGCTGTTTACACTACAGATAGGTGAGTATTAATATACTCTATAATTTCTTTTGAGTTGACAATGTGTGGTTGCAATTCACATGGAAAGAATTTGTTCATTCTTACATTCTTAAGCTCTTGAGAGAAGTAAAATATGATCAGTTCTTCTGGGTATATATACCGTATTTTTCGGAGTATAAGACGCACTGGAGTATAAGACGCACCTTAGTTTGGGGGGAGGAAAACAAGGAAAAAAGGCCTCTGCCTCCAAGCAATTTGCCAAACAGCCAACAGCACAGATGATATACACTGTTTGCTGTGTATTTCTGTGCATGTGTGCCTGACCCATAGAAATAGCAAAGAATTGGAGAAATGTACATTATGCCAGAAAGTTTTCTTAAATGTAGTCACACTAACTCCTCCAAATTATTTAAATAGATCGGTATGTCTAAATCATGATTGTCCAACCTTTTGGCTTGCCTGGGCTGCATTGAGTGAACAGAATTATCTGGGGTCGCATATAAAATATATCACCAGGCTTAAGGTTGACTCAGCCTTCCATCCTTCTGAGGTCAGTAAAATGAGGACCCAGATTGTTGGGGACAATATGCTGACTCCGCTTAGAGAGGGCTGTAAAGCCCTAGGAAGCAGTATATAAATCTAAGTGCTATTGCTATAAATAACAAATTTTATTTTTTATATTTTTATTATCTTGTGGGGTAGTTTACTAGCTGTCCATGGCCATAGGTAGTCTGGATTGCATACTCCTGTTGTAAATTGTGATTCTCCTGCATTGATTTAATCAAGAGCATCTCAGTTCAGATATGCCTTGACCAGAATAACTGTTCTGACATCTCCTCACTTGCTCAGTCAGAAGTTTAAATAACAGTTTGAAGTAAAATAATGAAGTTGTTGTGGGGAAAATAGGAGGAAAGTGTGTTGCATATGTTCATCACATTGAGTTATTTTTAAAAATAATGAAGTGGGATATAGATAAGTAAATAAATATACCATCCACATATATGTTTCTCAGGCTAAGGGAGCTGATTATGAGAGAAAGAAATGCAAAGACGAGACTTCAGATTGATATTCAGCAACTGAAAGAAGAAGCTGAAAAACTTGGTAAGGAGCTAGAGCGGTCCAAACAAAAAGAAGAGGATCAGCAAAAGGCTCTCCAGACTTTAGAAGAAACTGTCTCCAAGATGGAGTCACAAAAAGCACATCAGCAAGCTTCAGAGGTAGAATTGTTGGTTCTGAATATAACAAAAGATTGTGTTAATATTGCAGTTAAACTTTTTTTTTTGCTTTTTGAATTTTTTAAAAAATATGACCAGAATTTTATTTGATATATAAAGACTAGCTCTGTTCTTCCTTCAATTTGGTCAAATGAATTACATGTACTGATTTTCGGAGCATGTTTTAAGATAAGTTCATCAGAATGATAAGAGTCAATAGTGTTTGTGTTTTGATATTGGATCAAAATAGCTCTGCTGATTCAGTCCAAAAACTTTAAATTATTGCTTCCACACTGGCCAAGAGTTACGGTATAATGCTTGTGTATTGTGCTTTATATTGAAACCAGGTAATAATTTGCAAAATTAAAAAGAATCCCTAACATTTGTTAATCGTACCATGGGAAAACTTTGCTACTGCTGAAGAATATCTGCTTGTGCTATCAAGCTTTGACATTGTGATCGTTTCTCTTGCTGTTATTTCAAACACCACAGATGAAAAGGATTCAAACTGCAGAACTTAAAGCATCAGCAGCCGAGAGAGAAGTACAGTTACTTCGAATATCTCTTCAGCAACAAAAAGAAAAGGTGGAACAAGTCCATGAACTCCTAACACTAAGAGAGCAGGAACACAGGTACATGTTTCCTGATAATCCAGCAAAGATATGTAGCGTTGAGTATGTAAGGAACAGCTCATTTTAAATTTTTGAAACTTTTAACACCTAATTTTAAAAAATGTTGCTAAAAAAAATTTCAAGTTTTAAACACCAGATTTCTTGATTGAATAAATCTGATCAGATTAGCCTTTCTACAAACCTTTTGTAGAATAAATTATTATGCCGCAGTTCCAAATAAAATTTTGTAAAAATCAACAATCGAAAAATTGTGTACAATATAGATTTAAATTGAAAAATCATCAGTGTCTCAGAAAATAAAGAAGGGATCAACGATCATTTTAGGGTAGAACTTTGTGCATAAGACTGTCTTAATTTCACTAATGACTTGATTGCGTATTGTATCTTTTTTTAAAAAAAAAATAGCTGCACAACTTGGGGTTCCTGATGACTTTGGGAGAAACTACCAGAACGTCTCCAGAAGCTGTCAACCAATTATTATTATTATTTTTTTATTCAAAAAGTTTTATTAGTACAAAATTACATAGATAATAGCTAAATATTAAATATAAAGTACAAGCATTTTTTATTTTTCAGGCGAGACAGGCTGCATGGGGAGCCCTCACCTTTCGCGCCCCTGGATGGCTTCTAGGGCACTAGGGGGGCTCTACCCCACCTGTCAAGCTCTCATCTCTCCCCTTTGCCCGGGGAAGAGATTTTCAAGCCACCAGACAGCTGATCTGGCGGCTTTTACAGGAATTCAGAAAGGTGCCCGACGAGGAGCATCCGCGATGCCTGCGGAGCCAAACCGGAGGCCTAATAATTATTTTTAACATGATAGAACTGGGACATTTATCTCAATATATTCAGTGCTCTTTTTTTTTTACTTACTTACTTACCATGTTTCCCCGAAAATAAGACCCTGTCTTATATTTTTTTGAACCCTGAAATAAGCGCTTGGCCTTATTGCCATGCATTTAAAAGCCCGATTGGGCTTATTATCAGGGGATGTCTTATTTAGGGGGAAACAGGGTACTTACTTACTTACTTAATTTACTTTCTTACCTACTTACTTATTAAAATTGTTGTGCATCCCATCACCCCATAAGGTGACTCTGGGCGGTTTACAAATTATGTTATTTCCTGCATTTATTGCTTTTACAAATAAAACTCAAAATAATGAAAATGTCCAACACACCTTCTTCTTCCTCTTCTTCCCACAACAACCCTGTGAGGTGGGTTTGGCTGAGAAAGAGAGCTGGCCCAAAGTCCCCCAGCTGGCTTTTATGGCTAAGAACGTGAGCTCATGATCTGCTTTCTAACCGGGTGCCTTAATCACTAGACCAAACTGACTCTCCCATTAACTGTAACAAATTGAGTGAATACTGGATTAATTATATTTTTGTTTTATACTGGTCTGGCTTTTATACTGGTTTTTTTTTAAGTTCTACCTACTTTGTAGAACTCAGTTCCCATCATGCCAGCCAAAAACATATGTGTCCTTCTGTTTTAAAGGCTGGCATATAAGCTTGAAAGATGACCGAAAGTCCTTATGCAGAAATGGTGGTTCTATAACGGAATTGTAATCCATCCAATTGGAATTTTTATGAAATCCTGGACTCTACTTTGTGCCTCCACATTAAATATGGGCTTCTTAGAAGTACATAATTTTGCTTTTGAGAAACAATTTCTGTTCATCTTAATGTAGAGCTACGGTGCTGCAGTGATTAGATGCAGTACTGCAGGCTACTTCTGCCTGCCTGCCAGCTGCCTGCATTTTGCAGTTTGAATCTTACCAGGCTCAAGGTTGACTCAGCCTTCCATCCTTCCGAGGACCCAAATTGTTGGGGGCAATATGCTGACTCTGTAAACCGCTTAGAGAGGGTTGTAAAGCACTGTAAAGCGGTATATACCGGTAAGTCTAAGTGCTATTGCTATTCTGTCTTATTGTTCCAGAAAAGAACTGGAAACCAGAGTTACATTAAATGGCTCAGAATTTCAAGAAGCTCTGTCAAAAGAAGTAGCCAGAGAAGAACAGAGACATAAGGACCATATTAAAGAACTACAGGAAAAACGTCATCTATTAAACCAGAAATATAAGGATCTAGAGGATGAGTTCCGTGTAGCCTTAACTATAGAAGCCAAAAGATTTTCAGAGGTAAGAAGAGGAAAATTTATTTATTTATTTATATATTTATTCTTATATGCCGCCCAACTCCCGAGGGACTCAGGGTGGCGTACAGCAAAAATACAAGAGCACCAACAAATAAACATTAATTAAAACCAACTACAAAAATTAAAAATTCAATATTAAAAAACATCCATCAGCCAGACATACCCGGGGGAGAGCTCAGATGGATTGGTCTCTACCTCCTGCCTGCAGGAAAAGCCATGTCTTGACGGCTTTTCGGAAGGCCAGCAGGGTGGGGATGGTTCGGGTCTCTGGGGGAAGTTGGTTCCAGAGCGCGGGGCCCCCCACAGAGAAGGCCCTCCCCCTAGTGCCTGCCAGCCGGCATTGCTTGGCTGACGGGACCTGGAGGAGGCCAACTCTGTGAGCCCTAACCGGTCGAAGGGAAGTATGAGGCAGAATGCGGTCCCAGAGATAGCCTGGTCCTAAGCCATAATATATGGGAAAAGAAACCATAGGAGTTATTTTGCTCTTCATGTAAGGTTGAGGTCGGTGATTCTATTTCTGAAAATTGTGTTTTATTTAAAAACTTTCAAAACCTAAGGTCCATACTAATAAGCGCCAATATTATCACCAATTGTGCAGATGTTAAAATGGCATTTGTACAATTGTTATAATAAAGCTGCGGTCTTTTTCAACAACCTTTGTCTAAAAGATTAAGAGATGCTTAGAATGTTCTCCTCTTGAAGGATCTCCCTTAACTGTGATTTTAAAAAATGTTTTTCAATGTACACTATGCAGGGGAAGGATGAAAATAAAGTGATTTGGGTTCTTCTAATCCAGGCTGTGCGTTCTTTTTCTCTGGGTTCCTTTCCTATACCTCAGGTTCATAGTTCTAGGTAGATTTTTGTATATTAATTCTGTCTTTCTAACCAGAATTAAAGTTCATTAAATAGTAATGAAGTCATTCTGAATTAAGAACAAATGTATGTGTACACCACAATGATTCTAGTGTATGAAAGACAGTCAATTGATTTAAGTCTCACTAAATTTTAAAACAACTTTGCTATTGGATTCAGTTCTTCTTCAAATGTCCTTCAGTTTTATAAAGCTCTTAGCTTCATCCTTCTCATTCTTAATAATCTTAGAAACTTGGATAAATCATTGAGGATCTAGCTATGAAGAAATAGTACAACCATTGAAAGACCCTCCTGTAGGTCAGTGGAATGATTTTCTTTAGAACACCTTGGCAAAGGTATACTGCCTGCTTGGTCACCTCAGTTCCAAAAAGTATTATGACTGGGATAATGATTTCTGAACAGTATTTTCTCAAAAATAGAACAAAACAAGCAAAAACCCCAGCCATTTAGAAGAAAAACTTTATTCAGTTATAAGAAAATAAACTTATTCATGTAACTTTAAACCAGTGTATTTTAAAAGAAATGTAATGCAAGTAAAAATTTAAAATACAATCAGTTTGATTTGTCTAAATGTGTCTTATTCTGATCTGTTTTACATTAATAGATGGCCTCCTGAATTGTTCTTTCGTGGTCCAACTTAATATGGCATAGTGAATGCATTTTTAAATTGAACTGTCATTCATTAAAATGTTAATGCTGAACACCTTATTTGAATCTTTTGTTTTCTTGCAAAAATAGGTTAAAGAAGGCTTTGATAGACTTACTGCTGAGCTGGCAGAGCATAAACAAGTTCTTCTCCACTCTCAGCAAAAGGAAAAGCAATCTGCTAGTTTGATCCATGAGCTGACATCTGTGGTGAAAGAACAAAAAGATAAAATCACAGAATTAATCAAAGCAAAGCAAGACATAGTGTACAACTTGAAAGTATGTCTGTTTAGATATATCTGTTATATATTGTGTTCTATACATTGTATTTTGTGATGACTCAGAAACACTTTAATAACAATAACAAAACATTTTGTGATGCTGTACTTTAGATTTGAATCCAGCACAATGCAATGAAAGCTTTTTGTATGATCAATGAGTAAGTAGTGATGCTGACAAGTTTAAGGAGATACAGTTTTGTCTGAAATAACTAAGAAAAATTCATAATCCAACCATTGTCATTCACATGTAGCAAAAATATGGTTTCTTAATATGTGGTGAGTAAGCCACAAGAAAATTTAAAATTTGCATGCTTTATCATCCCATCTCTCATCATTCATGATCATAAACTGGCGATGAAAAGCTTTTCCATGATGAAACATATTCTTGTGAATGGAACACAGACAGTTAAAGACAACATGTAAAGTTTCTGTCCTGAAAGCAGGTGTAGAACAAAAAAGAAGTAAAGAGTGTGTATCTGGCAGAGATGTCTAATTAATAAAGATGAATCTATTGCCTGGATGGAGAAGAATAGAGTAGGGTAAGGTGGTGGTGTATGTTTAAAAGCTTGGGAAATATTTACTTTTCAACCTGGGCAGCAAAAGGTAGCTTTGACCTACATGGAGGATGCATTCGAATGGTGAAAACTGGAAGCTTATAGTTTGCTATCATTTTTTCAGTAGCTGCAGAACCATGATTTCTGGTCCTGCTTGAACTAGTCTCCTATATTCATTGTAAACTGCAATAAACAATGCTCCTGGAATTTAATTCTGACATAGAAGATAGTAGCCCATGCTTTGGCTTGTTAACTATCTTAATTTTTTTTTTATTCTTTAGGATTTCTTTTATCCTCCTTTAGCTTTTCACCACTTCATTGCCCTTGATTAAGTGCTTCATCAGGTTACTTACTTTTCTGAATCTTCTACAATTAAGGTCAGGGGAGTTCAACTAATAGATGCAATAGATGTTCCCCTTCAGTGACATTAGGTTCGCTTAGAAGTCACAACTAGAGGTGTTACTACTGTCAGCAACAAGTGATTATAAATATGATGCGATGTGTATGTGAAGATGTTTTAGAATACCAAGAGTTGATTTAAAGTTGTTGGTTTCTATTTTTTCTTTTTACTTTTATGTAAAGAGCCGGATACAAACTCTTGAAAATATGGTAGAGGAGGACCAACAAAAGACTATTCAGCTTGAGCTTCTTAAGCAGGAAAAGTCAAAACTTACCTCACAAGTAATCGCTCAGGAGTCTGTTATTGATGGATTAAAAGCAGAAAGAAAAATATGGGGAGAGGAGCTGGCACAGCAAGGTAACTACTCAGTCTTTTATTCTTTATCTATCCCCTGCTAGAACCAACCAGCTTATCATTATGTGCCTAATCCCCTGTAAAAGCCACAAAACTAAAGTCTAATACTATACATAGAAGATTTCATATCCCTGCCTTCCTGAAAGATCACCAAAGCAGAGAGAAGGCAACATGTTCCCCTTACATTTGCCAGGAAAAAAAATCATCTCAAAAAACTTGCTTGGTGAACTGCTTTGAGAAACAAAAATTGTCTGAATATGGCATCAAAATACAACATGTTGTGTACCCCAGTTGTACAGCATGTACACCTATTTTAGGGATAATTTCTATTGTGCTACTATGTTTGCAGTGCTCCACACAATTAAAACAGACTTCCCCAAGATGCATATTCACACCAGAAGCAGGAGACTCTGTAAACCGGGTGGCTTCTATTTTTTAAATATCTCTAAGTCAGGGTTTCTCATCCTTAGCAACTTTAAGATGCGTGGACTTCAACTCCCAGAATTCCCTGGCCAGCATATTGGCCAAGGAATTCTGGGAGTTGAAATCTATGCATCTTAAAGTTTCTGAGGTTGAGAAACCTCAGAGACATAAAGAGAACATTTAGAAATACCACGGTTCTCTAGATACTGCTTTCCAAGCCATTATTTGAAATACGGGATAGTTCTTTTGACAAGACTTGGATGTGCTTTATCTCTGTCCAATATAGGTTGGCATAAATCAAGGCTGTCAAACTTGCAGCCCGCGGGCTGGATGTGTCACACACTGGCCACACCCACACCTGGTTTAGCGAAAGGGGAAAAGTCGCGATACGACACTTGACACCGCCGTGACGCTGTGAGTTTGACACCCCTGGCATAAATAGTAACATTTGCTCCTCTTCAAATCCCAACACAGCTTAGAGTAAATGAAGTAAACTACCTCAATAGCAATCAGTTTCCTAGCCGCTGACACACTAGGGAAAATAATGCTAGCAACAATTATCCACTCCAGGAGGAGACCCATCATATCATCAACTGCAATGTCTAAGAAAGTGGCTGTTTCGTTTTAGTAATTCTGGGGAGGGTTAGATAGACCTGAACCCAAAAAGTCAGAGAAGGATCTAATTACCTGTTTAAATCTAGTATTTTCACGAATAAAAATGGGAATGCTACATTTTTATTTTTCTGTAGGATCAAATCTGGGTCAGAGATTTAATCTTCCGAGCTTTTGGACTTGTGCTAGAGCCCCTCTTCAGACAACTTCTCTCTAACAGAATGTTTCTCACACACATTCTTCCTAGAGAGACATTCCCTGAAGATGGGCTAGAGCAGTGATGGCAACCCTTTTTCTGGTTGCGTGCCAAAAGTGTATGTGTGCACCCGTGATATCGCGCGCATGTGCTGGCACCCGCAGTGCAATGCGTGTCCCACCTGCACATGTGCGCATGACTGTCCCCACCTGCGCATGTGCACATGACTGTCCCCCGCGCATGTGCGCTTTCCCACATGTGCCACCCACACATATCCCCCCAGCCCGTTTTGGGCCTGGAAAGCCTCCTGCACCAAACTTTGCCAGTGTGAACGGTCTGCTGCTGCTGCTCCTCACCCTCCTGCCAGCCTCACGCTCCGGGCAGTGTCCAGCATGGCTGTTCGCACCGGCAAATGTTGGTGCCTTAGACTTCTTCTAAGGGAGCATTCCCGGCCAGCGCGCCTCTTACCACTTACTGTAGCCGCTGGGGAAGCGGCAGTGTGCAACCCAGCTCTGGCACTCCGCAGCACGCGCACAGCTTTTGGAGGAGGCTTTCCTGAAGCCTGGGGAGGGCGAAAATGGCCTCGCGTCTCCGGAAGGCCAAAATCAGCTGGCCAGTGTGCACCTGCATGCTGAAGCTGACAGAGCAACACCTTGCATGCCCTCGGATATGGCTCTATGTGCCACCTGTGGCACGCGTGCCATAGGTTCACCATCACGGGGCTAGAGCATTGGTCTGAAAATTAAGAAGACTTAAGTCTCTGGTCCTGGTGACCAACCCAGATTGGATCCTGCAACATTATCCCGGGACACGTATATTTGCCTTCATTCGTTTTGGTTTTCTGATAGCTTATGAGGCGTATATGTAGGCTTCTAGATGTTCCCAGCCTGTAGTCCAGTTATGGTTACATTTCTAAGCAAATTGATTACCTGTAAAAGCAGAAGGACAGGCCACAACCTGAATAATAAATGAATCCGGTACTTAAAACCAAGCTGTAGATCAGCAGTGATCCTTCCTCCATGAACTTTCTTATATATTTCCAGTGTTTACTACACCACAAGCATTGATGTCTTTGTTTTTCTCAGGAGCTTCTCTTGCTCAAGATCGGGGGAAATTGGAAGCCAAAATAGAAGTTCTAACTAGTGAGACTGAAGCTTTGAAAAAACAAAATGAATCTCTCAAAGATGCTTTGCAGATTAAGTCTAAAATTGTGGAAGATCAAACCGAAACCATTAGAAAGCTGAAAGAAGTAAGGGTGTTCTTTTTTTTTTTTGTAGCTGTCATAAATAACAGTTTAGAATAGATCATATTTCAGTTTAAGCCTTGATTATTGAATAAGACAAGGTTGGGTCACAACATGCTAATCCAAAATGAAATCGATCAATGCACTGTGTGAACTCTTGACAATTCTAAAACAGGGATATAGATACAACAGAGATTTATACTTCTATTTTGGGGCATTGGAAAGCTGCAATTGTCATGATGGTATAACTTCATGAACAGATTGAATACTGTTTTTATTTTTTTATTTGCTATCTTTCTGCTTGTGTATTGTCCATTGTTACAGAAGGAAATTGGTGTAGATACCAGCACTTTTTTACAGTTTGGTTTGACGGGGGTGAAATTCAAAATTTTTCTCTACTAATTCTGTGGGCGTGACTTGGTTGGCTTCGCAGGGGAAGGATACTGGAAAATCTCCTTTCCTACCCCACTCTAAGGCCAGCCAGAGGTGGTATTTGCCAGTTCTCCGAACTACTCAAAATTTCTGCTACCAGTTCTCCAGAAACTGTCAAAACCTGCTGAATTTCACCCCTGGTTTGGTACCAATATCAACCTTATATTGTTTTAATTCACTGTGGTAATTAGTTTTAGTGGCTTTTATTTTATTTTAATTTTAATTATGAAAGCTGCCAAGTCATTAGACAAAACAGACAGCAATATAAAATAAATGCTGTTAAATAGAAAAGTCTTTATAAGTAATGTTTGGAGTCAATCACATCATAATTAAAAATAGTTTTGCTGAGTGCAAGGATAAGTATTAAATAGAAAAAAATAGTTTAAAGATTTAGGTTGGATTGAATCTCATGAATTTGTGAGGTGGTGTTGGTAAAATACTGTTTTTCCTGTTTGTTATTCCTTTTCAAAATGGAGAGTATTATGTAAGTTATGTGATGAGTAAGAAATTTTAAATTCATTTCACTCTAAATGTATAATTTAAACATTTTACTTTGAAGGCCTCACAGAACCGAGATGAGCAAATAAGAAAGCTTCGTGAAGACAATATTGAAATACAGAAGAGACTTCAAGTACAACTACAGGAAAAAGATGCACAGTTAGATAATTTATTGGAAAAATTAGAAAGGCAAAATGAGAGAAAAGAAGAACTGAAGCATCAATTGCAAGAAACGGATGCTGAGCTCAATGACATCAAAGAATCTTATAGGTGCTTAAAACCAATATTATCTTCTACACACATTGAAATATTATGGATCATATTCATTCATGATGGGAAGAGAAAATAAGGTTAAACTATAAGCCCCCGTTCCCATTTATAATCCTTGAGATTGGCTGGTGGAAAGCCTGTCTTAAAATTAATAAATAAAATAGGATTTTTCATAGACTAAAGGCAATCTCCGAAGCCACTTAGAACATATTTATTATATTTCAGTGTGATGAATAAAAAATGGCAAGATAAAGGAGGATTGCTGAGCAAGTTGGAAGCACAAGTTAAACAAATGAAAGAAAACTTTGATATCAGGGAGCAACAGCTGAGAGAGGAAAGAGATAAAAGTCTTCAAGCTCAGAAGTAAGTATTTCAATAAGGTCAACACACAATGTTAAGGTAACATTTTAGCTTATTAAACCACAGGTGAATGAAGAAGCATGCTCATAGACCATTTTATCTGTATACTAATTAGCCAAAAAAAATCAAGCTTAGTCACAAACACTAGTTTATTTTATCCAACTCAAGAAGCTAGTCTGTTGGCTGAGTTGCTTGGCCAAAACATTACTTCTAGTTTATAGAAGTGAGGGGTATTTTGCGGCTTGTCTCTGTTTCAATATGAAAGTCAGAAATGTCTCTCTTATATGAAGGTCTTGTATGCAATTTGTTCACATGATGGTTTAATAAACTAGAGCCTTTGTTTTATATGTGAATGAACTGATTGTGTATGCTTTTCTGCTTGTGTTAAAGTGTCTTTTATGCCATACACTTAACATTCAGAACTCATTAGATCTCATATGCAATTTTAGGGAAAGGAATTGTTTGTAGTGTAATTAATGAAGACTGCAACCAAACTTTGGTTTGCTGTCTGTTTTTATATTTTTTGAAGTAGACTTTCAAAGGATCAGATTAAATTAAGAAGCAGTTTTTGAGCACAGCTTTTTTATATCCTTTAGGAACAGTTACTTAGTTAGAGTTGCACCTTTATAGAAATAAGTCACCTATTAGTATACTTCTGTTCTTGCTATTATCTTTGGAGAAACAGCTTTACTTGAAGCAAAGCAGTTTCTGTATTTCTCATCCCTTTTTCTTTAAAAGAACAAATGTGTTATTCTTTTTTACCAGCTTTCATTGAAAATATACAAAATTAAGTTTTCTCTTTTAATGTAATTTTAAATAATATGGATTTAAAAATGGCATTTGTAAACAGACTTGAGAAAATGCTAATACTGTAGTATATGTTCTATTTATATAGAACATATAGTTCTATATATATCTAGTATATCTAGAGAACATATACTACAGTGTAGTATATGTTCTCTAGATTTAAAGACAGATATATATATATATATATACTTAGAATTATCCTAGGAAAGAAGTTTATATGATGGGATAGAGGCAATTTAAGAATTTATCTTGTTTAGGATTATGATGGAAAAACTGCATTCTGTGGATGATGCTTTCCGAAGACAGCATGAATCAACCATTGCAGCACATCAAGCAGAACTGCTACAGCTAGCAAATGAAAAGCAGAAACAAGTTGCGGCAGCCAATGAAAAGGTGATTGTGCTAAGCAGTTGAAATCAGTTATATGTTAATCAAATGAGTTTGCTGGCAAAAGTGATCAAATGTTTACCTTTTTAAACTGTTGCCTGCACTTTTCCCTTTGAAAAAAAAAGTTTGGAATTCAAGAAACTGTGGATTCTTTACAAGGAAGAATAGAAGTATGAAGGAAAGAACTTGGCAGCTTTTTTGTCTGTGAAATTGTTCAGTTAGGTCAGGGATCAGCAACCCGCGGCTCTTGAGCCACATGTGGCTCTTTCATCCCTCTGCTGTGGCTGCCTGTCACCAGTCCGCTCCACAATTGATAGGGCTTTTGGTTAGGACAGGTAGGGGAAAAAGGACGCCGCGCAGGAGGAGACTCTATGGTGAGGGAACCAGATTTATGATCGGCAGAGGAAGGACATCATGCTAGGAGGAGACTCTATGGTGGGGGGAACCGGACTTCCGGTCGGCTCCAGAATTGAACGGGGGACTTCCAGTTAGGACCTTTGTGGCTCTTTGAGTGTTTAAGGTTTCCGACCCCTGAGCTAGGTTAATAGAAAGTTTAGATGTCGAATAGGAAAAGAAAAAGGTGCATGTGCCCATCACTTGCACAAATGGAGCTGTGAGAGCACACACCTGCCACTCGTACGAACCTTCTCCCCCTCTCTGCCAAGCTGGAAAGGTTGGGGACAGCTGCTTTACAGGCCTGAAAAGATTGTGAATGGGAAGACTGTTTGCAAAGTTACTTTTTCATCACCATTGTTGCTACGAATGATCACTGCAAGGGCCAGTCAGTTGCCAAATGAGGATTACCTGTATGTGGTTTCTAGAAAGCGCACTGTTGGCAATTCTATACTTTTCTGCCTCCATGGTATATCTTTAACTGATTTCAGACCTGGGTTTATTGATACATAATAACCTTATCAACAACATTTATTTTAGGTTTACCAGGTTGAAGAAGAAATGCGTCAGTTACTACAAGAAACTGCAAAGAATAAAAAGACCATGGAAGAGAAAATAAAATGGCTAACGGTTGCTTTGAGTGATATTCAACAAGGACTCTGAGATACATCTATAGCACACTTGGCATTTGTAATCATCATTACAGATTGATTGATGATAGGAAATGCTGCAGTAGTGGGTTCTAAAACCCTTTGCTACTGGTTCGTGCACGCGCTCACTCGCGCAATGCTTCTGTGCATGCGCAGAAGTGTCCCGGGCGGGTGGGCAGAGCGTCCTGCCGCCGCCGCTACCGGTTCACAGAACCAGGAGCAACCCACCGCTGAAATGCCTGTTGCCATAAGTTATATTTGTACTTTATGTAAATATTTTCAGAATAAAAGTTTCCTTTTGTTAAGCTATCAGTGACTTAAAATTTCTATTAAAAATTCACTACATCAAACATGGAAGAAGTTTCATTCCATTAAAGCTAAACAGTATAGTATATTAGAATTAGGAGATTGGAGGTGATTAAAAGGACTGAATTTTATTCCTTAAAGGCTGTATAGCATCAAAAGGATCTAGGTATTACAATCCTATGTCTGACTGATTATTCTGAAATTGGTTTTATGAAAATCATTGGAACTACTGTCAACAAGCTCAAAGACCATAAGTTGGCAACCCCTGAAACTAAAATGCCCAGAGTTGCTCTGTGAGTGAGATGGGTGGTCTCTAAATTTGATATATAAATAAGTAAAACAAAGTGAAAAAATCTACTTGTTTGTGATATCTATCGTTGCTATTTTATAATTCTAAGAGGATGAAATAGTTTCTTTTTTACTATGTGTTTGAATAGAAATTATATGTATAAATCAGATTTTTAAATTTAGGTAAGGTAAAGTATGAATTCTGATTTCTTTTTCTACAACTTTTTATGGTTTTATTGCCTATCCTTTCCCTACTTGAAAGGATTATTCAGTTCAGGTACCTTTGCCATTATTTTTGATATTCGAAGCCATTGTCAGGTCTTTGTCAAATTTACACAGTACTTATAAACCATCTTTATTAGCACCCTTTAAAAAGCATTTTTTAAATATGAGCATTTAAAGAACACTTTGAAGGGCTCAATTAGGTAATCAAATTTAATTGTTCACTCATACGAATCCACATAAAAGGATCACTGACAGATGACTTACTGCTTGACTCATCCCTTGAAGAGAAAGTTGCCCATTTTCTAGATAATTGAACCAGGGCTGAATGGAAACGTGCTACTTACAATTAATTTAAAACTTCCTACATCTTTATGTATGAAAACAGACACCAGAAGAACCAGAACCCTCTAGACAGAATTAAGAATCATCCTCTGCAAGGGTGGGAATGCTCAGGTTTTGTGCCAGCTTGAAAGCAGAAGTCTAGGGACTTCTAGTTATTTTATATATTTTATATTATTTTATTTTCTAGTCATTTTATAGAAATAATTGATTTCTGGATCTTAAGATGAACGTCCTTCAAGGCAGACCCAGAACTATACAATAGGTCCTAGCTGTTCAGCTAGAATGATGGGAGTTGTGGTTGCAGAAAGTTCCAGCGTTGCCAATTGGAGAAAATTTCATTTTAACACAAGTGGGAGGCGGGGGAGAGAGATCCGTCGGACTTTGGGGAGCTTGCTAAGCTGAAAAGGCGGGTTGCAAACGTTTCCTCCTCGAAGAAACAAACCTCTTCCCCCCCCCTTCCCTACACAAAACTTTGTCTCCCAGCAACTGAGAGGTAGCGTCACTTCCTCCTCCCCCACCCAGCAAGCAAGGCTGCGAGGCCCGGAGCTGCTCCATTCAGGGCCAGCTGTGCTCGCTGGCGGCAGGGGAGGAGAGGAGGTTTTCCGCGAGGGCCACGTGGGGCCGCCGCTGCCGGGGAAACCCCACTGGCCGAGGAGGCTGGAGCGATGCACCATGGCCGCGGCGGCGCTGGCCGAGGCGGTTTCTAGCAGCGGCGGGAGCCTGGACGGCAGCGGGGGCTCCGGCGGCAGCTGCAACAGCGGCAACAACAGCAGCAGCCGGCACGAGAAGAGTCTGGGGCTCCTCACCACCAAGTTTGTATCGCTGCTTCAGGAAGCCAAGGACGGCGTGCTCGACCTGAAGGCGGTGAGCTGCGGTGGAGGAGGCTGGAGAGGGAAATACGGGGGTCTGAGAGATCAAGTGGGGAAGCCTCCCTTTTCCACGGGAGCTTTTTCCTGCCCTGTTGGAGCAGCAGCTTCCTTACCTGGGTTCTGCAAGGAAAAAGAACTGGAAATAGCGGGGCCGGGGAAGGGTAACTCGTGTGTTTCCAATACTGTCCGTTCCCCCTTCATTCTTAACAAAGGTTAAAAAAAAACAAGCAAATAAGCATAAGTCCTGCATAGTTATCACACCCGTGTCACCAAATGCACCAGAAAGAACGTGTTCAGGTTAGGGATTCATGGCCACTTTTTTCATGTCTTTTATTTTTAAAATAACCTTGTACAGTGGGTTGTGGAGAAGGCTTCCTGATTTACACCTGTATTAACTCACATTACCATTTTTCAGGCAAAGCCACCCTTTTCTCCTCATGAGCTCAATTTTTTTTCAAAGTCCTTCCTTCCTTTAATCCCTTTTCACTTATGCAAACAAACCTGAGCGATTGGGTTAGCCTGCGATAAAGTTTCTGGCCATAAGGCATATAATACTTTGCTGTAGGCTGAGCAGAGATTTACATTCAGGCCTTTCTTCCCTCTATAAATCACCCTTCTCCGTTCTGTGTGTGGTGAATTAAGATGCTAATGCCACACTTCTCTGAAAGTTTGTGCCCATATTCAAGATAAATATGGTAAGAGATGTAAGGGTTGTTATACTATTAATTCTCCCTGGGTAAGCAGTGGAACAATAGATGTTCCTTTGTTCCTGAGAAAATCTGCAGGTAGGATTGCGGCCTAAACGTTTGTGGTTTTATCAAGAAATAAGTTTGGGTGAATGCAGCAGAACTTATTTTCAAATTAAAGTAATCCAGTTCTGCTTGATAAAGTAGATTTATCTAGTGTTAAACAGTGAAATTGCTTTCAGGGTACAAGCCAGGCACCAACTAGCATTGATACTCTCAGCTTAGTCTTGATTACATCCTGTCTAAAGCAGAAATGAATAATCTGCTTTTTAAATCAGGATTGCTGAAAACTGACATTCACCATTTTGAATTGGAGTACTGCAATATAGTTTCCTAAATAGGTATATCATAGTTAAAATACAAAGATCACTGCACCCCCATTCCAATTTTCATAAAAACCCTGTCCTTTTCTCCAGCCTTAATTGTAAGTGTGGGTCTGGCCATCAAAACGTCCATTGTTATTCAAAGGTAGGCCTAGACACTTGCTTAATGGTAGATCATTTTTACATGCTAGAGAGCTTCTCTATGTGCTAACATTGCTTTCTTTTTTTTCCTTCTTCCATTCAGTGGTGCCCAATTTTCAGACACTGCTTGGGCAAGTTCCTGTAATTTTATTGGCAAAATTTTTCAGAAGTAGTTTGCCTCCTTCCTAGGGCTGAAAAAAAATGACTGGTCCAATGTCATTCAGCTGGCTTTGTGCCCAAGTTTGGACTAGAATGCATAGTCTCCTGGTTTCTAACCTGATGCCTTAATCACTACACCATATTGGCTTGGGTCAGTTTACCCAAGATATAAAACAAGTTGAACCTCAGATCAATTTTTAATCAGACAAATAACATGATTTAGATAAATGGATGGATGGATAGATATAGTTAAGTGTTGACTTCTGGCAAAGGCTGCGACTAGTTGCTGCAATTTTCTAGGAAGGATTTTTAGAAGTGGTTGCCATTATCTTCTTCCTGGGGTTAAGAGAGAGTGACGCCTCTTGGTTACGCCTCTTGGTTTCTTAAAGTAACTCTTAAAGTTACGCCTCTTGGTTTCTAGTCTGATGTCAATCTCTACATCAAACTGATTCTCATTTTCTATATTTTAGGTACATTAAACCTGCTGGAATCTAAAATAATCTTTTACTACTTATTTTGGTTAAAAAAATGAAATATTACACCATTAATTGAAGGCGCAAAAAAGATGTGTTTCATCCAGCGAGTCATTATAATAGTATTAAAGTAAAATCTATTTTCCTTTTATTGAGAAAATTTAGGAAGCCTTCTCCTTCAAGGGTTTACATTGAATCCATGCCAATATAAAAATTACTGGCTTAAATATTAGGCTGTTAATCACATTGACTACTACTTGCAGACTGAACTTTACTCTCTTTCTGCCTTGCTTTTAGCAGAACTCGGGATGAAGTAAGGTACCATGTGGCTAACAATATCTCTAATGATAGCAGTTGAGTTATGTGGTTTCATTTTTTTTTGCTCATAAGGTACATAATATTCATATGGGATTCAGCTGGTGAAATTCATATTCCTTTAAAATTTGGCAAAATAACAAGAGGAAATACCCGGTAAAATTTACACTTCCCTAAACAGTATATCAGGGATGGAGTTACCTGTCTTTGCAACAGTGATTGCCATTTTCTGTTCTTTTCCAGCCCTCTTCTTAGATGAAAATGATACATTATTCTTCTGAGTCCTCTTCAAGTGGGTTCCGCCATCTTTTTGACTCTTCCGCTCCCTCTCATCCACTGGACTCACGCATGGCTAACTCCAAAAGAATTCCTTTCCACGTGGGGAGTTCCATAGGCATGTTTTCAGGAGGTCACTTGTATAGGCATTTTGTTTGATTGCCCCTGTTCCACAGGCAGGGAGGGTGGTCCGAGGCCTCTAATTGTGCATCTGTCTCCTTGGAAGGTTGTGATTAATATTCCCTAGGAGGCTTGTACAAATGCACTGCAGCTGCCTAATGAGCCTCTCCTTTTGCCCTTCATCTCCATGCATTGTTCTTTTTTCTCCTTTCTCTTCCCAGGCTGCTGATACATTGGCTGTACGGCAGAAAAGGCGGATCTATGACATCACCAATGTTTTGGAAGGGATAGATCTTATTGAAAAAAAGTCAAAAAATAGCATCCAGTGGAAGTAAGAGAAGCAGTTTATGTATACTTTTATATGCGCGCTGAAAATTTGAAGGGTAACTTTCTTCCATGAATGTGTTGAATGTATGACTTTTAAAGGGATTTGAATTTATTTTGTATATTTTATTTATTGGGAGACTTCCAAGCTATGCTTTACAGACGAACTCAAGCAGTTTAAAGAGTTACGATAGAAACTTCTCCTTTATCTTATAAAACATAACAATATGTAAATATTCTGACCAATTAGGATAAAAAACCCAACAATGCAAATTAATCAAATTAATCAGTATGGGTGATTTTAGGTTATTTTAAAGCCTACAAGACTGGGCATCCACCATAAGTCACCTCAAACCATGAGATGGGCAAGAAATAAATTTATATCCAAATAAAAATAAATTAATGAACAGATAAAGAATCTATAAAAATGGAGGATGTCCTATTTCACCTTTCCACAATGCAAATTGCTTGCCAATAAAGCACATTAAATTGGCATTCCTGATAGACCTTACTATTCAGTTCTCAATAATATTTACTAATGATTACCAATTTATGTGTTTTTGGCAGGCATTATATTTCGGATAGTAGGAAACATCAGCAGCAATAGGACATATGTTTTGTGCCAATACCATAAAAAACTTGTTTTTCCTGATTATTAGGGAATAGATTTTTTTCAGTTTTAGGGCACATGCTCGGGATATAATATATGAAAATAGTTTCTTTCAAATATTTTTCTGCCTTAGTATGAAAGTTAACATTTTTATATTAAGGAGTCTTCTGTATAGCAGTGTTAAACTATTTGTCTCATGTGCTAAAATCAGATGAAAAAGATGAAAACACTATTTTACCATTCTTTCTATCACTTGGGCTGGAAAGGGAAACTGGCAAAACTTTTGTCACTTTCAGGCAAGCTGAACAGCTTGAAAGACTGAAAATCTGCTGCTTTTTGTCTACTTATTGTCACTTCATAATATCATTAACTTTTTTTCTTTAAGAGGTGTAGGGGCTGGTTGTAATACAAAGGAGGTCATCGAGAGATTGCGATACCTTGAAGCAGAAATTGAAGAGCTAGAAATAAAAGAAAAGGAACTGGATCAGCAGAAACTGTGGTTACAACAAAGTATAAAAAATGTTAAAGAAGATTCCATCAATAAATGATATCCTTTGATATGAAGTATAATTTGTTAGAGTAGGACAAGCCTTCTCCTGGGTCCTTCTGTACCTTTAACATTGATTCTAGATACTAGAGATGAGATTGGGGCAGAAGACAGAGGAACTGGAATAGGATGCCCCAGTTCACAAGTACATTTCTGTTCCTATTGCATTGCCTGTATATTAATTTCACTCCTTTCTTTCTTTCTTTCTTTCTTTTCTTTTCTTTTCTTTTCTTTTCTTTTCTTTCTTTCTTTCTTTGTCTTCCTTTCTTTCGTCTTCCTTCCTTTCTTCCTCCCTCCCTCCCTCCCCTTTTCTTTTCTTTCTCTCTTTCTTCTGCAGTAGAAAGCAACCTCCCCCAAGGCAAATATCTTGTGACAGCAGCTATGAGATGCTCCTAAAATTCCAAATTACTCACCAACTCCCAAGACACAGGGGATTCCTGACATAGAGTTTATGGCTTATAAAACGGTTCCATGTGTGCAGGTATATCTGGATGAGAGAAAGTGAGGGGGTCCCTGAATGTGTGAATGCACATGAGAAACATCCATGCCTTTTCCAATCTTTCTTTCTCTTTCTTCTCGGCGACGGGAGAAAGAAGAAAGTGCTCAGGCCGGCGCTGGGCTTACTTTCCTCGGATACTGCCTGGCATGCCCATCCACCAGCTCTCCAGGCAGCGCCACTTTCTCCCTGCCTTGCCAAGGCACCCGCCAGCCCAGAGGCCTGCAGATCCCTGAGGATGCTTCCAGGCCCGCGAAGGTCATGGAGCCGAAGGCGAGAGGGACGACAGCACTGGCAACTGCGCTCCAGTCCGGCAGCGGTGCATCCCCTGTCATGTGCCGTCCTGGAGCATGGTCTCCAGGCTGGCAGGGGCCTTAGCAGGGCAGGGAGAAAGTGGCACTGCCTGGAGAGCTGGCAGATAGGCATGCTGGGTGGTCTCCGAGCCTCACCAGGAAGGTAAGCCGAGCGCCTGCCGGGCCCACATGCTCCCGTCCCCCCTTGCTTCGGTCGTCTCCTGGGAAGTTCACGGAAAATGGCGGCGGGCGGAGATGGGCAGGGTGGAGCTGCCAGTGCAGCAGTGCCCGGCGAGGAAGTCCGGGCAGGGAGGGGTGGCCGATTGTCTTGTTCACGGCGCTGTGGGGCGGATGGGCTGGAAGAAGCGTGGTTGAGCGGGGCCGGGGCAGCGCAGCCCATTGTGCCTTCTCTTGCCCTGCTCTCCATCCCGGAGGGCCGTGCATCCCCCTGCTAATCCTCCGTACAAACCGCCTGCCCCGTTTCTGCAAAGGCAGAGCCCTGCAGGGCGATTTAAAGGAGGAAGGGGGATGCGGTAGAAAAGGCCGCCTTCCACCTGTGCCTCCCGTGCCGGCTCCACAGGACTTGGGGCTCCGAAGCAGCCCAATGGCTTCCAACCCAGCACTGCAGGCTGAGTTCCCAGAGTGGCGCCGGCGGTTGGCTGGGCCGATCTGCAAAGAGAGCAGGCAGGTGGCCGGGTAAGAAGCCAGTGGGCTGCTTCGGAGCCCCAAGCGCCGCAGAGCCGGCACCGGTGGAAGGCAGCCTTTTCTGCAGCATCCCCCTCCCCTCTTTGGATCGCCCTGCAAGGGGGGGAGCTTTGCCTTTGCAGAAACGGGGCGGGCGCATGTGCAGCAGCCCCGGGACATCCGCTTGCCCTTCCGCCATCCCTCTCAGCGTCTGCATTTCCACCAAGGGCCGCCCACCCAGCCACTGGCTGGGCCGGGCTGGACACCGACCTCAGAATGCAAGCGGGCGTAAGGGACTGCCGGGAAGACCACGTGGAAGGCCGCCAAGCATGGCAGGGCTGCGGGGAAGGGAGTAGGCTTCTACCTCCCTTCCCTGCCGCCCCGACATGCTTTCCTGCCTTCCACGTGGCCTCTTAGCGCACCCCTGCCACCTCCCTTGCCTCATAGCACCCCCGTGCTGCCCCCCCTTGCCTCTTAGCGCCCCCCTAAGTCATCCCACTGCTCCCCAGGAGGAGGTAACGCCCACTTTGGGAACCACTGGTCTAGAGCAGTGGTTCTCAACCTTTTCTTCACCACGGAGCTCCTTTAAATACCTTTTGTGGCCATAGACCATATTGGCCATGGACTCCCAAGACTTAACTCAAGATTTAAATTATAACATTTCTTCAAGCCTTCGCGGGTCACGTAGTGGCTCCCCAAGGGTCTGCAGACTACAGGTTGAGAACTACTGGTCTAGAGTGTCTGTAGGATATTTGGCATTGCACTGAATTTGAATGGTTTATAGAAATTTTTTCCAGAGTTATAAAACTACAGAATGGCACATTTGCTTGAAACTTAATTCCCTGTTAAAAAGTCATCACTTTCAGTCTGGTAGTTCTCAAAGACATATTAAAATGAAAGAAACCATTTCATTATTTTTGAATGATGCAATTTCACTCATGGGTGATGAAGGCCACACAGAATATTTGAACTAATTGTTATACTCTTTTAAAATCTCATCAACTATATATAATCAATTTATTTTGAACAATTCCTTGACAAGACCCACTTTTTCATATATCACTCATGAAGACATTTGTGACTGCTTCAGTGGTAAGAGAAAAGATTTAAGTCTGCAAATTATGTTCCCTACATGAGATACACACAGGCTGTGTGATTAGTGTTAATTTAAGCATATAGCAGTTGTTTTTCAGAGATCTTGCCTCATGAAATCCTCAGGAGCCTTTTATCTAATAACATATGCTATTCACAGTGCAGTGTGCTATCAGTTTGTACTGTAATATATAATCTGCTCTGTATCCTTAATTCCTTTTCAGAGAGTAGAATACAATAGGATTTCTGTCTAAAAATCAGAGCAGTAGGAAACAGCACCCAGATGGGGCAGTAAATGAAACTTGGAAGAACACAAAGAAAAGTAAAATGGCCAATGTAGAATCGAGTAGGACTGTCTTCTCATTAAAGCATGACTTGTTGTTTACAGAGCTTTTGCCATGTGCATTAAAACCTGGAGTTTCAGACTGAACAGAGATTGAACTGAGAGAGTGCATATAAAAATATAAACAAATGCATTCAATTAAGATTTGACTGTTTCTCCATAAATAGGAGATACACTACTAGCAATTCAAGCACCTTCTGGTACACAATTAGAAGTTCCTGTGCCACATGTGGTATGTAGAAATAACCATTTTGATTTAATTGGAACAGGGAATTCATTGATTATCCATTTATTTATTTATTTATTTATTTATTTATTTATTTATTTATTTATTTATTTATTTATTTATTTATTTATTTATTTATTTATTTATTTATTTATTTATTTATTTATTTGGCTTTTCTTATATGCCGCCCAACTCCCGAGGGACTCAGGGCGGCGTACAGAAAGAGAAATACAAGAATAACCAACAATAAATTGCTAAAACCAAATATAAAAATTAAAAATACAGCATTAAAATCATCAGACATACCCGGGGGAGAGCTTGGCTGGAATTAGGCTCTACCCCCTGCTTGCAGGAAAAGCCATGTCTTTACAGCTTTTCGGAAGGCCAGCAGGGTGGGGATGGTTCGGGTCTCTGGGGGAAGTTGGTTCCAGAGCGCGGGGCCCGCCACAGAGAAGACACTCCCCCTGGGGCCCGCCAGCCGGCATTGCTTGGCTGACGGGACCTGGAGGAGGCCAAGCAATGGAGGAGGCCGTTGCACAAAGCATATAATTTAAAATTGTTATCTGTTTTGTATCAGTTTTATAAAGTTGGACTACTATTGGTTAGTCTCACAAATTGTTTTAAAAGATTCAGTGTTCAGTAATTCAATTATCCATCTAAATGATTGCAAATGATGTAAGGATTATTTAAATTGCAGCCTTGGTGATGTGGTGAAGATAATGATTCAATCGAATAGTTGTCTTTATTAATCAACTTTAGTTTGAAGCCTATATACTGCTGAAGAAGTGATATATGAGTGATTACATTGCACTTAACTATAAAATGTTAAAATGTTATCATTCCAGAACCATATGTTTAGCTCATGGCTCCTTCTGTGATTAGCCACAGAATTCACTGTATTTCTGATGTTTAATGTCCATAAATTGATCAACTTGAAACCATGGTTTGCAATGACTTGAAGTAGCATGCATTTAGTATTCAAAATCACATATCATTGGTATTGACTTCCAAACTACATGGAAGATGGAAATTGTGTTATTTATCAATCAGAATAGAGCTGGAAGTGACCTTGGAGGTCTTCTAGTCCAACCCCTTGCTCAAGCAGGAGATCCCTATACCATTTCAGATAGGAACGCTGTCCAATCTTTTCTTAAAAACCTCCAGTGATGAAGCACATACAACTTCAGAATACAAGCTGTTCCACTGATTAATTGTCCTCACTGTTAGGAAGTTTCTTCGTAATTCCAGGTTGCTTCTCTCCTTGATTAAGTTTATTAAGTCTTGCCTCATGGTGCTTTAGAAAATAAGTTAACCCCCTCTTCTTTGTGGCAGCCCCTCGATTACTGGAATACTGCTATCATGTCATGCTTCTTTTCTCTAGACTGGCCATACCCAATTCCTGCAACCGTTCTTCATATGCTTTTTCTTAATATGTTTTTGTCTCCAGACCCTTAATCATCTTAGTTGCTCTTCTGCTCTCTGATTTGTACTACCTAGATAATAATTTTCTAATTAATTTTTTCAGTTACCTAAGTTTAACTTACGATACAAGACAAAATTGCCAATGAATTGGATCCAAATTTTGTTTTGTGTAGCTGGCTTTTTGATAGCAGCAGCACTAAATTATTCATGTCAAATCTGAGCCTCATGGTTTAGGTGGGATTCAAATAAAAAAATTGGATTGTAGAATCTAATAATCAGAAGGGACCAGTGGTGGGTTCCTACCGGTGTGGTCCACTCTATAGCACTGGTAGCGGCCCGCTGGTGACGTCACCGTACCGGTGCGGTCGGTTGCCAGTGCTGGGGCGCCGCCATTTTTCTTCTTCTGCGCATGCCCAGAAGCTGAGCTTCTGGCATTGCGCATGCGCTGCCTTCCTACCCCACAGTGAGTCCAAGCAGGGGAGGATGGCTGAGGGAGCGCGTGAGACGCTGAAAGAACAGGCGGCAGGAGCTATCTCCATTCCCCTCCCTTCAGCAGTCCGAGAAGCCACAAACGTGTGGTGATGATTCCAGGCATTTTCGCACGTTTGAGGCTTTTCGAGCTGCTGAGGGGAGGGGGAATGGGCGGCAGGACTTATCTCAGTTCCCCTCCCTTCAGCAGTCTTAGACCAGTGATGGCTTCAGGGAGGCCTGCTAGGCCCAAAATGGGGTGCGGGGGGTTGTGCGCGCATGCATGGGGGAGCGCGGGGGTTGTGTGCCCATGCGTGGGGGCGGGGCAGCGTGGGAGGTCGCACACGTATACGCAGAGGGCGGGGGGGCATTGAATTATGAAGAAAAAAACATTCGCCATCACTGGTCTAAGATAATTGCCTTAGGATAAATTTTTTAAAAATCAATAAATTTTCTGAAATCCTGCTGCAATTCCTTACTCAAAATAAATTCTATATCTGCATTCACTGCCAGAGAGTTCTCTTTTTGCCTTCCTGTGAAAATATTAGATATGTAAATATAGCATACTTCTATTATTGAAGAATTTTGCTTTGGGGTTGTGCATTTTACGGTACTTGTTTGCAATATTTTACTCCATTAAACTGCTAAATAAGTAAATGTGTAAAGATAATTTTATAAAAAATGCCAATTTCATATTGAACAAAACGAGGTGTTAACTAAAGACAGAAAACATGTTAGCAAACTGATTCCCTACTGTTGCAGTTCAAAACTTTCATTTATAATTTTGAATGGAATCAGTTTTAACTGACTATTGATTAGTACTTCTGTTTTCATATAAAGCATGTTAAGACTTTCATTTTACTTTACCACTCTCTCTAAAGGGACAAAAGAAATACCAGATCAATCTAAAGAGCAGTCTGGGCCCTATCCATGTATTGCTCATTAACAAAGAGTCCAGTTCTTCCAAACCGGTTGTTTTCCCAGTACCTCCACCAGATGATCTCCTGCAGTCTGCAGTTCCACTGACTTCCCCTAAATCAAATGCAGATCCCCAGAGATTACAAGAGCCTTCAGACCTTAATCAGAAGCAATCCCTTCCACAGACTCTAGTGACAGATATACCAACAGGTGGGTATAGAAACACTTTTCCTTTTCAGAAATTTGCCAGAAAACTTGATACCATTGTTATTTAGATTTTTTTTGTACTGTTTTCTTAAGGGATGTGGTTGTATCCTGTATAATTTTTTCGACTAACTAGGTTATTTACAGACTAGATTTTTGAAATTTATATTTGTGTCCTATCTAAGTAAACAATTAGGATCTTGTAAAAATAATATATTTGCTAAAAAGAGAACTCTAAACTAAGCTAGTACTATTAGAAAATATATTTTAATTCCCAGTGCTAGTTGAGCATGGTGGCTTATGTGGTTAGGATGCTGGGCTGATGATTGGCAGGCTCGTGTTTGAGACCTAGTTACTACCACGGGATGGGGTGAGCTCCCATCAATCACTCCAGCTCCTGCTGACCCAGCAGTTCAAAAGAGGGCGACCGTGAGTAGATAATAGGTACTACTTTAGTGGGCAGCTTAACAGGGTCTCAATGGTTTTCTCATTATAAAAACAGTATTGAAAGTCATCTCAGGCTGTAAATCAAAATTCTTTAATCATGTTTTGAGTGCAAGAATATCTTCATTTGTGAGGAAGTTTAAGCATGGTATTCTATTTGATCTGCACTGAAATGAAATGAGGCTATTCCTAATTATCCATGGCTTTGCCTTCTACCCAAGCTGAAATACTATAGTTTTCAATTTTAGAATTAATTACCTTAAACCAGCCTTTCAAATTTGTTTTAAAATTCCAACTTGTTCTGAACAAAATGTGAAAAATAGCTAACTAGAAACATAATTTGATTGTTGTCCATCATCAAGAAAACAACAAAATGGGTCTGCATAAATAAAAAGCTTGTGATACTGAATATGTTCTCTGCCTTGAATTGTTTATAAAACAATAAAGGTGGGAAATCAATAAACAAACAAACATTTTGATAGCTAACTAGTTACTTATGTACTTGCTGGTGTGAAAAAATTTGCTTCTCTCTATAATCTTATGCTGATACTAGTAATTATGAGGTGGCATAGATCACCAAAATATATGTATGAAAATTTAAACAACACATCTTGCAAAAATGCCAAATTTGGCGGGATTTTAGTTTTTGACTGAAATAATATGGGAGCATGCTGAAATCTTTCAGGATTTCATAAACTCTTGAAATATTATTTTAGTGGATTGTTGCACATCTTCCAGAATCGCTTTCTGCGAGATGGGCGGCCATATAGATTAATAAAATAAATAGAGGTGGTCAACCTGTGCTCTTTTTCAATGTTTGTTTATTGCATTGAACTATCATCTTGGATTTTAACTTGAAAAATTTCCAATACTCTAGATATCCCTTTACAAGGAAGCCCAGCTCCTGAAACACTGTGTGCCAGTATTCCAGATTCTGAGTTGTATGATAGCCTTGTAACAGAAACCACGCCTAGCTCAACAATCCTCCCATCTTCCTTCCTTCCACTGGATGTCAATAGTATTCTAAAGTCGAACACATTTGACATAGCAAAGATGGATGAACCTGGAGGTAAAGATCATCTTACATTTATTTATTGATTTGATTTTTTAAAATCCTGCCTTTATTATTTATAAATAACTCCAGGCGGCAAACATACCTAATATTCCTTCCTCCTCCTATTTTTCCACACAACAGCCCTGTGAAATAGATTGGGCTGAAAGAGAGTAACTAACCCAAGATCACTCAGCTAGTTTTCATGCTTAAAGTGGAACTGGTACTCTGTCTGCTGGTTTCTAGTCTGGTGCTTTAACCACTAAATCAAACTAAATCAATCTAATCATTTAATGTTAATTGGAAGTACCAGAAATCCAAAACTTGAAAAGAAGGAGTTGTACTTTTCTTGTTTTGTAAAAATGCTTAGCTGCTTTATTTTTATTTTTTTAAAAAATAGAAGTTTTATAATTGACTTTACTTCTGGGGTCAAGCCTTTTCATCCATAGCTATTTTATAATCACTCCATATGGTCCATGGGTGACTAGACATAGGATAATATAGCCAATTTCTTGCATCTACAGTGCAATATATTACATCTGAAGGATAATTCTTACTGCCAATATCTGCTTGACCAGCTTTTCCTTTATGACACTAGAGAGATACCCAGATTGACTAACAGCTATTGTAGTGGTCCAGATACAATTCTCAAATGCTTGCCCTCATCCTGGAAGCAATAAAATGGAAGAACTTCTATCTGTTCATTTCAGCAACATCCTGTTTTCCACTTCTCTCCAAATCTTTTATTATGCTTCATAGATAAATCTTTGGAAAGGGAAGTAGAGAAAATACAGTGTTCTAAATAATCTTTAATACTCATTTGTTGGAATCAACAGTGACATTAAAAAAAATTATACCACTTGCGCACGTTATGCCCACAATTTTTGCAAAAATTTATAAGGCTATAAGGATTGCCAATATCCGTGACACATTTTTGATAAAGTACTTTCAAACTCTCTGTGTGCTTTAGGAAAATAATCTAAAGCAGTTTTTGATTGTCTCCTAGTTTATGCTTCTGGTTGCTGGCCAAGGGCTTAGTTTTTCCAAGTGTGCTCTTCATAACTGCCATGCGGTTAAATTTTTTTTTAAATCCTGATCCTTGTAACTTGAGATCACAGTATTGGGTGTGGCACAGCTTTGTGTTCATTTCACTAAGAGCAGCTTACATGAAATATTAGAAGTCCAAAAGAAAGTTTTGAACAAATTAATTGAAGCTAGATTACCTGGGTACTGTATTTTACTAAAAATAGATCAAAATATTGTAACTTTAATTCATTAGCTAAATTCATATCCCATATGCTGAGGTAGGTTCTTTTTGAGAGTGAAAAATGCTTTGTGGAGGTTTGAAAGTTAATACGTTTGTTTAATAAAATGTGTGTTAGATTTGCTGGGCTCAATATATTATTTTTTGTTTTCACTTTTTTGGCATTACAGTAGAAATTAGGGAGGTTAAATGAGATATTTTTATTTTGCTTAGGCATTTTGGTTTGCCATTTCTGCATATGCATAGTTGTGAATTTCCCTTTGTCAACAGGTGTTATTAACAATGATATCATTGACGAACTGATGTCCTCCGATGGTAAGTTTCTTATATTATAAAATTTGAAGATGTAAAATTACACTTTACAAGTTTGCACAAGTGTTAGTTCATGATTCCATTTTTGGAGGATGTGCACCAGTAAAAATCAGAATTTCATTCATTGGTGTAAAAAGATTTGAGCACTGAATTTTCCACTTAACTAGTGGCATCTATATTTATTACTTCCATTAAAAATAATGTCCTGACGTTTGGGAGGAAGCACCTATAGTCAAACCAACCTGCTGTAGGTCATTAACAGGGTGTGAATTAGTAGCACACTTCTCAGCAGTACATAGAAATACTATGCTGAAGGCAGTTAGTAGCCATTGTGCCTAGAACCAACTGGAGTCAGATCCATGAAGTTATCTCTTTTAAAACAACCTCAGCAGATTCCTGCTGGAACAAACCCCTGCTCCATCTAGTCCAGCAGTCTTTTCTCACAGTGGTCAATGGAAGCCCACTAGTCTTCCAGCAGAAGGCTTTCAGAGACAATCACACTTCCATCAAGGCTAATAGCCTCTGATCTTCATGACTTTCATGAATCAGCCCAATCTTTTTTGAAGCCAGCCAGGCTGTAGCCAGCACATCTTCTTACAGAAAACCATTTATCACTTTGACAGTACATCCATTGCATTGAACTTCATGCAGTACCCCTTGCACGTCGAGTATGTGTGACTAAAGCAAAACAATACTTGTGGAAAGCTAATATTTGTTTTTGAAACATTATTTACACTTCAAATAAATCTGAGTCTGAGGCTTAGGTTGTTCCACCTTAGGCTTCCTCCCTACCCTGTCATGCCTTGGTCTAGTTACCTGTTCTGAAGATTGACTTCCTAAAATGCAATGCAATGCGAAGCCTTCCTGCAGAAGCTGCCTTACATCATTCTGGAAACTATCGCCATTCTTGCAATTTCTCTAAAGGGTGTGATTTTCTTCTCAAGGCAGGGAGGAGGCCCAATGCTATAGGACCCAGCGGGATGGAAAGCAGGCCTATGGCCTATGGGAATCCAGCTGGGTGAGAAGCTGTGCATGGGGTGCCTCAGAAGCTGGGGAAGGCACCAAGGGGCCCAGCATAGGCACATGTGATTTGGGGGGAAGCTGCAATGGGCTCCTGGAACTTTGTTGTCCCCCCATACCCACTCTAGGCACCCACATTCTGCTTAACAGTGGGGAGAGCTGGGATGGTAATTGTTGAGCAAGGCAATTACATGGGTGCCTTGCTTAACAACCACAGTTCAAGACTCAGTTGTGGTCGTAACTTGAGGACTACCGATAGTAGATTTTTACACAGAATATTCCTGGTGAAAACAGGAGGCAAGCAACTTTGGCCAGTTTCTTCCTTCTTTTATAGTCCTTGGAACCAATTTTCTCGCTTTTCAAGGCAATCTTCCAATTTTTTTTCCAGCTCTTGATGGGGGATGGGGGGTGGCATGGGGAATTCTAGGAGAAAGGAGAATCTAGTAAAGACTGTTATTATCTAGCAAGATAACTCCACTTGGTCAAAATACTACTGCTGAAAAAAGTCTCCCCTTACTTATGGAAGACTGCCTCATTCAAACCGATGGTTCAAATTGAATAATTTAATAGATGAAATGGTACTATTACAGCAGTACTAAGATACACCGAGCCATGGTAGCGCAGTGGTTAGAATGCAATATTGCAGGCTAACTCACTGCTCACTCCAGGACTTCAGTCCTGACTGGCTCAAGGTTGATTCAGCCTTCCATCCTTCCGAGGTTGGTAAAATGAGGACAGATTGTTGGGGGCAATATGCTGACTCTAAACCGTTTAGAGACTGCTGTAAAGGACTGAAGCAGTATAAAGTCTAAGTGCTATTGCTATACTCATTTTTATTTTTTAAATACCAAGCTGTATTTTGGAGGAGGATAAAAATGAAAACAGCTGTTACTTTAACATAGTCAAAATCTAAGCCAATATTTTCATATTGCCCAAATTTAAACAGTAATTCCATATTCTGGGGCAAACTAAAGTAAGGGATTTACTAACCTTTGGCACTCGTTCAAACAGGCTAATTCAGTTCAATGTTAAAGTACATATTTTTGTTTCTTTTCCTATTATTTTTCCACCCATTATATAAAATTTTGAATAAGTCAGAAATTTATTCTGTCCACAGCAAAGAAATGTAATTATATTTAATGTGCAAAATCCTTTTTTCTTACATTTTTAATAAGTCCTCAGAGAAACTTTATGAATAACATTAGACAGTAGTGATTTAAGTGTTTAAATCACAATTTCACTTTAAATTATAATTTCAGATAGTAAGTATAGACCAATGTCCCAAATCCAGTTCTCTGTTGATAAATAATTTGGCTCTTAGCTATGCAGAGACTCTAAAGAGATGAATATTTAATAACAAATTGGAATGTTTCCTCAATTGCTTGATTACTGCCACTTTGGGGAGGATTAGTTTTCCAATTCATTATATAAAATCCAGGTATTCCTTCCAACATTATTGTATACACTTAGGCAAATAGATTTCTAGTGTTGAAAGCTATGCGTTCCATTCTGTATCTGGAATAAAAAAAAAGACAAAGGAAAACCATTTTTACTATAAAGATATCTAAATCTCATTCTTACTATTACTTCAAAGGTTATGCATAAAAACCACATTTTAAAATTATAACAGGTAAAAACCTATGAAAAGATAGAAAGCCAAGAATTCCTTAATGCTTTGTATTATGAAGATTTTGGTTGGAAGTTACTATGAAATATCTAAAAATCCCTGTCGCAGAGAAATAAGTTTTTGGAGGTCTGGCCAAACTTCAGCTTCATCCTTTACTTTTTACTTGTTCCTTAAATTCTGCCTATAGATAATACCGGCTTAATAATTTAGCATATCTATTTCATTAGATACCGTGTTTCCCCGAAAATAAGACCCTGTCTTATATTTTTTTGAACCCTGAAATAAGCGCTTGTCCTTATTGCCATGCACTCAAAAGCCCGATTGGGCTTCTTATCAGGGGATGTCTTATTTTGGGGGAAACAGGGTACTTGGTAGTACAAGTATCTAATTTGTACAATGTACAAGTACAACTGCATTGTAAATGTATTTATTTACTGAGAAAGAATCATTTGTTTTGTCTGAATTTAAAATTAAAAAACTAGAATTGAAACAACTCAATAGCAGTATGTATTAATCACAGGAAATTTGTGAACTATGCTTTTTAAAAAAATATCTCTTGAGTATTTTTAAGAAAAGGAAAAGATATACAAAAAGGAAGTAAGGAAAAATGCATTTGATAGAATAATATACCAGTGATAAACATCTTACACTAGTTTTTCTTTAAGTATAATCTTACATATTAATTTAATGTTTTTCTACCACTGACATTCCCATTATTGTTTAGCAATGATTACATCTACATTCTGCATGCAGAATGTCATATTGTATTTAACTCGTTTGGTTTCTGAGTCATTTCTCACCATTTATAAATAAGGCAAATTATCTGAATTTTGTGGGGGGTTTTAAGTCTGTCAAGTCTGTGAACTCTGTTTAATTACTTGTTACATTAGCTTGATAGAAAGGCATATGAACAACATAAGTATTCCAGGAGCTAGTGGCATAAGATCTTCCAAATTCTGGAATAGGAGAAAGATTCATATTTTAAAACCTGGGACTAGATAATGGAACTATGTAGTATTAGTGGTGCTGGGACCTGAAAGGAGAAGGGGAATACTCCACTTGCACTCACACATATCAATGAATCAATATAATGATGCTTACTGTGCCTAAATATTAACCCAGCATAATTTAACATACTGTCTTACAGTTTTTCCTCTGCTACGGCTGTCTCCAACACCCGGAGATGACTACAGCTTCAACCTGGATGATAATGAAGGAGTCTGTGATCTCTTCGATGTTCAGATCTTGAACTACTAGATTTGATGCAACCAGATTTCCTTATCTACCTCTAACTATGTAATACAGTAGATGCAGTTTTATAATTGAAGTATTTAAAATAATGAATGCAAAACTCCATGACTGACCCAATGCTGGACATACATTTTTTTAAACTGTTATTGTGAACAGTTTCTAAATGTAATGAATTGCAGAGTTGATACTCAAAGAATGTTAGAGTATCTCCGTACAGTTATCGTGTTTCCCCGAAAATAAGACCCTGCCTTATATTTTTTGAACCCTGAAATAAGCGCTTGGCCTTATTGCCATGCACTCAAAAGCCCAATTGAGCTTATTATCAGGGGATGTCTTATTTTGGGGGAAACAGGGTACTTATATGCCTTTTTTTTATATTTTTTTTTAGGAAGCAGAATTCTTAATTCTACTTTTCTGCTTTCATTAGAGCTAGCAAATCTGGTCTCTTAGGAACTCCCTATAATCATTACAAAGTTTTGGCCATATGTTTCAAACTTCCACTGCCATTTGTAAAATAAAGGACGGTTTCTTAGGTTATTTCTCTCCCAGTTCCCTCGGGTGAAACCCCAAAAACATTCTGTGGAGTGCCTTCTTTATTAGCACTTTAAATGTCTTTTTTCCCTTTATTTCTCACATTCCTAGATTAAGGAAAGCACTATTTGTAGTTCATATTAAAGAACACCAATACTTGTATATTAACAAGATTTTTTTAAAAATAAAAACTATACAAAAGATTGCTTGTGACATACCAAAAAATGTAATTTTCACATCGCTATGTTGTTTTGTGCTACAACTGAGAAAGTAAGTTCGCAGCATCATCCACATTAGCTGGTTTGTCTTCCTGAGACTTTGGAATCTAAAGAAAGGAAACACATGCACCTTGAAATGTTCTGAGTACTAAAGATTTCATCAGCTAATATGGGCTTTTCTTAGGGATACAATCATCAAAACATTTACTTAAGGTATTTCCAAAGAAGCAACTCATCCTTTTTAGGCTGCTTCTGCTCAGACTGCAGAAACGCATGCGGTAGGTTTTTTTTTAATGTCTGCTTTCATTACCAATTGATGGGAGTTGGGTGGGGAGACATTAGTTTGCAGAAATACATTTTAAAATATTGCTATAGGAAAATAGACTCTGAACATTATAAGAACATCACCAGACAATCTTTGCAGTTGGAAAAATGTGTTTATCAACCTAAGGGTTAGAGAATATTTCAGAAATGCTTTCCTTCCCCTGCCTAAGTAATAATTGAGATGACTTGTTCTGAGGTGCAACATACACATTTTAGCAAGGGTGTGGGCAAAACCATAGAAGATGTAATATATCAAGACCTCAATGTCACAGGAACAATATGATTGGTCAAATTTCCAATTTCTAGAAATTAGAAAGCTCAAAAAACACTATACAAATTGCTCCCTATCCACTTGACTCAGACATAGGATCAAGAAGTGTGTGAAGATTCACAGAATCTCTCCAAAGATTCAAAATAGGAGAATGTATTTAGTTTGCAAAAACATTTTACTTTGGGGGGGGGGGGGAATGAAGGCAAGAAAAATCACTCCTTTCTGCCATTTTTGCTGGTTGACTATTTTTATCAGAAAGGATCAGTCATGTGTTTAAACAACCAGCCTTTGGTTAAATCGTCACCCCCACAAAGATACACGGATCAGAATTTTTTCCCATATGAACAAACTCTTACCTGAAGTTTCTTTGAAGAATCTGATGGAACAGTTTTGGACAACTGTTTCACATTTTTCTGTATTTCTGTAAATACCTTATCTATCTTGTGAACTTTTTCATCATTCACTATATTTATCTTTTGAGAAAAAAAAACAATTTGGCCTTTTTTATATCAAGACGAAACTGAAGCACAAAAGTACAACTACTCTAATTAATCTAATCTTCATTAATTTACAATAAATCATTGCAAAGGTTTAGGGCAGAAAGAAGCAAATCATCAAGATAAGCATTCCCAGAACATTTTTAGTTGTTTTCTTTAGCAGAAACAGTTAAATATTTGATATTTAAAACAGAATCCTAAGTAGCCAAAGGGATTAATAAATCAAATCCATAATACTTTTAATACACATGCTACTGTGTGACCGCTTGAAATCCAAAATCTGCATTCCCACGTTGCATGCCTATATCGACTTCTGATAAACCGACTCCACAATTGCTCCTCTAAACATTAACACCGACTGAGACTCTGAATATCAGTTGCAGAGAAACTGATCAGTTTTAGGAACTGATCGCTTTTTAGGAAAGACTGTTTTTTTGACCAAGTAAACTTGTATTAATTGCCAATACGAAAAAGAAGCAATCTGAGGAAACTGATCATATTTACAAAAGGCTTAAAAGAATGAAGAAAACAGGATTGTACTTGCTGGTCATAATCCTGAGTTCAGTACATTTAATAACAGAATGGAACTTTATATGTGTAGACATTTTAGCACAATTATAAATCATAATAGGAATTCCCAATTGCATATACCAAACCTATGCAACTTCACAATGTCCTTTTTCTAGTCAAAGCCCCTCAACTGCTAAAATCTAAGGTACAATTTTCTACCATTAGTAATTTGGAAACAGGTAAGTCTTAAAAGTATGCAGATTACAATTGAGCTATCAAAAAAAGTCTAAACACCTCTAAAACTTTTGTCAAGCTGCCAATGTGTTTCAGCTCCACCTTCATGATAAATATAGCTGCCAAGATTATTTAATTCTGTCCTGATGTTGCTTTAAAAATGAATCCTATTAAAATCCATTCAAAATGCTTACAATATTTAGTTCAACGTTCTATTCCAATAGTTGCTAAGCAAAGCAGTACATGTTTATTAGCATATTCTTGCTTGGACTGGTATTGAGAAATACATTATCTGGCAATAGAGATAATAAATAGCAGTCTTCATGAGTTTGGCCTCTTTCTCTTGAAATATAGAATATTCATAGCTATATTCATAGCTATATTCTGGTAATAAATTCCATTATTTAAATGTGAGTAGATTTACTTCTACCTACTTTGTAATTCCCACCAGTGAACAACCCCTTGAATTAACTCCTTTTCTGGTATTTGGAGGTGCAAAGTGCCACCTTTTATCCAAGGTCTCCCTTGCATTTTTTTCGAAACTAAAATTGCCAAGCTGCTATACTACTACATTTTCTGTGGTGCTACACCTATTGATAATTTAAGCTGTTTATTCTGTAGGTTCTCTGCATGTTGCTATCCAACTGCATAAATAAATATAGCATAGTTCTGTATACAACTGTTGGCAATGCTCTTATCAATTACTTTGACTAAGAAATCCCAACACAAAATGTGTTTTTCCCCAATTATTACATCGGGTTCAACATCATAGCAACCTTATCAATCACACATAAAGTTCCACTCTAGAGAAAGCATGAAGAATGTGTTTTATTCACTTTTGGAGCATTCCCATAGCCGGTGTTCTTGATGCATGGGATTTCAATTGTGAGAATTTCTACAAGAAACATTCCACCAAGGAAAGTGACTTTATATAGATATAGACTTGGGAACAAAGCTTGTATAGCTAGATAACCAAAGTCTCATGTTTTTTTTAACTCTACAATTTAATGTGTACAGCGCAGGCACAGATTTTTTAAAAGTGTCACAGAATCATCTAATACATACCTTTTTTAGATTGGTTGCCACTGGTTTTGTTTTACTTTTAGCCTTTAGTATTTTTTTATTGGCTATACGGAATACATTGGCCTGTTTCAATCCTTTTGCCTTACTCTTCCCCATGACCTAAAGTAAGTAAATACTTTTAAAATTTTGTAATTATTAGTCAAACACATAAGGTAATTATTTAAATAACACCTATATCAGTAGTTGGAAGATATCATTTCTAGTATATTCATTATTGAATGAATTATTAAAGGGTGCATTTTCAGAAGGAGACTTCTTCCATCAATTGCTTCTTCTTGTGACCTACTTTTTTATTACAAATATATTATCTACTGTGCCGATTTCTGCATGATGAGGTTCCTTTTTTCTAGCTCTGGGCAATGTGCTAGATCTTTTGTCATCTTTAATAATAATGCTGATATTGACTTTATTCACTAGCACAACTAAAGAGACTTCCTAAATTAATTAATTGTAGGAAAAATTAAAATCCGCAGGAAAGAAAACAGATGGGCTATATGGGCAGAACATTCTATAATATTGATACCATTGCACCTTTTAAGATGCAATAAAATCATTTGGGCACATGACTGACATTCCCCTGTATTCATGGCATGTTTTCCAGTAAATAGTCATTTTTGTTGACCTTCCATCCACCAATAACAACCATGTCTTTGTGTTTTTCTCCACAAGAGGTGTGTGGGGTTTTTTTTTTTTAAAGTAATTCAGAATCAGCATATCACAAGTGGTTAGGGCTTATCCATCCCTACCCTTCTCTGACCCTTGTTTATCCCCCTTCTGTGGCTGGGGGGGGGGGCAGAAAGCTTTAACAATAACAGACGTGGGAATAAACAGTACAGTAATCTCATTTCTGCAAAGCTGAGTACTTTGCTGACAACAGATGGCAAAGTTAACCTAGCAACTTATCAGCCTCCTGGATAATACAGAGTTGACTGGAAAAGGTAACTCTCACTCTTCATGCTGACTGCCTTTAACAACAGCGCTGAGGCAACTCACAAGCAGAGTGAATTAAGGGCCTGGTTGAAATGAGAGACACAACGGGCCATAACATACAGTATAGATTCCAACCCCAAGGGTTGATCCCCAAACTAAATGTCATTGAACAGGCCTATTTATTTATATAATTGCTTATATTTATTTAAAACGTGCTAACCATAAAACTATAAAACAGTATAAAATTGAACAACAGAGTTGGGAGGGACTTTGGAGATCTTCTAGTCCAACCCCCTGCTCAGGCAGGAAACCTTATACCATTTCAGACAAATGGTTGTCCAATCTCTTCTTAAAAACTTCCAGTGTTGGAGCACCCACAACTTCTGGAGGCAAGTTGTTCCACTAATTGTTTAACTATATAAAAATCAGCAGCCATGAAAATTAAAACAGAAATGAGGATTATTTTCGCACGTTACTGGAAAAATGAAGATATACCACGAGATGAAAAAATAGTTAATATACTAAATTGTGCAGAAATGGATAGATTGACATTGAAAATTAAGCAGAAAGAGGATGTAGAATATTATCAAACATGGAATTTATTTTACCAAATGGTTGGGAAAAAAGGGGTGCAGATTAAGAATGTAATTTGTATTGTTATGCAAATTAAATACCCAGCCAATACGATGTTTATAAAGCACTAAGAAATGTATTTAATAGAAAATCAATTAAAAAAAAATAAAACAGAAAAACCTGGCGCCACAGCCACACTTATCCAGTGCACCCTTCATTCACAACCCACTTTGGCCTCGCCTTACTCCATCGCCTGGGGGAAGAGCCAGGTTTTAAGGGCCCTTGGGAAGGACAGAAGATCTCGGGGGAAGAGGGTTCCGCAGGGCAGGGGCTGTTATTAGCCATGCTGGCCCGAGTCAGACCTTAGCATCTTTTGGGCAGTCAACCAATGCCGCACCGTTGCCATACAGCGGAATTTACGATCTAGCAAACTCACTTTTTATTCTGTCCGAGGAGAAAACCCCAAGCGGGGGAACAAGGTTCAAATCGGGTCCCCCTAAAACTTTAGCTCTTCTTCGACTTTAGAGGCGTACGCAACTCACAAGACACCAGCCGGAAGCCGGTCACGTGGAGGCGAAGCACCGCCTCTTCGGACTCGGCCAAGAGATGCTGCGCAACCGCCTCCGTCATTCGAGCGCGACGGGTTGTTCTCCTTTCCCTCCTCCCCCCCCAGCCCGGTTGCTGAAACTCTTTGGCGTTGCCTTGTCCCACTTCAGCGGGACGGGAGTGACACAGTCCTCGGCCCCGACTGCGAGTGAGCGAAAGGACGCGGGTGTTGCGAAAGGAGCTGCCAGCCGTATCCATTTGGGCTCGCAGGCGCTTCGCTTTGAATAAGCCCAGCTGGTAGAGACAGCTGGAACAGATGGCATAATCAGAATCCTGCTTTATCATGTCGAAGAGAAGATGATAGCTGTCCAGCAGCAGGGGTCTCCAACCTTGGCAACTTTAAGCCTGGAGGACTTCAACTCCCAGAATTCTTTGCTGGCTGTGGAATTCTGGGAGTTGAAGTCCTCCAGGCTTAAAGTTGCCAAGGTTGGAGACCGGATATGTGAGATCCACAACAACCATAGGGTTCATGCTGGCCTACCAGCACAATAATTGGCCCAATCCTGTTTCCACTGTCAGTCGCTACCAGCCTTCCAGTTGCAGAGAAATTTGGAATCCTGAAACCAGGCATCCCGAATCACTGTCACCGTGACCGCCAAGCGGAGGATGCTGTTGCTAGAAGAGGATCACTTGCAGCCAAATTTGCTGCTGTTGTTGCCAACCGGCTGAAAGTTAACACCAGCTCTGCTTCCACCACATCACTACTGAATTGTCATCTGATTGGCAACATCTCCAGCCCAGCACTAAGTAGCTAAGCACTAAGAGTCATGTATGAGAGATGGGGCTGCTATACAAATTGAAGATGATAAATTGAATGGAGTTGAAAAGTGTGGCCAAGCAGTAGACTGTTGCTGGATATCTAAACAGCCTTGTGGGCCATTTTGTCTCCTCTGGCTCCTGAGTTATCACCATCTGTTGAGCACACCTTCCTTCTAAGTCAGAAAACTGGATGTTTTCATCTGCTGTAATCACTATAAGGCTCTACGACACCAGTCCTTTAAAGGGATATGAGGAGCTTCCAGACTTTCCTCAACTATTGCAACATTCATAGAGCATGTACAATATTCTTCACCAGCAATCTCTTGTGCTCATCACTAACTTTCACATTCAATCAGTCTCTATGTGTTTTTGTGTAAGGTTATCAACCTTATGACATTCCTGTGAGTTCTCTGTGGGCATATGGTTAATTATTGCGGAATTGGTCACCAATTTTATTTGTGACTAACCATACACTAGTATTGACTTACAAAAATGAGATAAAATCTTCCTGCAAAGCCCACATTATTACTAACTTTTTGATGATGATACAGCATTGGAATTAAAATTGTATCTTGTATGAATATCAGTCATGCTACTTTAATATAGAGCTGACAAGCTGTTCTTGTTAAAAGATATGCTTGACATATAGCAAATTGAATGCTATAGACCCGTGGTGGCGAACCTATGGCACGCGTGCCACAGGTGGCACGCGGAGCCATTTCGGCTGGCACGCCACGGGTCCGGCACATTCTACTTCCGGGTTTCTGGCGCGCACGCGCAGAGCTGCTAGAGCTACCCGAAGCAGAAGGAGGAGGGGCGGTTGCGCAGGCTGGGCGGCTCGCGTAACCGCTCCCTCCTCCTTCTGCTGCCAGCCTCATGTTCCTGCTTCTGCCCGGAGTGCCAGGCTTGGAGCAGAAGGAGGAGGGGGCAGTTGCGCGAGCCGCCCAGCCTGCGCAACCGCCCCCTTCTCCTGCTCCAAGCCTCGCACTCCGGGCACAAGCCGGAACGTGAGGCTGACAGGAGAAGGAGGAGGGAGTGGTTACGCGAGCCGCCCAGCCTGCGCAACCGCCCCCTTCTCCTGCTCCAAGCCTCGCACTCCGGGCACCAGCCGGAACGTGAAGCTGACAGGAGAAGGAGGAGGGAGCGGTTACGCGAGCCGCCCAGCTTGCGCAACCGCCCCCTTCTCCTGCTCCAAGCCTCGCACTCCGGGCACAAGCCGGAATGTGAGGCTGACAGGAGAAGGAGGAGGGAGCGGTTACGCGAGCCGCCCAGCCTGCGCAACCGCCCCCTTCTCCTGCTCCAAGCCTCGCACTCCGGGCACCAGCCGGAACGTGAGGCTGACAGGAGAAGGAGGAGGGAGCGGTTACGCGAGCCGCCCAGCTTGCGCAACCGCCCCCTTCTCCTGCTCCAAGCCTCGCACTCCGGGCACAAGCCGGAACGTGAGGCTGACAGGAGAAGGAGGAGGGAGCGGTTACGCGAGCCGCCCAGCCTGCGCAACCGCCCCCTTCTCCTGCTCCAAGCCTCGCACTCCGGGCACAAGCCGGAACGTGAGGCTGACAGGAGAAGGAGGAGGGAGCGGTTACGCGAGCCGCCCAGCCTGCGCAACCGCCCCCTTCTCCTGCTCCAAGCCTCGCACTCCGGGCACAAGCCGGAACGTGAGGCTGACAGAAGGAGGAGGGAGCGGTTACACGAGCCGCCCAGCCTGCGCAACCGTCCCCTTCTCCTGCTCCAAGCCTCGCACTCCGGGCACCAGCCGGAACGTGAGGCTGGCAGGAGAAGGAGGAGGGGCGGTTGCGCAGGCTGGGCGGCTCGCGTAACCGCTCCCTCCTCCTTCTCCTGTCAGCCTCACGTTCCGGCTTGTGCCCGGAGTGCGAGGCTTGGAGCAGGAGAAGGGGGCGGTTGCGCAAGCTGGGCGGCTCGCGTAACCGCTCCCTCCTCCTTCTCCTGTCAGCCTCACGTTCCGGCTTGTGCCCGGAGTGCGAGGCTTGGAGCAGGAGAAGGGGGCGGTTGCGCAAGCTGGGCGGCTCGCGTAACCGCTCCCTCCTCCTTCTCCTGTCAGCCTCACGTTCCGGCTTGTGCCCGGAGTGCGAGGCTTGGAGCAGGAGAAGGGGGCGGTTGCGCAGGCTGGGCGGCTCGCGTAACCGCTCCCTCCTCCTTCTCCTGTCAGCCTCACGTTCCGGCTTGTGCCCGGAGTGCGAGGCTTGGAGCAGGAGGAGGCGGTTACACGTGCGCAGTAGATGTGCGCATGCGCGGTGCGGGCGCGTGCGTGGTGCAGGCGCGTGCATGTAGGTGTGGGTGCGCATGCGCAGGGGGGGTGCGCATTGCATTTTGGGTAGTGGCACGCGGGAGCGCTGGTGGGTGTGCGCGCGCCTATTTTTGGCACGCCGAGAGAAAAAGGTTCGCCACCGCTGCTATAGACATATAGCAAATTGAATGACTATATGCCATAATACTTTGGTAATCTCAGGCAGTATGGTAGTTATTTTGAATAAAATGGCTTTAAAATCTGTGTTCAGATTGCAAGATCAGTAAAGGAGAATATTTGTAGCACAGGGTTGAAATGTGGGGTTCTTGGTGCTCTCTGAGCTTGGTTGTTTTCTTGCATATGGTTCATTTATCCAAACTAGGTAACATCATCAGAGCTAGTACTGATTGCACTATTAACAGCAAACTGAAGATGGCGATGCATACATAAGTTACGGTTCTTAGGGCTTGTGGCTCAGACCAGCTTCCATGTTGTCCATCATTGTTTTGCATGTAGAGTCCAGCTATCGCCCACAAATAGGGCAGCAAGACATTGTTTTCCCCACTGCTGCCTTATAAGTGGGGAGAGGACTCGTATTCCATTGCATTCTGCCATAAATAAAAATCCAATTTAGTTATAGTAGTCTGACTCAAGGTGTGCTGTGGAATCAGCTGATAAAAGAACTGAATATAAATTTAGACTGCAGCAGGGGTGAAATCCAGCAGATTCTGACAGGTTCTGGAGAACTGGTAGCAGAAATTTTGAGTAGTTCTGGCTGGCCCCAGAGTGGGGTGGTAATGGAGATTTTGCAATATCCTTCCCCCAGGAGTGGGGTGGGAATGGAGATTTTGCAGTATCCTTCCCCTGGAGTGGGGTTGGAATGGAGATTTTGCAGTATCCTTCCCCTGCCACGCCCACCAAGCCACACCACGCCCACCAAGCCACACCCACAGAACCGGTAGTAAAAAGTTTGGATTTCATCACTGAACTGCAAGCAAGGAATGGCACATTTAAATACATCAAAACTTTGCAAAGAAGAAACATGCTCTCTCATTCCTTATCATGCTAGTTTTTATATGTTGGAAATTATTTTTAAAAAGTATCCAAAAAGCTGTGATACATCCTCTATCCTCAGTCTGCTTTGTCATCTCAGTCCTCAAGTACCTCAGTGTGACTTTAAATTTAGTTTATTTTCCACCCAGAATAAGATGTGGATTGTGCTTTTAAATTTAGAATTTAACATTTAGGATTTTTAAATGTATCATATTATTCTTACCTTTGTCTCCCATTATACTGGTATATGTCATAGATTACCTGAATTGTTTATTAAACTGTGTGTGCACCTCTGAGTTAGCTGACACCTGCCTGGAATAGTCCCTGCTATTTTCTTGATGAGATTTCAGAAGTGGCTTGTTATTGTCTTCTATTTAGAGCAGAAAGACTAACACAAGGTCACCACCTGGCTTCATGCCTAAGGTGGGCTAGAACTCACCACCTTCTAGTTTCCAGTCTGGCTGCTTAACCACTGGCCCAACTAACTCTCTTTTTATTTAATTTTTATTTAATTTTTATCCTGCATTTATTATTTTATAAATAAAACGACAAATATACCTTCCTCCTTCCATTTTTCCCAAGAACAACAAACCTGTAAGTTGGACTAGGTTGAGAGTGTGACTGGAATTCTTCTGGTTTCTAGTCTTCTATGCCTTAACCCCTAAACCAAACTGGCTCTCTAAACTTCCTCTTCTTAAAATACAGACATTATTTTATTTGCGGCATTTGTGGATATCTATATTTAAAATAAAGGTTGCCTTAATTTACATAACCACTTAATTGCTTTTGACAGAGAATCTAAAATCCATGGACATTGTAAGAGGACAGTTGCATTAGTCTATGGTAGTCAAAAATCAAAAGTTTGGTAATGACTGTTCAGAACTCTATAATTTAATGGAATTAAAAAGCAAAGCTTTTGTGGGTGACAGCTGACTTTGTCAGATCCACAGAGTGACTTATTGGTGTTGCATTAAAATCAGGATAAGGCAGAGGAGGAAAGTGTGTGTGTGTGGGGGGGCAGAGGTAATTATGCAGATGTAGGTCACAGTACATATAAAATAGGTTACAAATGACTTATCAACTAACAACTGTAATGTGGTAAAATCTCACTTCAAAATATTTCAGGCACGAAGCAGAATTTAGGACTCTCTTGTGGAAGAAATTCAAGAGCACTGAGACAGAAGAACAAAGATCCTGAATTCTTGACCTGGATGATTCACCTCCTAGTGAATTCCACCAGACTTGAAATCTTGGGATTAGACAATTTACATCTACGTCGCCTCCGATCTGATCTAAATGTAGTTCATAAAATCATATACCAAAATGTCCATCCTGTCAATGATTACTTCAGCTTCAACCGCAGCAATACACGAGCACGCAATAGATTCAAATTTAATGTAAACCGCTCCAAACTCGACTGCAGAAAATACGACTTCAGCAATAGAGTGATCAATGCCTGGAATGCACTACCTGACTCTGTGGTTTCTTCCCCAAACCCCAAAAACTTTAACCTTAGACTGTCTACAGTCGACCTCACCCCATTCCTAAGAGTTCTGTAAGGGGCATGCATAAGCACACCATTGTGCCTACCGTCCCTATCCTATTGTCCTCTTTTATCGGTACTTTTTTTACTTATGTTTATACAAACAACTACTATCCTATACATGTTTGACAAAATAAATAAATAAAAATAAATAAATAAATAAAAATAAATAGCTACCCTGAATGCCTTCTTGTCTGCTCACCAAATACTTGGGCCAGTTATGGTTATTTTTCCTTATACTCTTCCACTAAAAGACCACCTACTCTGCTAAGATCATCTTATTTAAGCAGCGTACTCCTGCTGTCGCTCACAAAGAAATTGTTATCTTTCGAAGATCTCCAGTATGACAGTGGGACCCCTTGTGATAATAGAAGAAAAGGAGCAGCTGAAAGCAAGCACAGCTTTCAGATGTATTTCTCCTACAACTCTCACTGGTAACAGGAGAGAAATGCAAGATCAAAGACTTAAGGGGTCACATGGTAATTGATCACAAGCCTAGGACAAATCACTACAGCCAGAACTGCTCTCTCCTCTCCTGATGTTAGCATCAAGCAGAGCTTCATTTAGGAAGGTCCCTCTGGGAGTGAAGCATGGATTTCCCAGGTTTTTTTCTTTTTTTTATTACCATCCCAAGAGAACAGAATCCTAGAGTTAGTGGCTGTTGGGGCCCGCCCGCAGCTTGTGCAGCCTGGGCCTTTGGAACCTTCAGTACCTCTTGGCAGTGCTGAGAAAGGAGGGGCTACTCCTTTCCTGAATGCAAGAGCACGCAGGGTTGCCAAGAGGTAGAAAGGTTTACTCCGGAGGAGGTCTACTCAGGAGTAAGACTTGGGGCTAATTGGCCACTCCCCTAGTCTATTTAAGGTCATCATTTGCAGCTAACAAGCTGCAGAGAACGTTTGAAAAAGAGACCTGTCTGATCATAGCTTGTTCCATGACTCTTGTTTTGGCATTCTCTGTGCTGGCTTGGATTATCAAGGACAAATTTCTAGGAACTTTGCCAACTCTTGGAAACGCTGTAAGATAACCAGACTCAATTGCTCGTCATTGTCTTTGAACTCTTTGAACTGATACCAGCTATTAATGAAGCTTAATTGATAGCTGGTTGCTTGCTGATAACAATTTGTTTGTAAATAGGTGTGTGCATCATTTACTTCTAAGATATTTTATTAGTAGCCTTTGTTTCATTAAATAAGTGTGTACAAACTGCTTGTGTGGTTGTGTGCTTCGTGGGGACAGAACAGTGGCCCTTGGATTCCATAAAGCGAATTATGGTACAAAAGAAATGCATTCCTAGCCTTTAAGGATTTAGTTCACTCAACAGACTGCAAGCTGTCAATAAGACAATTGGTTAAACATCATTATATATGCCGAAGCATTTGAAATAAAAGCTAAGCTGAGTTCTACGGGATTGGGCGGCCTATAAGAATGTTTATTAAATTAAATTAAGTTGGGTTTTCCTACACAAGCAAAAAAGAATTATCAACACACATAATGCTTTTTTAACATATTACAATTAATCAGGTACTTATAATTTGTTTTATGTGTACACTGTTCCTGCATAACCACTCCACCTTCTTCCTCCTCCTCCTTCCCCTCACTTTATCCCAATTTAAATCCTACACCACATCAGTCTAGTCACGACATTGCATCTGATGAAGAGATCAATGGCTCATAAAAGCTTATGATTTCTCAGACAATTTGTTAATCTGAAAAGGTGTTATCAGACTCCTCCTGATTTTAAAATTGAGAAATATAAGGCGGCCAGGGAGTTTTAGGTGTTTTACTTTAAGAAGACATGCATATATTAATAGTGTTGCACAATACAAGCAGTCCTCAATTTACAATAGTTCATTTAGTGACTGTTTAAAGTTACGACACTGAAAAAAGTGACTTGTGACCATTTTTCACAGTTACGACCTTTGCAGCTTCCCCATGATCATGTGATCAAAATTCAAATGCTTGGCAACTGGTTCATATTTATGACCGTTGCTGTGTTCCAAGGTCATGTGACCCCTTTTGTGACTTTCTGACATTCAAAGTCAATGGAGAAGCCAGATTCACTTAACAACCAAGTTACTTACCTATCAACTGCAGTGATTCACTTAGCAACTGAGGCAAGAAAGGTCATAAAATGTGGCAAAACTAACTTAACAAATGTCTCACTTAACAACAGAAATGTTGGGCTCAATTATAGTCATATAATTATAGTCATAAGTCAAGGACTACCTGTACAGCTGAGGTTGATACATTACACATACTAAGCAAGGGTTTTAGAGACATGTTGAGGTATGGTCTGATAATGGTAGTACAAAGTATAAAATCATAATGAGTGAAATAATGTATTACACAATGCCAAAATCAAAGAAAGTTAAGATTTAACACTCAAATAAGCAATTCTGGTATTGTTTGATAAACCCCGGTTTCCTATTGTAGCGCCAGTTGGAATATTAAAACAAAAGGGAAGGGACTAGTCAGTCTTATCTCTCCAGCCAATATTTTGCACATTATCTTACCATTCTCATATGTCCCTTTCATGCTTTTCTATCTGTATTCTTAACAATCATATCTCTCTAGCTGTCTTGGAACTGTGGAGGAGATAAAAAAACTGCCAGCAATAAACCTCTGGTTGACTGTGTTCATTTCATGCATACACAATGCAAGCTGTTCAATCTGCAAGAGCTACTCAGCACCTGGCTGCTTAACAGTTTTGTCTGAACTAGGTAGATTGCAGGAAGAAAATTCCATTTAGAATAGAAGTTTAAAGTCGACTGGATGATCTTTGCAAATCTCATTCAACCTGGAAAATGATTGCAGTTCATACATAACCATATTTCCAAACAGAATTGGTGCCAAACCTTCATGTAGATTGTAGAACAATATATAAGATGTATGCATGATAACATATCTTTCTTAATCCAGATAGACAAATATATAACTATCTGCAATGTTGTACAGTATATTATATATGCACATGGATATTACATAACCTAACAAACTAGCTGCAAACATTGTCCACAAGCTACATCAGACATATAATCTAATCAATGTTCTCATTTTCTGAACAGAAAGAATCAATAGGGATAATGGTGCACCTATTGTAAAGGAGATGAAATAAATATTGTCAACATCCAGCTTTTGTGTAAAAACTGATTTCTAGAAGCAGAAAAAAAAGATCTCAACTGCAAATATACCATAAACTCTGGCAAAAAATAAATCCGCTATAAAAGTCCTTTTAAAATAAGGCTTATAATTTGTTCCTAGCTAGAACTGATAGCTGCCGCAAGTAGAAAGAGTAGAGGCAGTAGAAGTTGGGGAAGGAGAGTTGAAGGTGTTCTGCATCATGGTTTACCTCATCTCGACCAAATTGGGTGCACTACGTAGCATGGAATCCCTGCCTGTGTTGATTTCTATAAAGCCAGACATGGGATGCTGATATAATTATGCATTGGTTGGGAGTTTGGGAGTTCTTGCCAGCTATAGAGATGAAATGTAGACAATTCAGTGACATTTGTGAGGAAAGAGGAGAAAACACTGTCAGTAGCCCTAAAGTTTAGACTGTCCAAATTCCTACTTTCCCTTCAGTGACATACTTTGGTCTGCATCAGCCTTGCCTTCCCCAACCAGGTGGTCTCCCTTTGTTAAGAAATCTCCGTTATTCCTAGTTGGCCAAGGTGATGGGAGTTGTAGTCTACTAACAAAAATGGAGAAGCCCAATGTGGGGAAAGCAGGTCTGTAAGTATAGGTAGTCCTCGACTTGCAACCACAATATAGCCTGGAATTTAGGTTGCTAAGTGAGAAATTTGTTAAGAGAGTTTTGCTCCATTTTACGACTTTTCTTGCTACATTTGTTTGTTAAATTATGATTGTTAAACATGATAGTTAAGTGAATCCGGCTTCCCCATTGATTTTGCTTGTCAGAAGGTCGCTGTAACCATCATAAATATGAACCAGTTTTCAAGCATCCAATTGTAAATCACCAGACCATGGGGATGCTACAACGGTCATAAGTCTGAAAAATTGGTCATAAGTCACTTTTTTCAGTGCCGTTTAACTTCATACGGTCACTAAACGAACAGTTGTAAATCGAGTACTACCTGTATTGATTTCTTGGGATTTTACAGAAAAGAAAACAATCCTTCAATCACTTCTGTTTTTCTTTTAAGTCCCTGGGAGCTCCTCTCTCCAGAAGTCACGGCACAATCCGATTCGAAGGTTGCACGCACTTTTTCCTTAACACGCAGTTGTTTTAGATGCTGCGATGCAAAACCTCACTCGCTCGGTGAGTGAGATGGGCGGTGTCTAAATTTGATAAATAAATAATAAAAAAGTCTATCTAAACGAATCCCCCCCTCGCTTTTGGAAAAGAGCGCGTCTGAAGAACTGGGGGCCCCGAACGCAGCACCCGCGTAAGCCGTGCAGCCTGGGGTGCCTTCCTTTCCCGAGCCGCGTAACTCCTTCCCAAGTGACGTTGCCCGAATGGGGGCCGCTCGCTGACCGGCCCACCTGGAGGCCAAAGGCGGCGGCGCAGCCACGGCTGGCACGAGGGATATAAAAGGGCGTCGCGGGGCTCTGCTTGGCGCGAGCTTCTCACCCCAGGGAGAATCGTCCTCCTCCTCCTCCTGCCGCCGCCGCTGGTCTACACCCCTTTGAATACCGAGACGGGTATTCGCCTCTCTGCAACGCCTCCAACGCCTCCATCCCGTTAAGCAGACTAAAGTCATGTTACACTGGGGATACGAGGAAGACAACGGTGAGGAGGAGAGCTGGTGGCTCTCTGGGGGAATTAGGTGCAGGGGGTGGGCTGTCGGGTGACTGTGCCCAGGAGAGGCTCTGCTCCCGTTGGAGACCAACACCACGACCATCCTCCTCACATGCCCACTTCTTTCCTTCTGTTGGGGTGGGAGAAGGTAGAGGGGCTTCCTTCCTAGGCCGTTGCGCCTTCGAGCCACTTCCACTAGACGTGCGACCTCTCTCTTACATTTCGCGTGTTTCCTTGGGAGCACACCTGTTTTCCAATGGGACTTTCCAAAAAAAGTACCCATGGAATTTATTACAACCGCGAAAGGATCCTTCCTTCCTTCCTTCCTTCCTTCCTTCCTTCCTTTCTTTCTTCCTTTCTCTCTCTCTCTTTCTCTCTTTCTCTCTCTCTCTCTTTCTTTTTCTCTTTCCCTCTTTCCTCCCTCCCTCCCTTTCTCTCCTCCTTCCTCCCTCTTTCTCCCACCCTCCCTCTTCCTCTTTCTCCCACCCTCCCTCTTTCTCTCTCTCTCTCCCTCCCTCCCTCTCTCTTTATGTCTCTCTTTCTCTGTCTCTCTCCCTCCTTCCCTCCTTTATATTCCTTTGGAAGCCAAATTTCTAAAAGCTTTGTAGAGGTATAGGTGCATTACTTTTTGTGAGTGAGTACATTTTCTCTGAGTCTGGATATCTTTATTGATGAAATGAAATTTCTTGATCATGATGAAATTTCTTGATCATAAATTTGAAGCTGCAAAGTTAGAACAAAATGTAAAAATGTATTTTAAAAGGATATTGCATAACAAAATTATTTTTCACACTCAATTATCTAATTCTTTTTTATTTAGCCATAATTTTGGAGGAAAAAAGAATGTTCACCAATGCTCTTCAAGGATCTGTGGAGAGAGTAAATCACAGACAGACAGGATTTAGTAACAGATTTAGGAAGACTTTTTAAAGTGTACCATGTCTTACACTGGATGTATACATACCACAGTAATATAGGTAATGAAAGACTTCAGTTTGAGATGCTGTTGTCTAATCTCGATGAGACAGCAGGCTGGATGACGTCTGTTTAGGAAGCAAAACATTAAAGATACTTGTCCAGAACTTTGAGTCCTGCTTCATAAGGAAGAACTTCAAAAGGTTATTAGAAGGCTGGGTGTTACATCTAAGAGATATTGCTTTGGCGGACTAAATAGTTGATGCATATCAAGATTATCCAATAGTTAACATGTCAATCTTAATTTGTTTCCATTATCAGTAGGGGTTCCACTTTTAACACGGTGTAGTTCCTAGGTTTGAGAACCTAACAAAGCATAAAACTTCATCTTTTTATCATCAGTGATTCCGGTTGTGTTGTTGTGATCATACAAACACACAAAGCATTTTTGGAAGTTCCACATTAATTTCCTGTACTTAGATGTTTTGTGTTACTTAGGATGTGGCTATTTATTGGGAGGTTTATATTATTAGCCCATACAAATAATGACTTATATACATTTTTCCATTCACATTTATTCCTGTGAATAAGTTATTGCAATTACCCAGAATAATGGGTTAGATTAATAACTTCATGCTTTCATTTAATTAAAAAGTTTGTTGTAAACCATTCCACAATTAGTAAAGGCTATTATCCTATTATCACTTTTAGTAAACACAATGGAAATTCCTCTTCACTAAAATCTGCATAGGATTGCTCTCTAAATCAGCATGCTGGCAATTAAGACTTAGTAAATTTAAAGTATTTAGTGAGCAGAGCTTGTCTATTCCTTATTTGATATACCTATGCAAGCATAAAATTACTTAAGCAATCAGCACACTAAGTTTTTGTATATCTTTTTGGATACTGAACAATAAATATTAAATGATATAAATGATATTTCAGGAATGAAAAACGATATAGCTGACTCATTTTAGTAGTACAGTTTGACATTGCATATATGGTATGAAACAGTGCAAAAGATAATCTTGGTGGGACAGAAATATGGTTGACGTAAAACAGACGGTGTGTCCAAGAGGTGATAACGAATGTGATAATGTATTTTTTTCTCTCCAGAATTAGAAGCACAGAAGGTTAAGATACTATTTTATTATACTAAAGGAATTTAGACAAGCCAATAATCTCTCCATCTCATCTATCTTACTAAGATCTTGATGAAGAATTTTGAACAATTTTTGGATGATATTGCTGATGGATTTTGAACAGAGTAATGTAAAATGCTAAGCATGAATTGGGTTTTCTATGTTAGGAAATACAAAACATAGGTTTGAAGATTTCATAATTTCTTCCCTATCAATATTTGACAAACCAAACAGAATTCCTTGTGATTAAAATTATATGAAGGAATCTTGTGTTTAGATAGAAATCTTGCTTTGAACACTTAAGATAGTAGATTAATTAAAAACTGATTTTCAGACATTTCCAGAAAATATTGCAAGCTATTTCAAGGGAATGGAGAAAATATGTAGGATGAGTACATTTTTTTCTTGGTTTGAGAATTGGATTACACGCTGTACAGCGTTTCAAGAACTTAATTCCAAATAGAGTAGGCAGGACAAGACTCTATTTCGGGTGCGCGGTGTTAGGATTTTTAAGTGCTGAAATACATTCCCTAATCAGTCATTTTATTTCTTAATAATGAAAAAAAGAGAAAGGTCTAAAAATTTTGGTACCACCCCCAAGGACATAATGGCAAACTGATTTTGCATTCCTGCTGAAGGAGATCTAAACTTAAACCAAATTCAAAGTTTGTGTGACTTATTGGTGTTGCATTAAAATCAGAATAAGGCAGAGGAGGAAAGTGTGTGTATGTGGACAGAGGTAATTATGCAGATGCAGGTCACAGTACATGTAAAATAGGTTACAAATGACTTATGAACTAACAATTGTAATGTGGTAAAATCTCACCAAATTCCAAATTTGGCTAGAAGCATTTCTGAGGATGGAAATAATAGAAGCATTTTCTGTTACTCCTTTCCCAAGGCAGAATTCTTAACTGAATGAAAAATAATAACAACCACTATTCCATAACCTATTGCTCTTTATTTGTGTTGAGATTACACTTCCTAGAATTCCCATTAATGGCAATCAGCCTGGGTGGGCTACTTTAGAGTAAGCAAGGCTGCCACGCACTTGGTATATTTTAAATAACATTTCATATTATGGCTAGTGTGTAAAGCTGATCTAAATGCCAGTTACTCAAAATATTATTAGGATCACTAGCTAACCAATAGTTTGCCTCTATTATGTAACTAACAGATATCTCTCTTTTCCCCAAGGATTGTACAACTACTGTTTTATAATGCTTTTTTGTTTATCATAACATCAAAATGCCTAACATTTTTACTACCTTATAATTCTTTCATTTCTTTTGAAGAAAGCTGGGATAACAAGTATATGCAGTAATTATGCTGAGTATTTTGGTTTTATTTTCTGTTCTGCCCTAGATTGGTATTTGTGAAGTTTGGTACTTTTAAATTTAACTCCTAACCCTGATAAAAATTAATTCCTGGTTTAAGAAGTATGTTCATAACTCATAATTCTGATTTTGCACATATTATCATATGGTAGACTGAGACCTGGTTTTTTTGGAATAAGTGACTCAGGCATTTTAAGGGGGAAATGCGGTCTATACAAGTTCTGATGGTAAAGTTAGGAAATCACCTTCTACATTTGAAAAAAAAAGTATATAAACTGAATGTACTAGTGAGAATGCAATTTTTAAAACTGTTGTTAGCATTTCCCATATATAGTTCTAAGTGATATAGTGTAGTCTATCACCGCAATTCTATCTTGCTGTATTGCATATATAAATCAGTTCTTTTGTGATGATGAAGTATTCTCTTTTCAAAGTGACCATACTATGTCAAGTTTGGAAATCAGTATGTGGGCTTCCTAACTAGGCAGAGGATCTGCTTCAACCTTATCCGAAACTTTGATGAACCATTATTAATCTCTTGTCTCTGAATAATGTGCGCTTTCTATGTTACTGAACCAAAGTAAAGCATTATAGTTGTGTGAATGACAGATTAAATCATCTGATGGGTAAATGTTCTCTGAATCTATTGCATGTGTGTTAATTTCAGGTGTTTGCTGCATTCCTAATGACCAGAATGCCTGGAAGTAGGCAGAAAATGAACAACTCTAGTGTTCTAACCTGCATCCTTGGGTATTCAATTCATTAGAATTAAGATATTTGTGCAGAGGGCTGTCTTTCAGCCCTCCAAAGATGATATGATGGGGTGGTATACATTCCATCCCTTTAAATCCAACCATTTTTAATTATTTTATTTTTTTTAAAAAAAAGAAAAATAAGAAAATCCAGGTAGGTTCTTGTGCATTTTCTTATATGACAATTTCTTTGTTTGTCTGACTGTACCAAATGATATTCTGTAAACAATGTTTTTACTGTAATGTATTCTAGGACCTACTCACTGGAAGGAAATTTTCCCCATTGCTGATGGAGACAGGCAATCTCCCATTGATATCCACACTGAAGAGACTAAATACGACCCCACCCTGCTTCCTCTCAGCCTCAGCTATGATCCTTCCTCTGCTAAAGTCATACTCAATAATGGGCACTCCACCAGTGTGGAGTTTGATGACACTGAGAATAAATCAGGTTTGTTTTCTAGCAAATCTAGGTCTGATTTAATGCTCTAAATTGTATCTAAATTATAAGGCAGCAATTCTCCAGAGAAGATCCTTTTACCTTATCACTTGAGGGACTTTCAGTTTGTAGTAATTGTCTAAATATGTTTGCATTCAGATGAGCTGTCCACATCTTTCTTGAATATGATTTTATCTGATTGGGTGCAGAAAGTTGGATAGCTTCCTAAAAGCCCTGTTCAAAGTGGGCTAAATTCCTTTCTCAAACACTGCTTTCTCTCATCTTTGGCATAGTTAGTTTTATGTTTGCTCTTATTTCATGGGAACAGTTCACATTTCCTTTGTAGTCACGAGAGTTTTTTTGCTTGCCTTTTTCTTCTGTAGAGTGAATAGCGATTTTCAGGACAGTTATTTAGAACAAAAAAAAAGTACGTAGGGGAGAGGAGCCGAGGTGGCGCAGCAGTTAGAGTGCAGTACTGCAGGCCACTTTAGCTGACTGTGATCAGCAGTTCAGCTGTTCAAATCTCACTGGCTCAGGGTTGACTCAGCCTTCCATCCTTCCGAGGTAGGTAAAATGAGGACCCAGATTGTTGGGGGCAATGTAAATATACATTGCTTAATGGTGTAAACCGCTTAGAGAATGTTTGCACTTTGAAGCGGTATATAAGTCTCACTAATAAAGATGCTAAGCTGGAATCTCCAGCAGTTATTTAACATTGAGAGATCCAATCAGTGTTTTTTACATCCGTTTTGTGTTGGTCTTCACGTAGTCTGAAAATATGCTTAAGCATTAAAGGTTTCCCACTCTGTTTAACAATAAGAATTATCGTTATTTTTTACAGTGCTAAGTGGGGGTCCACTCACTGGAAATTATAGGCTGCGACAAATCCACTTCCACTGGGGGTCCAATGATAACATTGGCTCTGAACATGCCGTGAATGGAGCAAAATTCCCAGCAGAGGTAAAGTACTCCTCTGATCTGTTCTGAAGCAACAAAATGTATTTTTGCAGCGTAATTAAAGCTGTCCTTTCTGAGATGACTGGTGTGATTTCAGCAGTAAACATTATTATTAATTTTCAATGGTAAATTTTACTATATTTGCATGTGTTTGGTGCACGTGTTTAGTGATATTGGCCAACCAAAAATGTAGTTGGTCAAGTTCAGGCAGGAAAATGTAATGCTATATGATGAATGTTATTATTTAGTTGGAATTTTTTTAGTTCCCAATATGTACATTTTGGAATTTAAAACTAGCCTGGCTGGGAAATTTTACTGTATCTTGTATATTGATCATATCCTTGGTAGTAAATTCCATGGATTTCCATGGGAATTACTCCCAATCACATCTGCATAGAATTGCACATCAGTGAGGTTTTCTTTAATTAAAACCTGTGCTTTTGATTATTTCTGGTTGCTGTGGAAAGTGTTTTTGGTGTGTTTTCAGTAACATTTCCATATTGTCTTTCATTTATGTCTATTGCACAATATGTTTTTAGCTATTATGCTACTAGTGCATCTGTAGTCCATTGTAGATTTATTTTCTCGGCTTGCCACATGTCTGAGGACACTGAAATTTTTAAAGGAATGTACCTTTTTGCAAACAGATGGACAAACATGGGGAGTTATCCAATATTCTGACCCTCTCAGACATAACTGCTATGGATGCAAATCTTCCTTTAAAATATTCCAGTGTTCACTGTCTAGTGACATGGTAAAACTGTGGTGTAAAACATGGAGGCCCCGGAATTAATTGGGTTCATATTGGTGAACATCAGAACAAATAAAGTAAAATGATATTACAGGGGTGTCAAACAGGCGGCTTGCGAGCCAGATGCGTCACACGCAGACCACGCCTACCCCAGCTCCGCAAAGGGAAAAAAACATCACGACACGTCACGTGACGGCAACGTGATGCTGCGAGTTTGACACCCGTGCTATATTGCATATCATTTTCTTCTTTGGAAATAACTATTGTAAAACTTCCTTGTCCACTGAAAATATAACTAGCATTCTAAAGATGAGAAGAGGCTCTGAAATAATAGGGCTTGACTCAGTCTTTTGCATTTAAATTCCAAGATTTCCATTCGGTTTAATAACTTTCTGTTTTTCTCCTTTTCACTTCACTTCTCAGCACATGGGAAGTATGTACTGATCTCAAATTGACCTTACATTTTACTAAGCGGCATAAGCAGCATAAATTTGCTGGAGGAAAATGAGGGTCAATTAAGCATTAATTAGGCAATTAAGAATGCCTAACCTGTAGATACTAAGCCTGCCCTTTTATATTTTTCCACAGTATTTGCATCAGAGAGAGTAAAACTCTTAGTAAAACAGACTAAAATGCTTTCTGTTGATGTTTTTAAAAAAAAACAAGGGAAACAACACTATTTCCATGTTGGCTGATTTATTGGTGTACTGGATGGGCCATGCTGGGTGGAGATGAAGTGAGGTACATCTTTGTGGAACCAAATTCAAACACTGTAAATGTTCTATTTTTTATAATACTGTAACAATTCTCTCAGATAAAAAGTCTAGTCTAGTCTAGTTACAATCTCTGCCAATTTATTTTAATGTGTTTGCAATGTTGAAAGGCAATTGCAAAAATGCTAAATGGAAAAGGCATTGCTAATACTGTACATTAACATTTCCAATGATTGCTTTTCTCAACATGAAGTCCTCAAAAAGTATAAATTGCTCGTTAACTAACATTAAGAGGGACACTTTTCTGTGGTGTTTTTTAATATATATATATTTCTGAAATGGAATAGTAGTTTGAAATAGAAGAACATGTTTGTCAGTGCTGTAATGCAAGGAACTGACGATTCACAGAAATAATTTCCTTGATAAAATAAAGGAAGATAGAAAAATGCCTGAAATTAATGGGGGGAAACCAGTTGGGGGAAATGACATTTGCAGTGTTTAAAGACTTATGTTTTTCACAGGAACCAGGTGAGATGGAATATAACGAATTAATAAGAGGTGCTTAGAAAACAGATATATAGCTGGAAAGAAATAAGTTCCATCTAAGAAACCAAATGGAAGGAGAAAATATTTAGGAATGTTTAGTCAGTTTAAAAAGTTTTGCCTCTGCTGATTATCAAGAACCCACTAGAAACCCTATTGATTTTGGGCGGGGGGGAAAGACCCTAGATTTGAGAGAGTGTCAGGCTGATCATATGGTTGGAGACATGCCCAAAAGATCAGCGAACAGATGTACGGGGTTGAGATCCAGGAAGAAAAGGCTCTTTGGCTCAAGAACGCACCTCTGCCAAATTGGCACATGCTGGAAGAAAGAGCTGCTCTACAGACAGAAGACAACACTGTTCCTCTGGCAGATGATCTCTGTGGATCCAAAGTCCTATTAATCTGAGGCAGCCTATCTCCTGGACCCAGGTGTTTCCAACAGGCTGCGGTACAGGACTGCTGAGGATGATGCATAAAAGAAACAGGCCTTAAAAGATTTCTCCAACAAGCTGTGGTTCAAGAGCGGTGGTAAGACAAGATACAGTACATACATCCTTTAAAAGAGAAGCCACGGGCCATTGGGATGGGCCTCCCCCCACAGTGTTTCAAGATTTTCTCGTGTCCTTTCTTGTTTGTTATTTTTCATTAATCTACAATAAAAGCCATTCCTGTTGAAAGTATTGGTTTCCTTTTTGTAAAATATTCACAATATTTCAGGAGATATATTGTCCAGCTTTTTAAAGTGTGTGTGTGTTGACACCTTAAGAATCCAGATTAAGTGAACTGAGCCATTAGAACTTCTAGATTTTATTCATAATAATAACTTTGCACTTACAAAGCTTTCCTGCAAGGATGTTAAAGCCCTTGATCCAGTGTGTGTGAATCTGAGGATTTGTGAAAGCAAAATGAGGGTGGGAATACAGCTGGTGGGAGGGACTGGCATGAGGATCTGCCACAGACTCTTATTATTTTTATAAACATGCCCCAAACTAGGACTGGCTAGAATGGATCTTCAGAGCTTTGGACCAACGCGTGTGGAGCTTCCAAAGGACTACATGCATCAAGATGGCTTTTGGCTACTTGTAAAAAAAAAAACAATGACTTAGCTCCCAATACTCCATCATGTGTTACAGACTCCTGGCTAACTTCATAAATTGATGATTAATTGTACTTGCTTTCTTGCCTTTCAGCTTCATGTGGTGCATTGGAACGCAGATAAATACCCCAACTTCGTTGAAGCTGCTCAGCAACCTGATGGGTTAGCAGTCATGGCTGTTTTCTTAAAAGTAAGGAAATAAAATGACATTCTTTCATTTCAAATGTAGGAAGCAAAAGATCAGACTATTGTTTAGCACATAGTTTTGTCTGACAGGGTGAGGAACAATTTAGTGGTTCGAAAAGTGGTTCGAAGCTAGGCATAATGGCTTCCAGGGGGATGAGTTCCACCAATTTCAGGTGGGCCTTCTGCTAACGTACTTGCCTCCTAGCTGCGTTGCAAAGGCCCTGCCTGTTCTGCTCGAGGCGGTAGCAGGGCTGGCGATTGAGTTCCCCAGGTTGATGGTGCTGGGGGACTTCAACCTGCCATCGCCCGGTGAAACCTCAGAGGCAGTCCAGGAGTTCATGGCTTCCATGACAACCATGGACCTGACCCAAGTAGTTCAGGGTCCGACTCATGAGGGAGGTCACACGCTTGACCTTGTGTTTCTCTCGGGGCAGTGGAGAGATGATCTGAGGCTGAGGGGTTTAGTCACAGTACCCTTGTCGTGGTCAGATCATTTCCTTCTGAGGTTGGATTTCATGGCGCCACTCCTCCACCGCAAGGAGGCGGGACCGATTAAGTGGTTCCGCCCCAGGCGCCTAATGGAATCCGAAGGATTTCAGAGGGAACTTGGGGAAATACCGGACTCCCTGGTACACGATTCATCTGAGGCTCTAGTGACTGCCTGGAATCAGGCGGCAACAGGGGCTTTAGATCGGATTGCGCCTTTGCGGCCTCTCCGTGGCAGCGGATCCCGGAGGGCTCCTTGGTTTACTGAGGAGCTCCGGGAGATGAAGCGCCTAAAGAGACGCCTAGAGCGACGATGGAGAGCCAGTAAAGCTGAGTCTGACCGGACACTTTTAAGAACTTGCATTAAGTCTTACTTAGTGGCGATACGGGCGGCAAAATGTGCGCATTTTTCCGCCCTTATTGCGTCCGCCGACTCCCGCCCAGCCGCCCTGTTTAGGGTGACGCGCTCCCTCCTCGCAAAGGGGGGGGGCGAAGAACCCTTGCAGGGTAGAGCTGAGGAATTTTCCCAGTTCCTGGCGGATAAAATCACTCAGATTCGGACAGACCTGGACTCCATTTGGACAGGGCAGGCCGAGATGACAGGGGCGAGTCTTAGTCCTGTTATTTGGGAGGAGTTTGAGCCTATCACTCCTGAGGATGTGGACAAGGCCATAGGAGCGATGAGCGCCTCCACTTGTTTATTGGACCCGTGTCCCTCCTGGCTGGTTTCGGCCAGCAGGGAGGTGACACGCGGCTGGCTCCAGGCTGTTGTGATCGCATCTTTGAGAGAGGGGTCCGTCCCGCAGCCCTTAAAAGCTGCGGTGGTGAGGCCCCTCCTCAAGAAGCCTTCCCTGGACCCAGCGGATTTAAAGAACTTCCGTCCAGTCTCCAACTTACCCTTCTTGGGTAAAGTTGTAGAGAAAGTGGTGTCGCTCCAACTCCTGCGGCTATTGGAGGATACTGATTATCTGGATCCCTTTCAATCGGGTTTCAGGCGCGGCTACAGTACGGAGACTGCTTTGGTCGCACTGATGGATGATCTCTGGCGAGCACGGGATGGGGGTCATTCCTCCATCCTGGTGTTACTTGACCTCTCAGCGGCTTTCGATACCATCGACCATGGTATCCTTCTGCGTCGTCTTGGGGAGGTGGGAGTGGGAGGCACTGTTTTACGGTGGTTCTCCTCCTACCTCTCTGACAGGACGCAGTCGGTGTTGACAGGAGGGCAGAGGTCGGCCCCTAGGCCCCTGGTTTGCGGGGTGCCACAGGGTTCGGTCCTCTCACCCATCCTGTTTAACATTTACATGAAACCGCTGGGGGAGATCATCCGACGACACGGGGTGAGGTATCAGCAGTATGCTGACGATACCCAGTTGTACATCTCCACCCCGTGTCAGTTCAGTGAAGCAGTTGATGTAATGTGCCGCTGCCTGGACGATGTGAGGGTCTGGATGGGAGTGAACAGACTCAGGCTCAACCCAGACAAGACTGAGTGGCTCTGGATTTTGCCTCCCAAGGATTATGTCGACTGTCCCTCCCTGGTTCTCGGGGGAGAAAAATTGACTCCCTCGGAACAGGTCCGCAATTTGGGTGTCCTCCTAGATCCACAGCTAAAATTGGAGCAACATCTTTCAGCTGTGGCTAGGGGGACCTTTGCACAGATTCGTCTTGTGCACCAATTGCGACCTTACTTGGAGAGGGAGGCTTTGCTCACAGTCACTCATGCCCTTGTCACCTCACGGCTAGACTACTGTAACGCGCTCTACATGGGGCTACCCTCAAAGAGCATCCGGAGACTCCAACTGGTACAGAATGCAGCTGCGCGAGCTGTAGTGGGTGTACCGAGATACACCCACGTAACACCTATTCTTCGCCAGCTGCATTGGCTGCCAATTAGTCTCCGGTCGCAATTTAAGGTGTTGGTCGTTACCTTTAAAGCCCTACATGGCTCAGGGCCAGGTTACCTTCGGGACCGCATCCTACCACATACCTCCCTACGACCGGTTAGGTCCCATAGAGAGGGCCTCCTCCGGGTCCCATCGGCCAAACAATGTCGGTTGGTGGGGCCACGGGGGAGGGCCTTCTCTGTGGGAGCCCCGTCCCTCTGGAACCAACTCCCACCAGAGATCCGGACTATCCCCACCCTGCTGGCCTTCCGTAAAGCCATAAAAACTTGGCTCTTCCGGCAGGCGGGGTGAATAGGAAGATCAGATTCCCCCCTTGAATGTTGTTTTTATAATTGTTTTATCTATGCCTTTTAATTTTAAATTATGATAATTGTTTTTATTGTACGCTTCTTATTCTGTTGTACGCCGCCCTGAGTCCCACGGGATTGGGCGGCCTATAAGAACGTCTATTAAATTAAATTAAATTAAAATTAAATTAAATTAAATTAAATTAAATTTGGGTGCTGGAGTCAATTATAGGCCGTCCTGTTCAAGAATTCAATGATCCCAAGTGGATGAGTAATTTTTTTTTCTGGCCTTATTTGGGGAAGATGGAATTTCCCCCTTTTAAAAAACAAGCTTATTTAAACCTATTTTAGATTTACTCTACTTTTTTTTACTACTTCCTGTCTCCAAATGTTGAGAAATTAAAATTTGGTAATACAGTTGGGAATAGTTTCAGATGACACAATGGATCACCTTGGGGATTTGAATCCCCCCCCCATATATATGTATTCATATTAGATTTTTTTTTCTTATGATAAATATCCTGAAGAATCTTCTATGTGATATTTTAGTACATACACATATATGAAATATTATATGGGGAGCAAAGCTATTTCCCCCCCAAACTTCTAAGGAAGAAAAACTTCCTAGGTGCAGTTTGCTTTCGGGGAATGTGCACCCTCATTCACCTCATTATTCCAGAAGGGGCTTTAAGAAGATGTTCTCCAGAAAAAATATCTCCAGAGTTCTACCATACAATCCATGCAAGTCTATTCAAAAGTATCTCTTCCTGGAATTAGCAAAGTTTATATCGATAGTGTGAGGTGGATTGCATATTCATAATTGAACTTCAGTAATGGGATCATAATTATAGAATAACTTTCTATAAAACCTCTCATTTTCCTTAGGTGTTTTGACATTTTGAACATTGGAATTTCCTGTGGTTATTTTTTTAAATGCATTTTCTTAATTGCATATATTTCTTTTTCTTTTTAAACTTTCCAGATAATCATTTTACTGACAAAAGTTAATGATAAAAACCAGTAAATAAAGTTTAAAATCAATAAAACTTCATTTTCTCTCAGCCTAAGAAACAATCTTACATTTATATTTTCAGTTGGGTGAATGTAATTCACAACTCAAAAAAATCACAGACGAACTGGATACCATTAAAGTGAAGGTAAGGCAGATCAGATCCTAGGTCTGTATATTCTTATTGGGATTGCAATGGAAGCGTTATTAAAAAACTGTTTCAGATAATAGATGGCAGACCTGTCTATACTTTTTGTTAATTCACAGAGTTATGATTCCTTTTCTGGTAGTGTGGAAGACACAGAATCTCTGAAAGTACAGATGATGAATCAAAATGTTAAATGTACATGTTCTCTTTCCAGTTCCCCTCAGCTGCTTTAATAGAATACTGTGCAATAATTTCTAGGATTCTCCATACAAATTAAGTGCTTTAAACCTCTCACAAGCACATTGTCTCTTGCCATTTACAGATACTCCTTGTTTAGCAGCCACAGTTGGGACTGGCAACTCCATTATTAAGCAAAGCGGTCACTAAGTGACAGGGTTGGGCTTAAAATTTTAGCAATGGGTTCTCTGCCCAGTTGCTGGATGGGCGAGGCCTAGTCGACCACCTGCACCACGGCAGGGGGGGGGGAGATAGCATTTTTGCCCTCCCCGGCTCTGGAGTCTTTCCTCTAGCCTCCGGGAGGGCGAAAATGATCTCCCTAGGCTCTGGAGGCCGGAAACTTTCAGTAGGCCTGCTTTTCCCGCTCCCCCAGCCTCCGCGCGCATCCTGCACTTACACTGCATCCAAAATGGGCCATGTGGGGACTCCTGCAAAGGGTGGGTTGGGGTGGGCGGGGCCAGCCAGGGTTGGAATTTGGGAGTTCTCTGAACTGCACAGAATCTCAACTAGAGGGTCTCCCAAACCCCTCCGAACCCCCAGCAGTCCACCCCTGCTAAGTGAAACTGCAACTGTGCTCAAGATCTCACTTCAGCTTTCCATTGCTTAACAGACCTGCGAAGATCATAAATGCTGTGATAAATCACAAAATGGTTACTTTTTCATCACTGTCATTAATGGCAAACAATTGCTGTTCAAGGCAGTCCTAAACGAAGGCATTAAAAGCTACCAGATTTTGGCAGCAAAACGTGCAAAACTTTTAAGTGGAAGTAGAGAATACAGAAAATGCTAATTCTGCCTATAGGCATTGTCCATATACAGTATTTGCAGCCCAGATCTGGTAGTCCTACAAACATTAGAGTTTGAGAAAGGGCAACCAGTGCTGAGAATGAGATGCTGCTATGTAAGAACAACCATAGGATAAATCTAAATATCTCTATGCTCATGGAGACAAAACTGGAAAAGGAAAGGTATCTTTTGGAAGCAGGAAGCCTGTCACTGAAGGAAGAATCAACAGTGGAAGATATATGCCACACAATGAGAATGAAGAGGGCATTAGCTAATTCCTTCTATCCTTCTTTCCTTCAGGGTAAGCAGCACAGGTTCACCAATTTTGATCCTTCCTGTCTTCTCCCTCATTCACTGGACTACTGGACATACCTTGGGTCTCTCACAGTCCCTCCCCTTCTTGAGAGTGTCATTTGGATTATCCTTAGGGAGCCTATAAGTGTTTGCTCTGAACAGGTATGTTTACTTTCTCATTTGAAATCTCTTTTTAAAGGAGTTCTCATATGAATGTTTGCCATTTATTATATTCTGATATCAGGAGTCTACATGGATCACCTATTAAAATCCAACTATGTTAACCACTCAGTCAATAGAGAAAATCTATCTATGTGACTTATAAGAGTCGGCTTTGATATATTTAATCAATCAATATTAACCATTAAGGTGCAAGTCTAATTATGAGCTCCTGTATTCTATTTCAGTTCATTTTATTTATGCGGCTTTTCAAAATTGTGAGATAGTAAAGGTGTGCTTGAGGCTTGTGCATACTTAAAGTACTTAAATGTTACAGTACAAATTAAATACATTCAGTTTACGTTTACAAATATTATGTAGGCACTGTTTCATAATAGGTCATCATTAATTATCTCTGTGTTTGCTGTTGTTCCGTTGTTATGTCTTTGTGGGGCTCAATTACAACTAATTGCTCATAAAAAGCACAGGTTTATACCAATATATGTCATCAAGAAGAAAATTATGTGCATGTGGAGTGCATTTTTGGCATTAATTCTTGCTGAATTTTGTACCTTTTTTATCCACAGCTGGCCAAATTCCGCAACCTCCTGTGTACTGGTGAAGGAGAGCATGCGTATTGCATGCTGAAAAACTTCAGACCACCACAGCCTTTAAGGGGGCGGGAAGTAAGAAGAAATTAAAGGAAGGATAATTTGCTATAGTAGTTGACACTGTTAAGGATGCAAAACCCCATTTAAAATATTGCCTATATATATAAATTTGAAGCTTTCATTTTTAAATTGTAGGAATTTTAATTGAAAAATTTGTGAATAGAATAGAATAGAATAAATAGAATAGAATAGAATAGAATAGAAAATAAAATAGAATAGCCATTATTTTAATTTCTGACAATTACAATATACAATCTTGCCCCTAAAATATAAATCCCAAATAAAAACCTAAGGGTTTGTATAAAATAACAGTAAATGCAAAGTATGTGTAAGTAGTGAGATGATAAGAAATAGAACAGGAACTAAAATACTTATATTCAATCAGGATATAAGGTTTATTTTAGTGATACAATATTTTTGTTCAGTTATTTGGTTCATTTATTTTAAATAGGTTTTTTGCAGTTTGACTATGTTAGAGAGGCAAGGCACTCCCCTTTTATTAAGAATATAATTAATAACATAAGATGTAATTGGATTGCAATATGATAATCAATCAGATTTATTCTGAGTTGTAGTTAATATTAATATTACATTTTGTGGTCTGAATGAACTTCATGCTGTTATTTGATTGTAGTGTAGCATGTTAAGTGTGAGTGATAAGGATTCAATAGACATAATTTAGGGTTTGTGAATGAAATGACCTAACTAGGCAGAAGATTAAATGATTTAATCTTCCACTCTGGGATTCCAGCAATTTATCTTCAAAACATCCTAGGAATTGTTGCTCTGTAAAGAAACTCAATAGGAAATTATTCAACTAATTAGACTAGCAAGCAAGAATAGCAATTTTTAAGACACTTAAAAATTCAAACAACTAAAAATATAATGATGGCAACATGTTTCTTTTTAAAATCTTTTTACAATGATAACAAGGGTTTTTGCCTCCATTCAGAAGTGAAGTTTGGATTGAAATGTGCTTGTTCAATTATATAATCTGTATGCTAATTGGTGGGTATTTGTATATAAGGCTGTGAATGTTGGTTTTGAGATGACATTGTTTCATAATTTAAAAAAACTATGGATCTTAATATTTTCATGCTATTTAAATAATTTCATAAAAGCATTGTTAAGGAGTCAGCAGTAATTTTGAATCAAGGCAAGAAGGAGTAAATGAACAGTATTGGTCTATGCTCTTATGTTAGATATTTTTTAAAGAAATGTTTACTGACAATAAATTAGGTTTTCTTCTAACTGTGTTTAACAATTATTTCAAATAATAGCTAATCATTTTAATGTTTTCAAATTTACATATTTTTAAATTTTTAAATTTGCACATATGGAAAGATAGGCTAATTGCTCTTAATTTAGCAATTGCAATAAAATATATGAAACTAGATCCAATCTGAAACTATAATGGGATTAAATATAATTTTACAATTTTACAATTAAGAACAAGATTAAACTGAACCACAGTCAGCATTTTATTCTAGTTACATTTTCCTGAAAAGTTCTCATTGAATGTAATGAAGATTACATTAGCATAAAGATCCATAAATATAGATAACCTTGATTTGAGGCTCCCCCTCAAACCATGTTTATTTAGTTTTCAAGTTAGAGTGCAGTCAGTGGGCCCAATCAATACATCCAAAAGAGGATTAGATATAGCTCTCAAAAATATACTGTAGAGACTATTCATGGGGCTTAACTCCTTCCATTAAGCTACATCAGGAAAAATGATGACTATGGTTCAGTTAATCTTTTCTGAGGCCAAGAAGATATAGAAAAACATGTATCTCAGGGCATTCCATTGTTTTAAGGCAGGGGTGTCAAACTCATGTCATCACTGTGGTGTCACCTGACGTATTGGGACTTTCCCCCCCTTCACTAAACCTGACGTGAGCGTGGCCAGCATGTGACGCATCCGTGGGCCGGGAGTTTGACAGCCCTGTTTTAAGGGGAATTAAAAATAGAGAAACAGATGGAATCAGGGGAAAATGCATGATACCTACACTGTGAATGTATGTGTGTGTGGCAGTGTATCTTTGTGTGTTTTCCAGCCTAGCTTGGGAAGAAAAAAGCAAGTAGGACAGGAAATGACAACTTCATGACCTGCTGTTGGGAAGATGCCAAAAAGATGTCTGCAATACAAGCCCAGCTTCCCTACAAGGATGTCCACAGAATATGGTCCCCAAACTCAAAATATTTGCCATAAAAATGGTTGATGCTTTGATCACACCACTGTGGTTGCCATCTTGGCTGCAAACCTCCCTAATGCCCCAGTTAGATGTTGTTGGTGCTTGATAGCAAGTCTTTGTAATAGGTCAGGACTAGCTGGTTAAACAACGCAGTGGAAACAATAATAACTGTTGTTCAGGATAGTGATGTTAAACCTCTACTGTTTAATTAATAGAACTATCAACTAAAGCCAAATATTGACTAGAGTATTGTATAATTAAAATGAACATTCATTGATATTGATAAATTCATATTTTCATCTATATTTTGTCCAAGCCCTATTCCTTATGCCAGAATTTTTATATTATCCTCTTTGGAAATTTCAATCTTCTATGCAGTATAAGTCACTTTGGACAGCAAGATGGGAGGTATATAAATGAAATAAATTAAAATAAAATAAAATAAAATAAAATAATTAACTATATAAGGACTTTAACATGCTTTCCCCAAACATTACTCTAAAACAGTTCAAAATAAAGGATTGATGAACTGGAGGCAGTAATTTTTTTTTCAGCTTTTCTGACCAGTAGGTGTCATTATAAGCAAAGTAATGTTAAGATGGGATCTGAAACCATTAAAATGATTTTTAGAGGATAAAAGAGCTACAGCTTTGGAATAAGTAAATGTGAATGATTGAAATGTGGCAAATAACTAAATATGTCCATAACACAAATTGTGCCAGAAAAAGGAAAAACACTACTTTAAAACTACAAGCTCTGGAGAATTTCGACAGTCGGCTCCATCACACTCTGAATTCACCCATTCTGGACATTAACATCTGAACCACTATAAGTCCATGTATTTGCCATACACTAAATAAATAAATAAGAAGCTCTGGAAAAGACTACTAAACTGTCTCAGTTGTGGGTTGGGAATGAGAAGAAGCTGGAAGAATGAATCAATCCTTTTGTCAGCCTCTAATCAAGGAAGTGCCATTCTGCAGTAAGTCAGAACAAAAACAATTGAGGCAAGATACAAACCAGCAGGGACATTCTGCTGGGAAGGGTGTCAGTGATATCTACCATAACATTGATATGTGTGCAACTAGGTGCTTGAAACTTCACCACTTTTTATATCTCTCATTGACCTCTGTGGATGGTCCTATATGGCAAGTTTTTGCCAGTTCAAGGATGGGTGTCTAGCATTTAAAGTCAGTATTGGAAAAAGTTTATTGTAGAGTTGGGTTTTATTGCACAATGATTATTTAGCCTGAGCACTCATTAGATAGTTCCCTCAATAGAAATCCGGATGTGAATTATTACATGATTGATTAAATCAACCCAAATACACTAATTTCTTAGGATTTGGTTAAGTAATGAAAAACATGATTTGGTTTTGGATAGCTGTGATCTAAGAAACATGATAACTACTGAAACAAATAGATTTTATCAATGATTTGTCCAATAGTTTTATGGCTGGAAATTATTAACAATGGAGTATATCAATAGTAAATATCAATGATGAGAATATTTCACAAAAAAAGTCTTAATCTTGGCTCAGAGTCTAAAACAATGATTGAAAATAGCCAGTTTCTGGCTTTTATTATGAAATTTGTTCAGGTTGGGAAAGTACCTCTGTCAATTTGACTGTGCAGACTGCAAGATGAAAGGATACTTTGGATATGTACTGGACTGAATCTGTTTTCCGAAATTTCCTGGAAATTTTCTTCCTACAGGAAAGATGCTTCTGTTTTCCTATCAGTCTCTCAGAGCATTTCGCTAGTCTTTCTGATGCCTTTTGGTGGTATTTTTGAGCTTTAGCATTTGACATTGTGGATGCTGTAGCTTTTCCTTCTCCACCCCAATTCCTTTCCATTCTGGATATGTGTCAGGGGATAGGTTTATGAAGTGAAAAAGCCCATAGGAAAAAATTCCTACGATTTAATTGAAGAACAGGAAACCAGTCAGGCCCTAGACCAGTGATGGCGAACCTTTTTTTGCTCGGGTGCCAAAAGGATGCGCATGTGCGCAATAGCGTGTGTGCGTGTGCCCACATCCATAATGCAATGCCCTGCCCCCCACGCATGCATGCACAACCTCTCCCTGCTGCCCTCCCCCCCCCGTGCATGTGCGCAGACCTCACTGAAGCCTTCAGACTTCCGGTAGGCCCGTTGGGCCATTTTTTACCTTCCCCAGACTTCAGGAAAGCCCCCTGAAGCCTGGAGAGGACAAAAACCGGACCCAACGGGCCTACCGGAAGTTCGTTTCCAAACTTCCGGTAGGCCCGTTGGGTCCATTTTTCCGCCATCCACAAGCTCAGACTTTCCTGAAGCCTGGGGAGGGCGAAAATCCACCCTCCACCCTCCAGAAGGCCGAAAATCAGCTGGCCAGCGTGCACATGCGTGCTGGAGTTGACATAGGGCAACGCCTCACGTGCCCTCAGATAGGGCTCCGCATGCCACCTGTGGCACGCGTGCCATAGGTTCGCCATCATGGCCCTAGACCAATGGAATATGATTATACAATTTTAAAAAGAACTTTCTTCATTAGCCACTTCGTAACTCAAGATGTGCAAAAACTGCCTACCAACATTTTTTCTCCTTTAAAGGAAATATATTGAAGACATATGATCTCCCCATCAAATGAACTGGGAAGAGAGAAGAAATTTTTGGCACAATGTTCATTTTGATGCCGTCTCTGAAAGTTTCAAATATGATGGGTTGAAAAACTCACTCATTTGCAATGAAATATGAGAAAGACAGCTTCGGATGTGCTGACAAGCTAAAGACAGCATGCAACCAAGTCCCCCACCCCATTGCAATTGTAATTGCTATATTGTCAAATTCTTTAGCTGCAACTTCCATTCTAATGGTCCCCCTGGAGTATCATCGTTCCCCTTCAAAAAGAATCAGCAGGACTTATTGAAGAAAAAATTAGTCTAGCATAAGCGGTTTCAATTCTGAAGGGACCTTGATGCTCTCCGAGCTTGGTTGTTTTCTTGCAGAAGTTTCATTACCCAAGCTAGGTAACATCATCAGTGCTAGTAAAGAGTAGGGTTTTGCTCTCAGTTTATATTCTAGTGGCTTGCCCTGTGAGTTGGTAGGATAGTCTTGGTGGTTCTTTTGGCTTCTACAAGCATCAGTTTGCACAGCAGCTTTTTCAGGTTTTGTTTGCTTTAGATGACGAGATGCCAAAAGTGTTTTTTTTTTAAAAATATTTTTATTGATTTTGAAATAATAGCAGAAACAGAAAAAAAACAAATGGAACAAAATAGAAAAATGCACACATTATAAAAAATACATAACGTGCTTAAAAAGTAAGTGAACATCATACAAATAAGACATAGACTATGTTGTCAGAACCGTATATAATTATATAATAAAATATTTTAATGTTTTTAAAATAACAGAAAAAGAAAAAAACAAATGAAAAAGAGCACAGGAGATGCTGAGAATGGTTAAGTTGTCTTCTGTGCTATACTTATGAATACAAATGGTTGCAAATCAAGGATGCCTCAGATGACATTGATTGATGGCACCACCTCTTGCTGATATGAAAACCTGCATTTTTACAATGATTTGAAAGAAGGGGCAATTTTGGGGCTTCCTAAGCTTACTCGGCCTTAGACCAAAGTCAACTCTGAACACAAACCTGGATGCAAACAGGCATTCCCACAGAGCAGAAGATTCAACAAAATAAAAATGCAGTAGCCCATCCAATTGCTCTTGAACTATCCTCCCTCATTTCCAGGCACTATACAAATTCATTGTGTTCAGTTTTTCCACTGGCCTGTCTTCCTTAAGAAATATATACCAAAATATTATCCAAATGGTATAAGGTCTCCTGCTTGAGCAGGGGGTTGAACTAAAAGATCTCCAAGGTCCTTCCGAATCCTACAGTGTTATTCTATGTTCTACAATGAGTTTTAACCTACTCGTCTCTCTCTTAATCCTGAGAACATCAGCTTGGAAGATAATGCCTTCTCTGGTTCCATCCCAATTGCACAAAAGCAGTTTGAAGAAGATCAGTGATCACAGTGGTGGGTTCCTACCAGTGCGGTCCACTCTATAGCACTGGTAGCGGCCCGTTGGTGATGTCACAGTACCGGTGCGGTCGGTTGCCGGTGCCTGGGCGCTGCCATAAAAAAATTTTTTTTAATTTTTAAAAAAATTTTCTTCTGCGCATGCCCAGAAGCCGAGCTTCTGGCACTGCGCATGCGCTGCCTTCCTACCCCACAGTGAGTCCAAGCAGGGGAGGATGGCTGAGGGAGCACATGAGATGCTGAAAGACGGGCGGCAGGACCTATCTCCATTCCCCTCCCTTTAGCAGTCCGAGGCGCCACGAACGTGTGGTGATGATCCTAGGCATTTTCGCATGTTTGAGGCTTCTCGAGCTGCTGAGGGGAGGGGGAAGGGGCGGCAGGAGCCTAGGATCATCGAATGGGGAGAAGCATTCAGGCCGGATGGAGCCTCCTAGAAGAACCGCTGCTGCGGTCTTGCTGCTCCCGCTGCGGGGGGCTGCGTTGCGGGTGGACAATACCCCCTGCTTCTCTGGCCGCTGCCAAGCTCCCAAGGCCCATGCCCACCCGGTCACATGGCTGGCAAGCCACACCCACAAAATAAGCCACGCCCACAGAGTGGTAGTGAAAAAACTAGGAACCCGCCCCTGAGTGATCATGTTCTAGTTTACCAACCTTGTAACGCTGAGAACAAGAAGAAAAATTACTCCCTTGCGCAAAGTTGTACTGTCCTTCAGGAAACAAACAAAACCGCACCATATTTTATGCAGAAATTGCTTGTGATCACTTCTATCTTCTACAACATTCCCTCGTCTTATGTGTACTGTATTTGTTTGGCTATTGGCTGAATGATTATTATTATTATCAGATCAATTTTATCTTTTAGCAAACACATAGATAAAACTTTATTCAGAATGGTTTATCTCCAACCTGGCCCTCCAGTTTTTTTTTATTATTGGAGCACCCATTGCCACAGTAATTAAGCCTATGCTGTGGTCTCTTCTTTTCTTTCCTTCCTTCTCAGCATTTATAGGCTTCTCAAAAAAGCTGGGTCTTTGCATAATGTGTCCAATATATGGTAATTTGGTCATCTATATCTCAAAGTATTTATTTTGCTTTCATAGTCACAAGTAAAAGCATTGCCTGCATGATTCTAATCTTTGTAGTACAGACATGTATCTGAATATCTTTTGCAAGCCCTCATTGCTATCTTACCAGGCATTAGACTGTGGCATATTTCTTGATTGCTGGTTTATTTATTGTTAGTTATGGATCCTAGAAGGCAGCTATTGTCCACCAATTCAGTATTTTCATTGACCATTCTCAAACTGGTTGCTACATCTGTTATCATTAGTTTATCTTATTTATATTTCTCATTTTTTCCCATAGTTCTTGACCTTGTATACTAGGCCTTACAGAACATTTGCTTGTTCACATGTTTGACTATATGTAAAACAAATGTGAGCAACCCTAATATGAGCTAGAATTGCAAAGCTATCAAGCCAATTTTCCTTTTGAGAGAGCCAAGAAACTGGGACTTATGGATAGAAAAGGAAATGAAATATTTACAAGAACCACGTGGGTGCAGTATTTCAGAGAAAACATTACAGTATTTTATTGAAATTTCAAATAGACAACATGGTGCCAGAAATAAATTGGTCAGCTTTCAAATACTGCTATCATAATAAATTACAGAAATCCAGAGGTGATTTTGTTTTGTATAATATCCATTGTTTGCCATTATTAAAAAAAACCTGTTAGTGTTAGATCAAGCCTTTTAAACCAGGATTGCACACCCATATTGTGTCTTGCAATCTTAGCTTGAAGGAGCACAATGCGTGTTCATGTTTTTCACATTTATTTGGGGATCATTTAAAACATTCCCTAACTTTTCATGAAGCTGCAAACTATTGTGACTTTTCTATCTGTGTTGCTATTGAGTTCAACTATCTGGTAAGTATCATCTCCAGAAAACGGAACCTATTTAGTTCTTATGCAGGGGTGGGTTCTAACTTATCTTGCTGCAAGTTTGCTTCCTCCCGTGCTGCGTGGGCGCGCGTGCGCTTCATGCGCAGTGCCAAAAAATCTGAAAATAATAATAATAATAAAAAGCCAAAAACAAGATGGCGACTGCATGCACAGTTCCGGAAACTCAGCTTCTGCACATGCTTAGAAGAAAAAAAATAATTTAAAAAAAATTAAAAAAAAATTAAAAAAAAGATGGCGGCGCCCACGGACCGGCACCGGCTGAACCGGTTCCGTGACATCACCAGCGTGTCGCTACCGGTTTGGGCGAACTGGTCCGAACCGGGAGGAACCCACCCCTGTTCTTATGGGATGAGAAAGTTCACCCTCTAGATCAGTGTTTGTCACACTTGTACACTTTAAGACATGTGGACTTGAACTCTCAGAATTCCCCAACCAGCAGCTAGGAGTTGAAGTCTAAAGTTGCCAACTTTGAGAAACATTGTTCTAGAGACTTATCACTTCAACTTATTTTTGTTGTTTCCTTCTCTCCCCCAGCACAGTATCACACTTCCAAATGAAGGCCTGGGCTTCAGCCACGTTTTTTCTCTCTGTGAGAGGGATTTGAACGTATTTTCATCCCTAAACGCATATGCATCTATTCCCAGCCTCAGTGATACCAAAAGGACAAAATGTCCCATTGCCCAGCACAAGTTCCTCCTGTGTTAGAACAAATGCTCAAGAGACAGAGTGGGCTTGATGATGCTGTGATGCATGTTTTATCGCCTCTACTAACCCTATCCTGCAGATGTTTATGGTTTTCAAAAAGAACAAACATGATCAGGGGAGCTTGGTCTTTCTTTTATGTTTGCCACATTGAGCAACTTAGATGAAGAGCAGGCTACCATATCAATTTCTGTAAGAGAAAAAGAGAAGGAGGTGTGTGTTTTCTGTACTAAATGCATATCTTCTAGTTCCAAAGTACTTTGGACAATGGAGCAGAACCTCCAAGTATGAGGGAATTCACAGGCCACTTGGTGTCCTCCAGATATGTTAGACTACAGCCAACATAAACACAGTTTTGTAAACCAGTGTATCTGAAAGGCACTAGGTTGGGTTCAGCTTGTTAAGGAACAGATATAACACATTGGCAATATCAGTGCCTACCCATAAAGATCATGGGGGCAGATACATTTTCATAAGATTGGAAGCCTGAGGACATTCTAAGAGGAGACCTGTATTAGTGTATGGTGAAAAATATCACAGGAGTCTGATAGTCTAAATGTCATCAGATGCATGAAGTGAGCTACAGCTTAAGAAATCTTATGCCGTTTAATAAAATGTGTTAACTGGAAAAAGTGCTATCAGACTCCTGATTTTAAGCCTTGAGGAGTCAGCTGGAACACTGAGTTCTAATATCCAATATGTGCTGTAAACATTGTGTAAACCTGTTGCGCCTGATACTGGGCGGGGGAGGTGAGGTGGCTCTATCCTAGTTTGTGTGTCATAGTTGAACAATTTTATCACTCCTGCCATGCACTGGCTCCTATAGTTGATCTGAGCTGTGAGTCCTATCTACCATAACCCTGCAGGATTAATATCCATTTAGTATTGCAATATGCAGAGATGACAATTGCAAAACTTATAATAGCATTGATTTTTTTTCTTGAATAAGAACCACCAACTCAAGTTTAAAGTACTGATGTGCCTGGACAATGTCACATTATATTAATTCAATTGTTAATACTATGATTGTGTACTCTGTTAATAGTTAATTAGTTAATACTATGATTGTGTACTCTGTCATATAGCAATAATTTATTTTTAATTCATGAAATATTGTATTTGATTATTATTTATTTATTTATTTATTTATTTATTTATTTATTTATTTATTTATTTATTAAATTTATTATACCATCCGTTTCACCAATAAGATGACTTAAAATATTATTTTAATTTTTTAAAAAAATTAGTTGAATAAGTAGGTACAATCAAATCTAGAAATTGTTTAAAACATTCCAGATCAAAACAAACAAGACATTTAGATACTCACCTTTAAAAGATGCAACTTTATTTTTGAAACAACTATTATATTTCATGTACTCCATTTTTTTAACTGTCCAAGTCTGAGACAAAGTTTCATTTTTACAAATAATATTATAATTTATTAAATTGATATGCCTCTTGAGTCCTCATAATTCTGGATCAAAAGGTAAAGTATATACTTCTTTTCCCTTATTTTTCTTTAGTTATCTGTGTTATACAATACTAGAAACTGTTATTAACGACTTCAAAAAAAATGCAGTTGCTATACTTCCAATATTACAGTCAAAAGTTTTACAATAACTATTCCAGAATGATTTAATTTAATTCAGTTAAAATTAAGAAGTATATAGTCTTCTTCAGGGAAGGAAGGAAGGAAGGAAGGAGGGAGGGGGGAGGGAAGGGAGAGGAAGGAAAGAAGGAAGGAAGGAAGGAAGGAAGGAAGGAAGGAAGGAAGGAAGGAAGGAAGGAAGGAAGGAAAGGTTTTGTAGATTTTTAAGAGCTAAGCCCAAGACTTCTGGTGCTGATGGCAACTTTAAGACTATGGATCTCAAGGCTAGGAAAACAGTCCCCAAGTCTATTGCTTTGAATTTTTTTTGAATTCTTTTGTCCATGCCAACCATATCTACATATAATCATTGACTAAAGATTATAAGATATGAAATACAATAATTTGAATTACAATATGATTCAGAAAAAAAAAGTAAATCACTATATCTGTGGCTTTTACTCCGACGAGGTAATTTATAGCAACTGGAATCCAGTTCTGTTTTTTCTTGATTCATTTAAACACTATTCAAGAGTCAGGAGCAAAACATTATCCACTCTTCAATATCCTCTGCATTCTGTTTAGACATTTTATTTAGAGCAGCGGTTCTCAACCTGGGGGTCGCGACCCCTTTGGGGGCCGAACGACCCTTTCACAGGGGTTGGGAGACTTCACCCGGACGCCGCCATTTGGGTTCTTTTACCCTCTGTGCATGCGCAGAATGCTTTCGCATGCGCAGAGGATAAGAGAACCCAAATGGCAGCGGCGGGGTGGGGGTCACGGCGGTGGTCGTGGCGGTGGGGTGGGTCATGGCGGGGGCACGGGGCACAGCATTAGGAAGGTTGAGAACCACTGATTTAGAGGTAAAACTAGATAACCTGTCAAAGTGTAAATATATGAGTGGAATTGCTGAGCAGCCTTCTGAGTTTATTCAAAAACCTAGGTGAGTGCAGAGGTTTATGCAGACGTAATAGGAAATGAATCTAGTAAGTGTAAAAGGAAGATCATGTGCAAATAACAATGACACCCACTTGTTTCAGATTACAAGCATAGAAATGAGTCTGCCTCTGATCTCCCAATTAGAGTCTAAGGTTCTTCGTTGTCTGAGTATGCTTGCAATGTGAAATCAATTCATTTATACAGTGAAACTGAGAGCTTTAAACAAACAGCTTTGTTTAAGAAATAACTAGAACCTCTCCCTCTAACTGAAAAAGGCATGGACGAGTGAATAGTCTTGTGTTATCAGTGATCACAGCCTCGGTAATGCTGACTTGAAAAACAGGGTGGGCCTTGTAGTACTATAACAGTGAGGAATACCTCAAGATTTCCATGGTAATACTGTCTGCATACTGACATTTAGCAAAGCATGCAGGCTCACTTACTCAATGGACCTATACTTTTAATAGCTTTGACATAGAGACTTTGTTCTATGAGAGTTTTGAAGTCATTGTGTCATTATTGTGAGTCTCATTTTGAATTTTTGCAAATCCTATAAAGATTATTAAAGAGCTAAAAATAATGGCAAGACGTCTTAAGCAGTTTATTTATTTATTTATTAAAATTTCTATGCCGCCCAATTCCCGGGGGACTCTGGGCGGCTAACAGCAGGTATAGAAACATATAATCAATAAAAGCAATTTAAAAAACATGTTAAAATACTATCAATATTTTAAAAAAGAACTTTCACTCACACATGCATACGTGGGCCGATCTAACAAGACCACATCTTAGGGTCATTGGCCCCAGGCCTACCGGAAAAGCCAGGTCTTAACTGCTTTCCTGAAGGCCAGTAAGGTGGGGATAGTACAGATCTCGGGAGGTAGTTGGTTCCAAAGAGTCGGAACCGCTACAGAGAAAGCCCTCCCCCACGGACCCGCCAGCTGACATTGTCTAGCTGACGGGACTTGGAGAAGGACGACCCTGTGCTATCTCACTGGGCATTGGGAGGAATGCAGTAGAAGACAGTCACGCAGATAAACTGGTCCTGAGCCATATAGGGCTTTAAAGGTAAGAACCAACACCTTAAATTGCATCCGGAGACCAAACGGAAGCCAATCGGAAGCCAGTGCAGTTATTTCTTTGGCTTGTGCTTGTCTATGTTAAAACAAGTTGTACCTTCTTAGAATAACCATGGGGATAGGAGAGTGGTGGTGAAGTCTGGTCTGTCTATAAATCTTTACCTTTCAGTTAAAAAAAAAGGTCTGAGTTTTCTAACCAGGAAAGATCTAAAGAGAAGCATGCAAGCATCATTCTACTCATTTGTTCTTTTGGAAATAATGCCACTGGCAAAACAAGCTCAGTATTCAATTGGAACAGTGCAATAAATTAAAGTCCCATGTTGGCTGGAGCTCTGAAAGGAAAAATGAGCATAAGGAGAAGGTTGTGTTGGGACATCATTTGCACATCAAAGGAAGCTGGCAATGGTGGCTAGAAGATCCTTTGAATTTGCCCAGCTCCTTGGACCCAACTTTGTGAAAGTGCTGAGGTTAGGATGTCCTGATCTTGGATAAAGCCAGTCATGGACTGTCAGGAAATGGGAGTGGTGAGGAGTCTGATATCCACTTTCCCTTCTTATAGTTAGAACAATCCCCCCACCCCCCATTCTGAGAAGGGAAGAACTGAATGGAACAATCCTATTGCCTTGATGACCATGGACATCTCTGGTGGAGGGGGATAAGGATGGCAAGTCACATCTCATGTATCCATCACATCTCATGGCCATCATAAAAACGATAACTGATATACATTACATAATTTGTGTCATAGGAATGATGACGCCATAAGTGCATTCATCATCATGACTTCTTCAAGAAACCTATGCCTGGAACAGTATTTCTGGGATCATCAGATGGTACCTAAATGGTTCTAAGTACACTGCATTTAATCTCTAAGTGCACTATATTTACCATAACATTCATGCTTTCATGTCAAATGCTAGCATTAGAGCTTTTAGGCAGAGAAAGCTGCTGCAATCTGCTTTAGTTTTCCTAAGCAAGTTGGATATTGTATTTTCACAGCCAAAATAACAGCAGTATATTTATAGGAGATGGTAGTGCTATTACTTGACAAATATTTCCAGAATCCTTCCAAATATTTGCTCTTCACATCCACGAAGAGCTTGGAAAAGAATAGAGTGCCAGGCGCCAGTCAAATGCTAACAACAGATGTCATTTCCCAGATCCCCTGCTGCTGATATATACATGTGGGACTTAATGCGCAAAATGTACAAAACTAACTTTTTAAAAGGTTGGCATGAATCTACAGCTGAAACATCTTTATGCAGAAAGGAGCATGCTTTTCGGCTTCTCTGATCTGGCTAATTTCTTGGGAACAATTTTGCTACCCACAACTTAAGATATTCATAGAACAATTTCATACATACATGCTGTTCCCTTTTGGAGCAAGCAACTAAATGCAAAATGCAGAAAATGAGTAAGAAATAGTAAGTCAAAAAATTAAAGCAGGAGATAAAAAAAGGAAATGACATCACTTAGTTTGCTGAAAGCATCAATCACTGTATCTCTCCATAGCTTTCTGTCCTTGTAAATCATCTTTGCTTCCATCACTGCTTCCTATATTACTCCTTATTTCCAGGTTGTTACTTCATACTAGGAACTCACTTTTCTATTTCAGGCACATTCATCAAAATAAAAGATGTGCCCGTCCCATACATAGGACAAATTCTTCTTGCTTCTTAGGCATGCAGAACAACAAATACCTGGACTAAATCTGACATGTCATGGAATATGCATTTGCTAACCAAAAAGATAAGACCAAAAGCATGCAGAAAGGTTTTCTTCTTTCCCTAGGAAATCTTGTAATAGGTAAGAAACCTGCACATCATGCAATTTTTTCCCCTTATAAATATAAATCCTTACGATTTATACTGATTGTTTCCCAGTATGATTTGATTGCTTATTTGTACACTATGACCAGGTGCGGGTTGCTTACTTATCGATACCGGTGCGCTGCACTCATTTCTACGTTTTGTGCGCATGTGCCACCTTGCATGATTTTGGTGAGATTTTGCTTCTGCGCATGCGCGGAAGCAAAATTTCACCAAAATCTCACAAGGGGACGCGCACGCACACACGATTTTGGCGAGATTTTGCTTCCACGCATGCGCGGAAGCAAAATCTCACTGAAATCTCACGCGTGTGTGTGTTCCCTTGTGAGATTTTAGCGAGATTTTGCTTCCGCGCATGCGCAGAAGCAAAAAAAGCCGAAAAATTCTTTAAAAAAGATGGTGACGCGGGTGACTGTCCGGCGAAGACGGCACCGGAGCAGTCGCGCGCAAATTGCGTAATCGGTGGGTCCCTATCGGAGCTGCGCACTGGACCGCACCTGTAGGAACCCACCCCTGCCTATGACTATCATTAAGTGTTGTACCTTATGATTCTTGATGAATGTATCTTGTCTTTTTATGTAAACTGAGAGCATATGCACCAAAGACAAATTCCTTGTGTGTCCAATCACACTTCGCCAATAAATAATTCTATTTTCTCTTCTCTTCTCTTCTCTTCTCTTCTCTTCTGTTCTCTTCTTTTCTTTTCTCTTCTCTTCTCTTCTCTTCTCTTCTCTTCTCTTCTCTTCTCTTCTCTTCTCTTCTCTTCTCTTCTCTTCTCTTCTCTTCTTTTGCAAAGATCATTAACACATTGGTTCCAGATCAGTCACAATTGTCTTCTTGCTACTTACACAATAAAGGGATTCTGACTTTGTGGGGGAGGAGTCCCCATCTTTGTTATCCATAGAACAGAGTTTCTTAATTGCTCCAAAAACTGCCATGGATTGCACAGGGCATCTCCCCAACATGATCGTCTTCGAGTTGTTAGGATTCCAGTTCCCAGAATTCCTAGCTCACAGCATGCTTCTGGGGAATTCTGGGAGTTATAGTCAAAACATAGCAGGCAGACGCAGATGTATTGTACATAGTGGCACTTCTATCATGCAATAAGCCTGTTCTTTTGTAGTATAAAAGTAAAAACTATATTCTAATTTCAGTATTGAAGAACTATTTTCTAATAGAGAGGTTCTGATTTAAACATTATAAATAGAATAGAATAGAATGGAATAGAATAGAATAGAATAGAACAGAACAGAACAGAACAGAACAGAACAGAACAGAATAGAATAGAATAGAATAGAATAGAATAGAATAGAACAGAATTCTTTATTGGCCAAGTGTGATTGGACACACAAGGAATTTGTCTTTGGTGCATATGCTGTCAGTGTAAAGACATTTACACAAAAGAAAAGACATTTGTCAAGAATCATGAGGTACAACATTTAATGATTGTCATAGGGTACAAATAAGCAATCAGGAAACAATCAATATTAATATAAATTGTAAGGATATAAGTGGGAGGAGATGGGTGCTTTTGGTGATCCATAGTTCCGGGGAATTAGCTTCCTCCTGTGTTAGAATCTCCTCCACTTTTTTAAAGACAGGTGGGGGTGAGGTTACAGAGAGCTGCTCCTTAAAGAAACGTTAAATTGGCTTCTTATTAGGTTTATTGTAAGAGTGAATACAGGTAGTCCTCAAATTACAGCCACAATTGAGCCCAACATTTACGTTGCTAAGTGAAACATTTGTTAAGTGAGTTTGCCCCATTTAATGACTTTTGTTGTCACAGTTGTGCGTGAATCACTACAATTGTTAACTTAGTGACACGGTTGTTAAGTGAATCTGGCCCATTGACTTTGCTTGTCAGAAGGTTGCAAAAGGGGATCACATGATCCCAGGACCTCAGTGCAGCCATCATAAATATGAACCAGTTGCCAAGCATCTGAACTTTGATCATGTGACCATGGGGATGCTACAATGGTTGTAAGTGTGAAAAATGGTCATCAGTCACTATTTTCAGTGCCGTTGTAACTTTGAATTGTCATTAAATGAAATGTTGTAAGTTGAGGACTACCTGTATATTATATGGAACTGTAAGCCTAGTTGTGGATTGTTATTATGCAATGGGAATTAAAACTTTGATATTAAGGAATTTCATATCATGGTGAAGACACACCAAAAGAAGCACTTGCTTCTATTTCATTAATTCAAATCAGTAGATTTTAAAATCTTAAAATGGCATTTAAGACCTTTCCGGCATCCTGACTGTGTTTTAAAAAAGGCATACACAACTGGCAGTTGATATTCATACAGGCTGCTCTTGATGGATAAACTGGATGCAAGTATCAGTTTTGTACACATGTTCCTCAATGAGGTAAAGAGTTGGAGATATGGCCCTGGGTATCATACCCAGAGCAGGATTTGTCGTCATCCTCAGAAAATTGAGGGTGGAGTGTGGGTGTGGGTGTGGGTACATGTACTCTCCTAAAATGTACCAAATGTTCTTTAATTGTGTCCTGACATAGTTCAATGACCTAGAAATTCTACAAAATTCATGTCCAAATATATAAGCCAGAGGTATCTGCAAGGAAGGAGTAAAAATGTCAAGATGTTAGCCATAACCATGTGTTCTGTCTCTTTTGAACATGCATTGTGATCCAGAAGAAAAATGTTAGATATAAAATCTAAATACCTATCATTTTCATTTTTTAAATCAAATCCTTCCTTAGAAGAAAAAGACAAGCACTTCTTTTGACAGACAGGCAGGAACTATTTTTATTTTTTGAATTGTGTTTTTCTTGCTTTCTGTCCTCTATTCTTCTAGAAAACTGATGTACAAAACAAAATTGCCCCTCTTTCAGCTCCACAAAGAATACAAAACAATTACAAAACTTCCATGACCAGAAAAGTTATCCTATTTGGCATTCAGGAAGAGGAAGGATCAGTTTCCCCCCCTCTAATTCAGTCATATAAAAAGTACTAGGTGAATCCTAAAATGAGAGTTATACAAGGTATATTTTGATTAATATGGCTTAATAATATGATGAGCTAGAAGTAGAAAGATCTTCAGTGCCTTTTGGGAGACACATTTTTGCCCTAGAATGTATTCCACTCTTTGAGCAAATGATAGAGCCATTTCTTCCTTCCTGGGTCATGTTTTTAAGCCAGGACATTACTATGTTTATTATTTGTCTATTATCAGAAAAGACAAATAAAAGGATAAAAGGATTTCCAGAAGAAGAAATGGTAGACCAAAGGTATTTTTACAAAAAGCGAGCTGACGATTGCAGTGGAATGAATGAAGAGCTGGAAAGTAGGTCAACTTCTCCAGACAAGGCCCTGTTGTATGTTTTCTGGAGTCTTCAAAGATTACACCCTCAAAATTCAACAGCAAGTTTTCTGACAGAAAATCAAATAAGTAAATGAATCTTCCAATCATACCAGATATGGTTTGGGCTTATTTGTTTAAATGGAAGTTTTAGATATAAATAGACAACTACTAAAATAATTCCCTTGTCACAGTAGGTTAGACTTCATAAATAAGGATGCGTTATTTTATGGCTCAGGATGTGTAACCAAGTTGGAGCAAAGCAATTTGTGTGATTGTTTGTGTTTTGTTAATCCTGACTGAGGTTTTAGTGGCTTACTGGATGAATCTAACCACGTGAGTAGCCAGATTCCTTTCAATATATTAATAGATAGTTTTGTAAAACTCATATTAAAAATGAATGTTTGTAATGTATTGATAGTAATAGCTATTGTAATTCACTGACAGTGTTCACAATTACTCTAAAAATCCATTACTTGTTGCATTGGTTTTACAGTTTTATCCCTTTTCCAAACTCTGTTAAAAAAAAGATGGGTGTTACAGCCAAACTATTTTTTTTTAAAAAGGATAAAGTATATCAGAAATTGCAAAACTAGGAAAAATTACACTGGCCTACTAAACTTGAAGATAGCTTGCTAATAGAGGCTTCTTAAAGGTTTTCAACATTTTCAGCATTTTATTGTTCCTGTTTTGATATCTAAATCAATAAAGGCGTTCAGTCAATTATCTGATAAAGCTATTTTGGTAGCCTGTTCCAATAGGATATGATCCAAATACGCAGTTACACAAGACAAGGCAAAAAGGTGTGAGGTAGATTACTTTTAATTCCTAATAAAAACAATGGCCAGCAATCTTAGAAATAAGATCCATTAAAAAAAACTTATCCTAATAAACAGATAAAAAGGAGAAATAATCTGCAAAAACATGCTTCAGTGTACTTTGCCACAACTGATGGCAATTTCTGGTATCAACATATTTGCTCACTCTGAGTGAGCATTCTGCTGGCTCTGTGAAAGATCTTGGGGGAGTAACCAGCTTTATGATAATGCACTTTTAGGTTTTGTCTGCCAAGCTTTTAAGTAATCCTAGGACTCTCTCAGTGCCATAAGGTTGCTGTGAGTGATGGAACAACTGCTCTGTTTGCTTCAAAGCAAAACAACTGCATCATATTCTCATCCCTGATATACTTTGCCCTCTGAGATATTTTTTTGTTTTTATCCTAATCCAACATTTGCAAACAATCCAGTAGCAATCTTTGCTCTGTCCAAAGAAAGGAGAAGGATATGCTTTGAACTGTTGCATTCAGGTCAGAACATTCTGACAATAACACCGTGTATCTATGGTGCATGGAATTTGCACGTGAAACTTAAAAGCTACAGTATATCAGATGAAATTGATCTACCTAATTCAGAATAAGAAATATTTGCCAAACTTCCATTTCATCTAAATAGGAATGGGTAACCAACACCATAATTTTTGCTGCTGCTAAATGTCTTTCCTTTTGCCACAGAACAGTTTTACAATACAGTTCCTGAGTTTGCATAACAAATTGAAACCAATTTTTAGGGGTACTGAATTATATTGAACAATAAGTAAACAAATCATGCTGCATTTGTATATGGTATTAAGTCAGTCACAAACACACATATATAATCAGGGCTAAACCTACCTAAGCTTAGCAAGTTGTCAAATATAGCTTCTAGGTCTTTAATTCCCTTGATTATATCTGTTGTGAAAGTCCAGCCAAGGGATAAAATGTACGTTAAACTTCTTGTAACTGTTGGTTCTCACTTTGATATGGATTCAAGTAATGCAGGCTCAAGGACATATGATGCCCTAGGCCACAATCACTGATGGTGCTGCATCACAAAAATGGAAAGATTTGCATTTTTAGAATGATTCAAAAGGAAGGATAGCATTGGTACCCTCTAGCCATTGGCACTTTGGTTTAAAGGGACCTTGAATTCAAGCAACTATTAATGGAGATCATTATTACCTGTGGACCTCTTCTTCATTACAGAAGAAACCTGCTTCCTGTCTGGGGTAGAAGAAGGCTAGGAGAAAAGTCTCAAGAATCTCCACTTTGCGGTACACATAGAAGTATTGATTCTAAATTGAAAGCAATTCACACACTGGAATTCTTGAATCACTACCATTTTCATTTTAGTAAACTTTACTAAATAGAAATTGAGAAAAAGAATCACTTTCACTTCAAGCCACTACAAAAGATCTGGAAGTTCTGCCCTGTTGAATACATTTATTTTGTCTTCAGCTCACTCTGCATAATGGTTACAGGCGGTCATCACACAAGTGAGGGAGACCAACTCCCCAAATGTTGGTCTCTCTCACTTGTGCGATGCCCACATGTAACCATTATATTCTAAGCTGTGCTTAGAAGGCTAATCATAATTTTTAAAAGTGCAATCTCCAATGAAGAAAGTTATGCATCTCTAGTATAATTGGAGATTTCAGGCATTCAATTTAGGATTTAACTACTTATGGGAGTTTTTATTTCTACTTCTTTTTTTAACTGGACTATATAGCAATGCAGATAGGGACAGTAAAAGTTGTGCACCCAACACATTTGGGGGACATCATATCAGGAATGACTGTTTTAGATAAGACATGTTTCTTTATCAAATAAAAAAAAACCTATATGCATAACATGTTTTCTTTGCTAGATGTGCCTCCTTAATATTCAGTGGCTGGGGGGACAATAGCAAGAAGACAGTGAATAGAACTAATTGTTAAGGCACCATTTGTCTTCACACAAAATAAGAAACTTACAGGGTAGAGAGACTATTATGTGTACTTATCTCAGATGCCGAAGGCCACCAAGTAAACCGATAAGTACCCACTACCTTGGAAAAATAGGAGGAAGAATATAGATGCATAAATATCTGAACTCTGTGTTCTGCAGTGCACAATCAAGTGCTGGAATCTGATATTTTTATTCTTGTTCGGTATCAAGATTCTAATCTATCCGAGCCATGCAGGGGCGGGTTCCTAATTTTTTACTACCACTCTGTGGGCGTGACTTATTTTGTGGGTGTGGCTTGCCAGCCATGTGACCGGGTGGGCGTGGGCCTCGGGAGCTTGGCAGTGGTCGGAGAAGCGGGGGGGGGGCATTGCCCACCTGCAATGCAGCCCCCCGCAGCGGAAGCAGCAAGACCACGGCAGCGGTTCTTCTAGGAGGCTCTGTCCGGCCTGAATGCGTCTCCCCATTCGATGAGACTAGGCTCCTGCTGCCCATTCCCTCTCCCCTCAGCAGTTTGAGAAGCCTCGAACGTGTGAAAATGTCTAGGATCATCACCGCGCGTTCGTGGCTTCTCAGACTGCTGAAGGGAGGGGAACTGAGATAGGTCCTGCCGCCCGTTCTTTCAGCGTCTCATGCGCTCCCTCAGTCATCCTCCCCTGTTTGGACTCACTGTGGGGTAGGAAGGCAGCGCATGCGCAGCTTGGCTTCTGGGCATGTGCAAAATAATTTTTTTTTAATGTAAATTTTTTTTTTGAAAAAAATGGCGGCACCCAGGCACTGGCAACCGACCGCACCGGTACTGTGACGTCACCAGCGGGCCGCTACCGGTGCTATAGAGTGGACAGCACTGGTAGGAACCCACCACTGGAGCCATGTCACAGAGTCTACTACCTGGGCAAACCACAGGCATGAAGAGGTGTGATTTAGTGCCAAGTCCTGGTCAGCAAGACTGACAACATCTGGTAACAAAGATCTGTGGTTGTTACTATAAATTCCATGTCAAGCACAATGGTTCTTGAGCGGAACCTTCTTAAGCTGCAAGTCATCAAGTGTACAGCATGAATTGTCTCCCTTTATTTACATTTATCAGCAAAAAATCATATATATATATATATATATATATATATATATATATATATATATATATATATATATATATATATATATATATATATATATATATATATATATATATATATATATATATAATCTCTCTCTCTCTCTCTCTCTCTCTCTCTCTCTCTCTCTCTCTCTCTCTCTCTCTCTCTCTCTCTCTCTCTCTCTCTCTCTCTCTCTCTCTCTCTCTCTCTCTCTCTCTCATATCTGATAGGCCAGCCAGTGTCTTGGGGCAGAGAGGAAGTCATGCGCCTCCCAGTCGTGCAGCACCAAGGGCCAGAAGAAATGCCCGCAAGATCCAGCAAGAGATGAAGCTTCACTTCTGCTCTGGAATTTGGAGCGAATCTCCATCCCCCACTCTTCCCTTCTCAGGCCAGGCGAGGAGTGAGTGGGAGGGGAGGGTGAGGGGCAGGGCTAGCCAGTGGTGGGTTCAGCTGACAGGGAGCCACAGCAGAGGGACGAAAGAACAGCGGATTGCCGACATCCATTGCTTTGGCCCACCTGCGCTGCAACAGGACCATTACCTCATTCTGGCAGGTGAGGTCTGCGCTACTCCTTCCAAGTTGCACCTCCTGCAAAGTTGCAAGTTGCACGTACCTCTCTCTATGGCGGAGATTTCCAGCCCCACCATGAGCTGCCTGGCCAGTCCCATATTTCAGAGCTCTAGTCACAGGACTGGCCCATTGGTCATCCCAGAGCAGCTCCTCCGTCCTGGTGCACCACTGACCACCAAAATTTTCTCACAGACCACCATTGGACCTCTGACACAGAGGAATTCACTGGAGAACACATTATGTTAGTGGTAAAAGGAAACCAGGAACGAAAAGGAAACAAAGAATTCGGTGGCTGAACACCATCAAAGCTGACACCAGCCAGAGCATAAAACAACTCAAAAAAGTAGTGCAAGATTGGAAGATGAGAGATTTGACCCATAGAATCGCCAACAGTCAGACACGACCAAATGGGTAACATCATCATATTGTCCTGTCCAGCGCTTATTTGAATGTGAACATGATAGATAACAAATAAAGAAGGTTTGGGACCAAATATTCCAGTTGTTGTCACAATTCAGTATGTGTTAAACCAGGGTATTAGGAAGCAATATGATAGGCATAGCTCTGGTGGCAAAAGTGATTAAGTTATTTGAAAACTGAAATAGCTTGCAGGTATTTCCAGCATATGTAAAAACTAGATGTGAGTGAATGTCTATAGAAAAGACCTGATTCAGTCAGAAATTTCATCTCCACAGTGGGGCAGAATGAGTAAATAAAGGAACAACTGCTGATCCCTTTCCCTCTCTACAACCCCAGAATAACTGTTGAGAATGACCTGATATCATCATGACATACTCAAACTGGGTGTTGAAATACTTGCTAAAATATGCCAAAGTAGTCTGAAAGCAATGTTTGCTTTATCAGGTTTCAAGAAGCTAGGAAACACACATACAGGACAGGGGTGAAATGCTCCCGGTTCAGGCGGGCCAGTCAGTCGTCGTAGAGCCGATAGATCCGATAGCGATCGCAGCACGAGCCTTCCCCCACCCGCTTCCCCCACCCGCCTGGATGCCGCCATTTGGGTTCTTTTACCCTCTGTGCATGCGCAGAACACTTTGCGCATGCATAGAGGGTAAAAGAACCCAAATGGCAGCATCCAGGCGGGTGGGGGAAGCGGATGGGGGAAGGCTCGCGCTGCGATCGCTATCAGCTCTATCGGCTCTACGACGACCGACCGGCCCCCCCGAACTGGGAGCATTTCACCCCTGATACAGGATCATCTTATTTTATCCATTTAATATTTCTATGAAAGGGTTCTGTTTCATGATACCAGCTAACTAACAGTTTGAACCCATCTCTCTAATCTAAAATTTGATTCATTACCTCAGTCAAGACTGTACCCATCCAGAACATCAAGAGATGCAGATTGCAAGGAAAAGAGACTACAGTATCTTCAGGAATCAGGAAGAGCTATGTTTGAATTTCATCCCTGATATAAATCTCTGAAACAACTGTCCTGTTGTTGAAAGATTTAAATGTATATTAAACACTTAAACTATGAAGTGTTTATAAATATCACATTTATTGGTTGGAATAACAAAGCACTAACTTTATTGTTGTATCAACTAGACTGGCAGAGTCACTGTTTAAAGTGTTTAAATCTGTTTAAATCATGCCTTTCTTAAAATTTTAAAATAGTTAGAAAAACCAGAATACTGTCGACAGTGTTTCAGTGGTAGATGCTGACCTCTAGTGTCTATTGGGAAGAAATAATAACTGAAATAGAAATACTCTTATTTCAAACATAGCTTAAGGCCCTCAGAAAATGAAAGAATAAATCCATGTCTCTTCAGAATAATTCATTTGTATATCTATCCAAACTACATTCTTTCTTTCTTGCTTGCTTTTACCTCTATCCCTGAGTCTTGTGAATTGTGACTTGGGACATTTGCAATAAACCACTATAGGTTTTTATAATAGTTTGAATTAAACCTGTTGGTTTTTAGCTACCGGTACTATTAGGTCTTTTGTTGAAAGGATGGCATTATTATTCCTTCCAGTTTTGTTGCTGCATAAAAATTGTGAAGAAAGAATGTTATCAACTCTTGTTCAACTTCTTCATGGTTATAGTTTGGCACTAATTCATATAAAGATATGAATATAAAGCATAGCTAAGCAATATCTAGTATTATTGTTGCAGAATCAGAACCAAATTAGAATTCTTCTTGATCAGAAAGCTCTTTGGATGATGTTACACTAGTTTGTATTAATTACATATACTACCATGAGGTTTTGAGAGGAAGGTTGGATATAAATGCAAAAAAAGCAATGAATAATACACATGAACACTAAGAACTCAGCTCAGTAGCACATGGAGTTTAACTAGGCTGAAGCTACAAGATTCTGGAGATTCATATGGAAGTAAACTTTCTAGATATAATTTTCACAGTTTGGGACCTAGGCTGTTCAGAATTGGTAGGGTTACATCACACTTATTTGCTTATTAAGTTTATATCCTGCCTTTTGTCCAAGAGATCAAGAAGGTGATATGGAAACCTCTCTCACTTTTCTTCCCAGAGCAGCCTCAGTTGGCTAGTTTTTTCTTCCCACCTAAATAAATGCAAGCATTGCTGTTGTACAGATTGGATTAAATATGGCTACAATAGTTAAATTCGCCTATGAAATGTGTCAACTTCATCATAGTGTCCATAAAGCCTTTTGAGAAGTGCTGTTACTTTGTTTTCGAACAATTGGCTCCAGAGGTGGTATTCGACCGGTTTGGACCAGTTTGGGCTGCTTTTTCGGCATGTTTGAGACCTCTGGTAGATTTTGACGGCCTCCAGCCAGCCGCTGCTGCCAGGAAGTGGCTGGCAAAGAGGCGGCAGCTGGGAGGCTTCTCGCAGTCGCACCGAAGCAGAGAGCCTGCCTTCCCCTCTGCCACCAGCCTCCGCGGGAGGAAGGTAAGCCAGAAGAAAGAGGCGGTCATGGGGGAGGAAGCGGGGCTAGGGCCGGGGCCTGTGAAGGAGGGGAAATGGGGCAATGCATGCGACTGGCGAAGGGAGAGTGGGCGGCATGCAGGAGGAGGCCTTTGACAGATTAGGCAATAGCAATAGCAATAGCACTTTACTTATATACCGCTTCATAGTGCTTTACAGCCCTCTCTAAGCGGGTTACAGAGTTCAGCATATTGCCCCCAACAATCTGGGTCCTCATTTTACCTACCTCAGAAGCATGGAAAGCTGAGTCAACCTTGAGCCTAGTGAGATTTGAACAGCTGAACCGCTGAACTAGCAGTCAGCCTGCAGTCGCAGCATTTAACCACTGCACCACTTCAGCTCTAGGCCAGGCCTGGGCAGAAAATAGGTAGAAAGAAAGGCTGCAATAACTGTAAGTTCAATTTTTTTCCTACCGAGTTCTGTGGGCGTGGCTTGTGGGGGGTCATGTGAATGAGTGGGTGTGGCTGTGAGTGATGTCAAGTTGGCCATGCCCACTCAGTCACATGACCCCCCACCAAGCCACGCCCACAGAACCGGTAGGAAAAAAAATCGAATCCCATCACTGATTTGGCTCCCAAGATGTGCTATTAGATGGGACAGAGAGCATTGGTTCAGTTCTGTCCATACCGTGTTTCCCTGAAAATAAGACCCTGTCTTATATTTTTTTGAACCCTGAAATAAGCGCTTGGCCTTATTGCCATGCACTCAAAAGCCCGATTGGGCTTATTATCAGGGGATGTCTTATTTTGGGGGAAACAGGGTAGTTACAGCAATACCAGCAATATGGAGCTTTGTGGCCTCGAAGATCTGGAGCTAGTTTGATCCAATAAACCTTTCCCAATACATTTCTTTGTTAAACCATCCAAAAGAGAAAGCAAGTCTCAAGAACACAAAACTCAATGCTAGTGAGTGGAAGATAGAACATTGTCAGATTTTCCATAAAAAATCAGGACGAAAGAAAATAATGGTTCCTTGTTTCTTAATTGGTATAAAGGGACACACACACCCCAGCAACAAAATATGTCAGGTTTGAAAATTTCACCATAAACTCACCTTGTATTGTAGACCGCATGACCAGGAGCAACCTTGGGGGGCAAGATCAGTGAAATTAAGATGGTGACCACAAGCATGTCATCAAAGTCACAACCTTTGTTACATGTGTCATTCATTTAAAGAAGAACAGGACTTCAATTGTGTGGTGATAGCTGCCATCTTGACCTTTTTGAACACCCTGAAGATGACCTTAGATAGGGATGAAAGATCTTATGTAAGGTTCCACTTACCAATAATTCAGCAACATTCAAAGTTTCTTCCTTTTGCTGAAATGTTTGGCCAATGATATTCTCTTGCCATAAGAGGGAGCTAAGAAATCAGTATTCAGTTGCTTTTTGAACAATGGGGGACAGGGATATTATTTAGGTTGATTGTCTTCTCAGATTCAATTATCTAATCTACAACATGGTCATTCTAGACAACCCACAGGGTAATTTGTGCTGGGCTGCCACGGGTAGAATATGAGCAGATGGAAGGGCAGAATAGGAAAGACACACCCCACCAAAACTTCCCTACATGCTCTTCCTACCAAACCACATTCAGTTAACCCTTGCTGGCTGCAGATGGTGGCCTTGGTAATGTATCAGATTGGGAAAAATTGCAATTAATGTGTGAGAGAAAAGAAATATCCTAGTAGTTTTTCTATATTATATATAATAAACATATATTATAAATCTATAATATCCAAGTAGTGTGGTGGTTAGAATGTTGGATTGCACCAGTAAATCCCAGGTTCAAGTCTCCATCCTACTAGGACACTCACAAGGTGATTCTGGACCAGTGATTCTTTCATCTCATCCTGTATTATGAAATTGTTATGAAGGTAAATGTAAAGAACAATTTGTAGGCTCTACTGAGTTGCTTGGAAGAAAGTGAGTAGAAAAGTAAGAAAGACATGGAAGTAAAATTGTTTTACTTTTAAAATTGTAAAAGTGTAAGAATGAAGGATCAACATTTCTAGTTACCATTTTGTGAGAGAGCTTGTTAAAAGAATGAAATTAATATATTTGTTTTTCATTCCCATACATTTTGTTCCCCTTTTAAAATATTAGTATTAGTAACATCATTTCTGCAATGGAATCATTAATAAAGGAGTTAATTTTTCCACCATCTATGCACCAGTTTGGGTATTTCATTCCAAACCTCACATTCACCCCTCCCCTTTTGAAAGCATTATTTAGATTGATTGAAATCAACTATTATAATATGGAAGTAGCATAGTAACTGTACTAAACAGAATTGACAACAATATAATTCCTTGGAATTTTTAACATTCACACAAGGAATAGAAAATCTTGGGAAGGTCTGTGTTGGAGGAGATGAAAACTCTCAGGATTGTGTTGTGCAATGATGACTTTGTTATGGGTCTGCAGGAAGCTGTTGTGGGTGCACACTACAGGAAAATGATTATGCAAGAGCACAATAAAATTCAGTCATTCATCTTCCTCAATATGGCTAAACATACTGGAGACAGGCTTATGACTAGTAACAACTGAGAACCTTTTCTCCATCATAAATCTATAATAATCCGTGGTTCACTGTCTGCATTACCATTTATAGGATTAGCATACACTGTGGATTTACAAGTACGGAAGTATACAAATCACACAGTGTGTTCTCATTGGTGACAGAGATTGGCAAGTGTTAGGAGAGATGTATGTTACTGCCTGCTATCTCCTGAGATGTATGTTTACCTTAAAAAAAACCTTTCCATTTTATAGAATATTTAATTTTATGGGCTGCTGAAGCCCAACAATTTCAAGGTTATAATCATTTATTTTTTATGCATCATATTTTCAGCCAGGGGTGGGATTCAGCCGATTCGGACTGGTTTGGGCGAACCGGTAGTTAAGACCTGCGGGTGGGGGTGAGGGTGGGTCCGGCCCCGCCCTTCCACTTGCCCACCTGCCTGGGTGCAATCCCGTCCTATATCGCTGTGTTTTTTGATGCCACACACATGCGTGGACAGCGCATGAGTGAGCAAAGTTATCCCGCCCTATACAATCGCTGTGTTTTTGATGCAGCATGTATGTGCGCAAGGCATGTGCACGAGCGAAGTGAGCATGCGTGTGCACATGCTCACAGTTCCGATTCTGGACGAACCAGTTGTTAAATTATGTGAAGCCCACCTCTTTGCTTTCAGCATAATTTAATTTTATTCATCAGTATAATCATATATTTGCAATTTGGGAGAGGGATGACAAGAGTTGCAAAGTTCCAGCCCATTACTTCCTTCTCTGGAATTCAGTATATTTACACATGTGCACCATATTTCCAAGCAGGGAGACATTGCAGGGCCTTGATTTCCCTACAAGTAGGATATCATTACCATGATCCATCCTTTAAATACATACATTGGCTGAATACTTACACCTACATTTCTATTTCCTACCTAATTTCTGATTATTGGCTATGAAGTTCCAGAAGGCAATGACACAGTTAACATTAATCAGGGAATCAGAAAAAATCTTAGTGCATTTTGACCAATGCTCAATACAGAGGCATCTGTGGAAGGAAAACAATAACTTATGCCCAATGATGTCATTTTATACTTGCATGATCATACAATTATATGTGTTGTCATTTTGGTGTGACTGCAATTTGTTGAAGTTGCTGCTGCTAAAAATCCATAACATGGATTTGATTCCTTAGTATGCTAGCTTCATATTATTATCACTGGGATTGAACAACAATAGTTACCCCTTTTCCATAAATAGAGAATATAGTGTTTTGGAAATAGAAGAAGGGACCTTAGCAGAAATAAATGGATTGTCAGGAGATAAAGAATGAGACAGAAGCTCTGGCTCCTCTGACTCCAGAAACAATTCAGCCAAACATTTGGTGGGTTAAACCAACAATGGTGAAACAAACCATTATTTTGAACATCGTAGGACTCAATCACACTGACAGTAAAACAAATTATTTATCGCCAAAATGAGCCAACAATTTAAAACAAGTTCTTACAGTTTTGTAGTAAACCCATTTTTTTAAGTTTTCTAACGTATTCATAGGAAGGGAGCAAATTCAGTTCCAATTCTCAACATGGCTAGGTGGGGGTGTAAACAATTAAAAATATTGCCCATCCAAGTTTATTTCTAGAACAGAAGTATTAGGGCACTTTGGGAAATAATCATTTCCAGAACAATACCAGCATCTGGGTGCTTCCTTGCAGTACCATATTCAAAGGAAAAAAAATGGAGAACAGAGCATCCAGGTAAGATGAATTCCTAATTCATTCCCTTCCTTGATAGCTATGTAGCTAGAGTTAGAAAGTTCAATGGATTAAAAAAAATAAAAACACCTTTCCACATTTGTGTTCCTACTTCATTCCCTGGCAGGGATTAGGAACAATCCATCAAAGTGGCAGGTACTTAAATAATCACAGAACAAATTCCATGCAGCTACCAGCTGGGATAATCCATCAAAATGTTGGATTTAAGTGGTCTATAACATGCAATTCACATTTGGACTGAAATCTAAAAAATAGATGTGTGTGTGTGTATTCATGGAAGATAGGTATGATTGAACGTTTGTCTTGAATGAATGCTTGATCATGTCTCCTTGTCGTCATATTTAACGGAGTCAAGTTTTTCTGCAACCTGTGAAATTCTTCTTATAGCTATTTATCAATGGCTGATATATTCAAAAGAAAGGAACACTCCATATGGAAGGGAGCAGAAGAAAGTTGCCTTAAGTGGTTGGATTCAGATCACTAGATCTAGATTAAAGCCAACCCTCAGCCATGGAAGCTCACAAAATGACGGGTCAATCATTTCTCTTTGCAGTCTCCTTCATGGGGTTGTTGTGACAAAAAGCGGAGGAAGGAGTACCATGCATGACATCTCAGATTCCTGAAGGAAAGATAGGCTTTAAGTATGAAAAAAAAATTCAGAAAAGTTTTAATTTCAATTGATAACTAAAGTCCAATTAATGTATTGGTTCAAAGATACAAAATTATTTCTGCTTGCAAACGAATGGAAATGAAACAGATTTCTCCCCCCCCAATTGCTAATTGGTTGCAGATATTAAATATTACATTGGCTTGACCTCTATGTATCAGCACAAACTTTTCCTCCAACATTTAGACAATGAATAGTATGAGTTCCTGTACATATGTCTTTGCTTGCAGTACTTAATATCTGATAATCCAGTCTGGAATCTTGTAAAGTGTAATGTAATCTCTAGTAGGCAATTTAAGATCCTTGTAAATCCCTTCTTCTTAAGTATTATTGACTATTATATTATCATCAAACTTGCTTTCTTTTTAATATACTAAATATTTTATAAATGTCTTTGTTAATATGTGTGTGCATGCATATGTGTGCTTACTATATGAGCAGAAATACCGGTATATGATAAATCAGATGTCATTATAGACCTAAATTATAATTCCAAACATGTCCTATCAAGCATGACTTGTGAACTGCTCAGAGTTACTTGGGTGATATAGGCAGCCTTAAAAATCAAATCAAATCAAACCAAAATGCATTTGTATGAGTAGCCATTAAATATTTTGGATGACTCAGCAAACAAAAACAGCAACTTCCTGTATGTGTTTTTAGTACTTTATCTGGAGGAAATGGTATAGGAGAGGAATCATTTCTGTTTTTGCTCAACCAGTATAATCCGTTCCTGTTGCTTTTTTCAGTAAGAAAATATATGTGTTTTCCTATCTCTAATGTTTGTTTATGACATGGTGGACAGGGCATTGAGGGATGGGGAGGTGACGTTTTTTCAGTTGGCAATTGACAATGGGCAGCTGGATCAAAGCTGGCATAACTTCTTAAGGAACGCTTCCAGGAGATGGTGACCATCCTAAGCTAGTGCTTCTGGGCTGCTAGGCAAATGTATCCTGGAGATATAGAGGTGGGCAAAAAGAGAGAATTGTTAATATGCAACCAGACTTTTCTATGGTGCATGTGAACAGACTGGGGTAGAGGGAATGTCTACAAAAGATAAATACATGTCTATAGAATGCAATTGCTTCTCCAGGTGTATCATTATCTTCTCCATGATATGTTTGGATTTCCCAGTCTAGTCTACAGGTCTAGGATTTTCCAAATCTCTCTGAGTCAAGTGGTAATCCTATCCAACCCAATTTAAATTTAGACGAACGAATAATAATATTAAAAATGCTTGGACACATCATCTGTTTTTTATTGTAATTTAAACACTTCAGATATGTGTAAGGTACACTTACACAATTCACTTACGTGCTCAGCAATATATGAGAACCGTACAAATATTTATAGCTGTAACTGTTTCAAAATATCTTCCTAAGCATTGCATTTTGGAATCTTGGGGATGGGAAATATTGGTCATAAGGAAGGCATCGGATTTTGAGATGGTACACAAATCATGTAATCTCTTTCTCTGTCTGTCTCTGCAGGGAGGAGTCAGTGACATCAAAATAGTGGACACAGTCTGGTAATTTAAATCCATTCCCCTTGTACATGCATGCATTGCGTGCAACACATATTCAAAAGAAGCAAGGCTTCAGTCACCCAGTTGTGACAATAAAAAATAAAGCCGCAATACTATAAACCCAAGTTAAAACCAGGAATATTAAAAATAAATTAAAACACCTTTAACAAGTTAAACCCATTCGAAAGATGTGTGTTAATGCTTTCTGCGAGTTTTTGCGAGTTTAACATTTTTATTGGGTTATAAAATAAAATAAGATACAAAATATGAAAGTAAATAGAAAAACGGTGGGGAGGAAGAGGGGGAAGAGACGTGATGGAGGATAAGAAAATAAGAAAAAGAAACATTGACTTCCGACTCTCTCTGTTGCAGTAAAATAAGGCATTAACATCAAATCACAACTTTTTGTTTTTTTCATAATAATACAAACTAGCCATTTCTATCTGGCAGTCTAATAGGTAAAACCCAAAATCAAAGTTTCATTCTTTTCCACTTCAAGCACAAAGTTCAGAAGCGGTCTCCATGTAGAAAGAAAAGTACTTATATTCTTTTCTTTAATCAAAATGGTCAATTTTGCCATTTCGGCCAACTCCATCAGCTTCTGCAACCATTCGTCCATGGTAGGAATTGAAGTGTCCTTCCATTTTTGTGCGTACAATAGTCTTGCTGCTGTCAACATATACAGAATGCTTTCTAAAAAGACAAACTAAGAACTCAAGTTAGCTGGAAGAACATTCCAGGGACATGGACAGAGACCTGAAGAATACTGAATCTGAACCACTGAAGGAGAACTCATAGCAACTAGAGCAAAACTCCACAGATGATCCTTATCGGTCTCCCTAGTAGGATTTCAAGGACTGCACAATGAAATTATATATATTTTCCTTCACTCAGGACACTTGTGCTTTGCTGACAAGCCAGTCCAAGACCTGCTATGCTTTTCAGAGACCGTTAAATCCCTTTAATTCAGGATTAAAAATGATGCCAATCCTTCTTGTGAACTCTGGTTTTGCAAGCTCCTTTGTGCACTTTAATGTCTTTGTTTAAAAAGTCCACCCAAGAGAAGGGGACACCTCATCAAAGCATACCTATTATAGGACAGCAGAGCTATGTGGCAGGCCTATCACCAGCTGCAGCACCTCTGAATTTATGGCTAAACAAATGGTGCAAGCTTGCAGAGGAAGGCATGCCAGCTGTTGACTTGTTGCCCAACAACTTGTGTAAGTGCTATAATTGAAATCCTGAGTTCATGTGGCTGTGGGAAAAGGAACCAATTCAGAACGAATGCTTTCCATGCTGGGGATCATGGAGTACAGCGTGGGCTCTTCCTGAATAGATGCAGAAAATTTATGGAATTTTAAAAATGGAATTTTTAAAGAGGGTCTAGATGGGCAAGAAGGCAAGAATAGACATGAAGATAAATCAATAAAGTATTTTCAGAGCGCATCTAAATGACTGCCAGTAAAACCAGTGGGATTGTTTAATCTGGCAATTAAGATAATGAATTACACGGGAATTGCAGCTATTCTGTGTGATCATAGCCACATTGTGTGCACATGGATGGGGAAACCAAACCATTCTAAGTGGAACATTGGGTACAGCTGAATGCTCTTGAAAAGTAAGCAGACAAGGCAGAAGGATGACTGTATTTTCTTCTGTTGGAAGTAATATTCTTCTGGGTTCAGTTCCAAGTGGGGAAAAAGAACACTGGATTCATGGAAGTTGCTTGGAAAGAAGGTTTTAATGGAGAACAAAGGAAGAGGAGCACATGGCATGAGCTCCTGAACAGAAAAGGTGGATCACATGTTTTCAGGTGTTGGGTCCAGAGAAAGGAAGAGGCAAAATGCTGGGAGTTCCTTGCTTTATTCTCTCTCTTGGGCACCTCCCTAACTGTTTCCTGTTCCTACACAAAAATGTATTCCATTGGCTGTCAGATTTCCAGGGGCATGCTGGGGCAACTCTTGTGGGCTGTCCTGAATCCCAGGGGCATGGTTGATGGAATCTTACCAGGTCCCATGTGGTGAATGAAAGGGCTTTGGGATTCCTATTATGGTTCTTCCTGTAGGTGCTTGTTATGTAAAAATACTGTTTCAGGCTAGGTGGGGGGAATGAGCTGGGCTAGGCCATTCCTTGATGGGCCATTGGCAAGGGTGGGAGCTCGTAAGATGAGTCTTTTGTCTGCTTAGAAGCATGTTTCCAGGGATATTCTACTGTATATAATATTCTGCCTTTTAATATTTCCTAGGATATTGCTTTTTTTTCAGGAGGGGGTGGCTGCTAACTTCCTACACTTCTCTTGACTGTTTCTACTTAAACTTAATATATAACTACTTAACTGTAATAACTTAAACATAATATATAAGAAGGATTGAATTAAATCATGCCATCATAATTGAGATATTAAAAATAAAAGTGAAAGTATGTCCAGTTTATCTCTGAGTAATAGTGAATTAAAAGTCCCAAAGGTGCTTTCCCTCCCTCCAAGAGGCAACTGGACTTTCTGGTTTTTCTTTGAAGATGTTTCTCTTCTCATCCAAGAAGCTTCTTCAGCTCTGACTGGGTGAAGAAGCTTCTTGGATGAGAAGTGAAACGTCTTCAAAGAAAAATCAGAAAGTCCAGTTGCCTCCTGAAAAAAAAGCACCTTTGGGACAACCATGACCCGGATGACTAAGAATCTCTATAGACAGTGAATTAAAAGAAAATCAAGATGAACAAAAAGATTTTTTAATACTGTTAGAATTGGCTGACAGTAGCAAACCTTTATGCCTATAGTTGTTGGTTTAAAAACATATGTTGATTTTAACTACTTGTATTATTAACTGTGATGGCCTATGAATAGCTAATACATAACTCCTAGTAATCTAGTAAAATAACTAGTAAAATAACTACTAGTACCACTCTATAAAGCCTTGGTCAGACCACACCTAGAGTACTGCATCCAGTTTTGGTCACCACACTACAAAAAAGACATTGAAACTCTAGAGAAAGTGCAGAAGAGAGCAACCAGGATGATAAAGGGTCTGGAAAATAAAACATACAAAGAGCGGTTGCAGGAACTGAGCTTGGCCAGTCTAGCAAAGAGAAGGACCAGGGGTGACATGATAGAGTGTTCCAATACTTGAGGGGATGCCACAGAGAGGAGGGGGTCAGACTGTTCTCTATGGCACCAGAAAGCCAAACAAGGAATAATGGATGGAAGTTGACCAAGGAGAGATTCAACCTGGAAGTGAGGAGAAACTTTCTGACAGTGAGAGCGATCAACCAGTGGAACAGCTTGCCACCAGAGGTTATGAGAGCCCCAACACTTGTGACCTTCAAGGAGAGACTGGACTGCCATTTGTCTCAAATGGTGTAGGAACTCCTGCTTGAGCAGGGGTTGGACTAGATGACCTACAAGGTCCCTTCCAATTCTAATAATAAATCTAATCTATGAGATGCTTGTAAACTCCCTGGGAAGGTTGTTTAACCATTACTGTGCAAAGGTCTAAGCACCATAGGTGGACAGCTTTCCATTGAACATAATGTGAAAAAAAATCTAAACACACTGTGCGACTATACGAGCTATAATTTAGGACCAAAGTATTATTTCATTATTTCATTATTTCACCAAAGTAATCTTTCAGTACAATTTCTGCAGTCTGGAAAAGTTCCTTAGACCATGATGTTAAAAAGTGAAGGTCCAGTTCTCACCATGATGAGATCAGCAACCTAGAAAAACTTGAGTGCAAAGCCTAAAATATCACAATTAAAACAAAACAAAACATAGAGACTTCTCAATTCTTTTTTAAAAATAATTTTATTGAGTTATTTACATTTAAAAACAACAAAAAAGACACATATACAAAAAATAAACAAAACAATACAATACAATACCATACAACTACACTACATAACCTCTAGGGTTATAATACAGCAACTTATATCAACAGTAAAATCATGCTTATGTAATCTTTTTCATTAACATATTTATATAGTCTTTTTCATTAACATATTTAATTATTATTCATTGATACAGTTGACGATGGAACTAAATGAAAAGGAGGATTCAGAATGACTAGATGACCTACAAGGTCCCTTCCAACTCTAATAATAATCTACTATGAAATTTGGAACAAATTATATGATTGGCTTGAAAAGAGAAAGCAAAATAAATCAGTAAATAATTAACCTAGTAGTGTAGATATGATGATTATCAACTATGTTAAAATAGAGACTTCTCAATTCTACTCCCTCAAAACCCAATCTAGCTCTGCCAATGTATATTAAATGCCCTCACTTATTTTATGGAAAATTCAAGTATAATGAATAATGTTTGAGCAGATGTTTGAAATAAGTGATATGTGAATAAAATTCAGTCCAGATAAGATTGCTATGCTCATCTATTTCTGTTATCTGAATGCCACCTTCCACCTCAACATGGGTCTCCTTATTCTTCATACTTGTACTGAAGACCTTCCCCTAGCTGTAAAGATCTCAATTTGATTTAGAATCCTCATGCCCTGGAGTCTGGACTATGAAAACAGAAGAGATTAATCCCAGTAACCATCTATGTATAATAAGAATAATTAGCAGGAAAACAAAGAACCACTATGCTTATTTCCTTTTTTAAAAAACATGTTTATTTATTCTTTTAGCACCCAAGATAAAATACAAAACAAAGAAAAGGAAAAAAAGAAGAAAAAAATAGACTAACTAACACCCAACACTAACAACAAAAAGAAAAAAAACAGGTGTACAAAAAAAACCTCAAATATCAAATACAATCAACATGAAACATAAGAAAAAAACCCACCCCAGCTGAATGCTGAAAGATACATCAAAAATCTAATATCTTCCTCTCGCCTCTCATGATGGGTCTACAATAGTTATAAACTTTCCCATCTATATTTAACAAAAGTGCTATATTACATAAACAAATATCCCTGATGTGGAAATCTGTTTATCTAATAATTGAATCGATCCAACATCTCTTCACACACACACACACACACACACACACACACACACACACACACACACACACACACACACACACACAATGTGTGTTTGTGTGTACATGTGTACATGTGTGTCTGTATAAAAAAAGAGTCAATAGATTACCCCAAAGTTAAAACCAATCTTCAAATCCTTCTGTAAACCATCTGTCATTGTAATTAACATAGAAAATCCACAAGCATCTTCCAGTCTCTTATAGATTTGTCTAATCCATTGTCTCTAATCAAAGCAGTTAATTTTGTCATCTCTGCTAATTCAGTCAATTTTAAAATACACTTTTTGCCAGTCAGAGTCCCCTTTTTCTTTCAATGCTTAGCATATGCAATCCTCACAGCAGTCACCATGTAAAGAAATAACATCCAAACTGTTTTATGGACAGTTATTAACTGTCCATAATATCTAGAAGAAAAGATCCAGGTTTCATTCATATTTGTATTTTAAGTATTTTCTGCATTGTCAATATTGTATTTATCCAATATGATGCTTACAAGACCATCACATATGATAGAATGTACTTGGATTTTGTTGCATTTCCAACACTTGTTGGAAATCCCTTTATACATTTCCGCTGCTCTATCAAGAGTCAAATACCAATGGTATTTCAAAGTGAATTTTAAACCATTGCTCCATACATTCTCCCATTGGACTAGCATTATATTGTAACCAAATTTTTTTGCCCATTTTACCATACAATCTTCACAGATTCATCTTAAGTAACATTTTATAAACTTTGGCAATCAGATGGTCATCTCCAGAATATACAGTAAATTCAGATCAGATTTAACTTCTGCAAATACAAAACTTTTTTTAAATCAAGTTTAAATCTTTCAAAAATTCTGTAATTATTAAACCAATCATGAACAAATTCTTCACTTACTAATTCTTCTCTTGTTTTTATACTAAACCCTTCTTCTTCAAATATCAGTATATCTTGATATGTCATCCATTTAGAATCCAATATTATCTCTTTTCTGTGCAGTGCTTCATGGGCTGAAAACCAAAGTGGCACTTTTTCAGCCAATCTTCTTTTAGATTTCACCATACATGCCCAATCAATTGTCTAATAACATGATTCTTAAAACCAGGGTTAACTTTTACCTTATTACATCACACATAAGCATGACACCCAAATCTCAAATCAGAATCTTCAAGACCTAATAATGTTGGGTTTTTCAATGTTATCCAATCTTTTAACCATACCAAACAACAGGTTTTGAAATACAATCTGAGATCTGGCAAACTCAGACTTCCTCTTTCTTTAGCATCCTGTAGGAGTTTATATTTTATTTTTGATTTTTTGTTTTGCCAATAAATTTGGATATTTCTTTCTGCCACTGTTTAAAAGGAGAATCATTAATTAATACAGGTATAGTTTGGAAAAGAAATAACATTCTGGGGAACATGTTCATCTTAATTACTGAAATTCTTCCCACTAATGACAAATCTAGTGTCAGGCCGAAGCCATTTTATTTCGGATCTTTGGCCTGCCACACTTTATTCTATTCTACTATGCATTTTCTACTGTGGGAAAATGGGAGGGGGGATGGTGTGAGATTGTTAGTATGTAGCCATAACAAATTCCTTCTAGAAAGCCAAGGTCATCCTTTGTCCCTGCACCTGCACGGAAGGAGATGGGTGGACTCTGCCAGTATGGCAAATGAAGATTGGACAATGTGATGGATTTGTGGGTCTAGGGATAAGGACTTGAACTTTCAACTGGGTGGTGAAACCCGGAGGACTTCAGATTCAGGTTCACCTAGATGTACCAACATGGCTCTAATAATAATTGGGACTTTGAGGAATACTTTGACTCGGACTCTGAATTAGTTTTGGATGCTATTTGGAATGCTGACATCTAGTTGTTCCCTTCTACGTAAGAATCATTGGGCTTATTTCCATCCTTTGTCATTGGCAGGTCCTATATATATAGAGAGAGAGAATAACTGAAGAGAAATCCTAGTTAATGGTCAGTTCATCTGGGTAAAGAAATTTTGTTTATGTCATTTAGGATTAGGTTGTATTCTCATTTAAAAAAAAAACTCCATAGACTGGAGTGCCATCAGATCTACTTCTGGCTTTAGATGGCTTGCCTAGATGGTATCTATGGCATGAAAAACCTTTTTCCAACTAAGGCCGGTATGCTAACCGAGACCCTCTAATGGACAAAAATAGCCTGGCCCTCGTATCCATCCCTTGATAACATCCAGATTCAGTTACTGAAATAAATTATATGTGGGACTATCTTTGATGATTTCTGAGGAATACTAATGCAGAATATAGGAACTAAGTATAAGAAAAACTCCATGGAATATATATACCTATTGATTAACATATCCTGTGATACAAATCCATTTTTCTGGTAAGAAAGACATAATGAACAAGCCTTTGAGATCTTCTAGATAAAATCCCAGTTCCAGAACTCTGGTTAATCACAAATAGAATAACGGAGTTGGAAGGGACCGTGGAGGTCTTCAAGTCCAACCCCCTGCTTAGGCAGGAGACCCTATAACATTTCAGACAAATGGTTGTCCATTCTCTTCTTAAAAATTTCCAGTGTTGGAGCATTCACAACTTCTGGAGGCAAGCTGTTCCACTTATTAATTGTTCTAACGGTCAGGAAATTTCTCCTTAGTTCTAAGTTGCTTCTCTCCTTGATTAGTTTCCATCCATTGCTTCATGTTCTACCCTCAGGTGCTTTGGAGAATAGATTGACCCCCCTTCTTCTTTGTGGCAACCCCTGAGATATTGGAACACTGCTATCATGTCACCCAAGTCCTTCTTTTCATTAAACTAGATATACCCAGTTCCAGCAACCATTCTTTATATGTTTTAGCCTCCAATCCCCTAATCATCTTTGTTGCAATGAATCCCCAATTGCCATCAATTTTAACCAGGATCTTTTAACTATGAGCAATTTCAATATATCCCTGCAACAGTGGCATTGTAACTCCAGTAGTGAAAATGCAGTTTCAAGGCAGTGAATGACAGTACTTAGTGACTTGTATTTAAAGAGGTAGCCACAACTATTTTTAAAAGTGTTTTTATTTATTTTCCACCCAAGTTTAAATATTCTAGGTGGCATGAGCAAACAAATTTATTATAGAGCAAATCTATCTTGAGTTTTCACTCAAGGACAGAGGTGGGTTCCTCCCGGTTTGGACCGGTTTGCCAAAACCGGTAGCAACCCACTGGTGATGTCACGATGACATCATGGAACCGGATCAGTTGCTGCCGATCCACGGAGGCCGTCATCTTTTTTTAAAAAAAAAATTGGGATTTTTTGGGGGGTTTTCATCTGCGCATGCGCAGAAGCCACATTTCTGGCACTGCGTTATGCATTGTCATCTTGTTTTCAGCTTTTTTTGGGGGGATTTTTTCTGATTTTTTGCTACTGCGCATGTGTGTGCGCGCAAAGCTTTTGTGAGAATTTTCATAATTGTAACTTCCAATGATGTACTTGTAAAAATGACTAGAGGAAAATCATTGAATAATGTAATTGAGAAGATGTTTTATAAATAAGCTGTTGTGTATCTCAGTAGTAACTTTGGAAAATACTACTAAATTGAATCCTGGTACTTTGCCCCAAACCATCAGATCATTTCACCCAACAGCCTCATGTAGATGTTTAACCATGCTTCCTGTCATAGTGGAATGCATTATTATGAAGTGACACCCTGCTGTGCTTTCTGGCAGCAAACTACCACCAAAATCTTGGCATCCTTCGATCAAAACACAGCACAACATGCCTTCAAATATACTGAAAGGCATGTTATAGGTCATATTTTGCAGAATCAGCACCTGTTATTAAAGGTTCAGGTTTTGCAGATGTTGTTTGGTAGCGAAGTTATCCCTGCCATTTCTTATCTCTGCATGAGCCACAGGCAGGAGTTTGAAGCCATAGCTTTCTACATCCATGTTTGTAAAGACACAAGTGGCACAATGTTTCATCGATTCATTGATTTAGCAAACCAATTTTTTAAAAAAAGCTTTGACGCATATTGCTTTGTTTCTATCTAGGCAATAATTTTTAAAGAAATATTTGAATGCATGATACAGTTGCAATCTTATTGATCATGGGCCACAGGCAAAAAAAAATACTGATTGGATTTCTCCTCAAAATTAGAAAGTAGCAATAGCAATAGTACTTAGACTTATATACCGCTTCATAGTGCTTTACAGCTCTCTCTAAGCGGTTTACAGAGTTCAGCATATTGCCCCCAACAATCTGGGTCCTCATTTTACCGACCTCAGAAGGATGGAAGGCTGAGTCAACCTTGAGCCTGGTGAGATTTGAACAGCTGGACTGCTGAACTAGCAGTAGCCTGCACTGCTGCATTTAACTACTGCGCCACCTCGGCTCCCAGTTTAGGGAGCAAAATCCTTCATTCCTTTCAGCCTACAATGGTTTCCCTACACTGTAAATGTCAATGGTGCAAAGAAAAGGGATGTAGGAAGGATTGAGTGGGTTGTATTTCCGGAATGGCTGTGAATTAGAGATACCATATCTGAGTGACTAAAAATCCGTATGACCAGTACAGAAATAGGGAGGTGTAGAAAACTTTCCTTGCAGTAATTATGGTCTGATTTGTGTTAGCCTTTGTGTTAGCCTTTCTCATCTCCATTATGCTTGTCCCCTATGGAAAATTAAATGATTCATTTAGCTGGGTTAAATAGCATCATTTCCTATGTTTCACTTAACTTTATATAGGGCACTGCATATTTATCATATTCAGCTGTTATGCTATATGTCTGGAATTATTCTCAAGGAGTGTTTATTTCCTCTTAAATTAAAATGTGTCAGTCTAATATTTCCTTGGGGACTAGTGTGTTATCATCTCCTGAATAGGCGACATAGTGATAAAGTATACTATGCTCATTGTGCTTGCATTCCTTTTCCGAAGTGCCTATATACTTAAATATTGTGAGATACCAAGGCATTAGTCCCATTTTCTCCTATTCCCAATTTCAATCCATCTAGGAGATTTAAACACACTAGAAAATATTTTACATCTTTGCAACAATAATTACCGTAGTTGGCTGTTCTGCCTGCATCTTTCTCTGAACCTACTCCCACTTAACATAAATAGCTGAGGCTCCTTTTAGATTTTGTGTTTTTGCTTCTGATACACTAATTTCACAGATTTCAGTTATGTTCCAGAGAATCCTACATGTCTTTGCAAGTTTATCAAGGTTCTCCAAAGAAATAATCAATGATGAAGAAAGTCCACAATCTTTAGTAACCAGCTTTTCTATTACTGATAGATGTATTCATGTAGTTTGCAGCCACAATAGACTCTAGATACCTAGGAGAATGAATGAATGAAGATGTCTGATTAGCTTCCATAGAATTCATTGGGACATATCTCGAGAATTGTTATCAGATATAGGAGTTCCTTAGCTGGCATGCAGGGTTACTATTGGATTCACTTAAAAGCAATTGTCATACTCATTACGTTCTTATTATGGGACTTCAACCAAAAAAGGAGATAAAAACAAGCAAAAGCACTACAGATTTTCAGCATATTCAGTTTGTGAAGCCAAGCCATAGCACTAGAATCGTGGTTTCATCATGACCCACAACTCCTGACTCTGAATCCCTGAATTCTAACACTGACATAGAAAGTTAGTCAACAAGCTCACAAGTTGTTATAGTAGTAGTTGTTTGAGATAAGAGAGAAGAAGGAGGCAATGGCAGACCACTTCTGAAATCTTGCCAAGAAAACTGCAGGTACTTCTTCAGGCAGCTGCTAGGCATCAACACTGACTTAAAGGTGGGCGCACACACAGTCAATTCTCAACTGGAGCAAGATAGGATGTTAAATCTGCTGCTTGTCCCAAGTCTTGTAAGGAAAACGTTGGACACCTAGGATGGCTTATAAGTTGCTAAGAAAATTGGGTAGTCTTATATGTTTTGCATTTCCAAGAAAAAAAGTAAATGTTGTTCTACTGGAGCTTTCAACCTTTCTGGCAGCTTTAGATCAAACTGCCCCATTTATCACCTATGTTTATTTCTTGCCTAAAATCTTCAAATTTATATAAAATGCTACTTCTTCCTGGTGAGGTTACAACCAAGGCCTAGAACCCCATTTATTCCTTGTGCTATCTTACCTTCCCTAACTTGTTTGCCTTACCAGCAACAGTAAAATACAGCACAGAGGTCTGTGTCCAAGCCATACCAATTGAATATTATCATTTCTTTTCTTCAGTACTATCTGGAAATGCCAAGGACTGAATCTGGGACTGTTCCATAGAAAGCAGATGCTCCAGTACTGAACAACGGTGTTCCCCAAGGCAGCGTTTTAGGACCAACTCTCTTTATTCTTTACATAAATGACCTTTGTGATAATATAAAAAGCAACTGCGTCCTCTTCGCAGATGATGTAAAACTATTCAACACCACCGACAATACTACTACCCTTCAAAAAGACCTTGACTATGTATCAGAATGGTCAAACAAGTGGCAACTTCAAATCTCAATCAACAAATGCGCAGTCTTACACATTGGCAAAAATAATCAGAACACAAAATACAAACTAGATGATCACGAACTTATTGACGATCCTCACTCAGTAAAGGACTTTGGAGTACTCATCTCTAATGATCCAGGAGTGGGTTCCTCCCGGTTCGGACCGGTTCACTCGAACTGGTAGTGACCCGCTGGTGACGTCATGATGACATCACCCACCTAGTTCAGTCGGTGCCGGTCCGTGGGCGCCGCCATCTTTATTTATTTATTTTTTTAAAAAAATTTCTTCTGAGCTTGCACAGAAGCTGAGTTTCTGGCACTGTGCATATGGTCACCATCTTGTTTTCGGCTTATTTTTTTCCTTGTTTTCAGATTTTTTGGCACTGCGCACCCACACAACGTGGGAGGAAGTGAACCGGCAGCGAGGTAAGTAGGAATTCACCCCTGTAATGATCTAAGTGCCAGAGCCCACTGCAACAGCATTGCTAAGAAGGCATTAAGAGTGGTTAACCTAATCTTGTGTACCTTCTTCTCTGGTAATATTGTACTTTTAACCAGAGCATATAAAACATTTGCTAGGCCAATTCTCGAATACAGCTCATCTGTCTGGAACACACACTACATATCGGACATCAATACAATTGAGAATGTCCAGAGATATTTCACGAGTACTACACTCCTCTGTTCGCAACAGAATATCTTATGCCACCAGACTTGAAATTTGGGCCTAGAAAATTTAGAACTACGCCGCCTTCTATCTGACCTAAGTGTAGCACACAAAATTATATGTTAAACGTCCTACCTGTCAATGACTACTTCAGCCTCAACCGCAACAATACACGAGCTCACAATAGATACAAACTTAATGTAAACCACTCCAAACTTGATTGCAAAAAATTTGACTTCAGCAACAGAGTGGTCAATGCCTGGAATACATTACCTGACTCTGTAGTTTCTTCCCCAAACCCCCAAAACGTTAACCTTAAACTGTCTACCATTGACTTCACCCCATTCCTAAGAGGTCTGTAAGGGGTGTGCATAAGCGCACCAGCATGCCTACCGTCCCTGTCCTAAAATTCCCATGTATTCGTAAAATATCATGTACACAAAACCATGCTTGAACTTCTTATATATTCATTTTTGTACTTCTTATATATTGTACTTCTTATATATTCATTCATTATATACAATATACTTTGTCTGTAATCATTACAGGGAACCCTCGCTATATCGCGGTTCACCTTTCACGGTCTCGCTGCTTCACAGATTTGCATCGTGCATTATGTTCTGCATTCTGATTGGCTAAACAGTCTCTCTACTTCTTCTCTAACTGTGTGTCAATAATGTTGTGGTTTATACACGTAAGTAAAACAGCTTGCCAAGAGCAGTAAAATACACGTGAGTCACTATTTGTCCTACTGTACTTTGTATTTTTTTTCATAATCATTTTTATTTATTATTTATTTATTTATTTCTACGCTCTTATAGGCCGCCCAATCCCGTAGGACTCAGGGCGGCGTACAACATGGATAAGAAACGTACATTAAAAGCAATAATAACAATTTAAAATAACACAATATAAAAGCATTAACAAAACACCATTCATGGGGGAATCTGATCTCCTTGTTCACCCCGCCTGTCGGAAGAGCCATGTTTTCACGGCTTTACGGAAGGCCAGTAGATTTTTCATTTTCTCCTGTTCTAATCCAATGACTCGGGTCGCGGTGGTGTGGTGCTGATCTCCGCAATTTGAAGCCTTCAGTTCGTATTGATGATTACAATTATTATTTTACAGTACAGTAGTTATTTGTAAAAAAAATGTTTATACAGTACTTTTATTTGTTAAACAAATGCTTGGGCCTGTAAAAAGGTTTTGTTCTTTGGTTTCAATGTATTATGGAGTATTTCATTGTATAATAATTGTAAAAAAAATAAAGGTTACTACTTCACGGATTTTGCCTATCACGGGTTCTTTTTGGAACGTAACCCCCGCGAAAAATGAGGATTCACTGTATACACGCTTGACAAAATAAATAAATGAATGAATGAATGAATAAATAAATAAATAAATAAAAAATAAAAAAATAAAAAATAAAAAATATTTTCCTCTAACAGAAATTAGCAGGATTTGCAAAATTGCTTCATTCTGCAAATTTTTGTGGGATGGAGGTTGGAAAGCAATCACATTTATTTGTTTAAGCAAAAATCACAAATAATATTGTGGTTTTTCAAAGACTAGCAACGTCATATTAGCAGGAATTTCTGCAATTTACAGTTACTTCATCTTATAGAGTACTTTCAGCAGCAACCTTTACTTTTTCTACTATATGACTTTAGTTGTTCTTCATTCTTTGATCATTCACCTTAGACTATATACCTCAAGGTCAGCAGAAGCAGAAGATCGTCTGATGGCAAGAATGAATTGCCAATCTTTTAGAATTTCAGTGGAGACACACCTCAAGGTTATAAAAGCGGATGGCTTAAGGCAGATTTTCATTCCTGGTTTTTTATTTTTTATTTTTATTTTTGGAGCCAAACTATGCCAGAGTTCATAAAAGCAGATTGTGTAACTCAAGCTTTCATATTTGGAATAGGCTTCTGGCTGATCTATTTATGCCACACAACTGAAAATTGTCAATGGTACCCACCTGATGAGTGAAGCAATTATGAAGCTGTTTGATCATAAGCTGAACTGCAGTCAAATATTTGAAAAGTAGAAAATAATTGTACATACATTACTATCATGTGCCTTGCACTTCAAATATTTTTTAAATGATTTGGTATGCCTTGTTCTATTTATATGTTCATATTTTAGATGTACATCTTCAATTTTTGGGAAATGTAAAAATCAAATGACACAAGATCATGCTTAATCTGATATACAACTGCAACAGTTAGAGCGGGGGTGTCAAACTCAAGGGTGCTTAGATCTGGCCCGTGGGGGTGCCCTCGAAACAGCGAAGAACCGGCCTGTGGTGCCTCTGCCAGAAAAAATCGAGCTCGGGAGGGCTGCGGCTGGCCCTCCCAAGCTCCATTTTCACTGGCAGAGTATTGCATGAAGCCATCACAGCCGAAAACGGAGCTCGGGAGCCCATTTTTCCTGGCAGAGCATCAGGCCACCACACAGGCGTCCCCGACACGAGTAACGTCAAGCTGGCCTCACCCACCCTGGCCAGGCCCACCCCAGCCCCCCGAGGTCAAACACAACCCTGATGCAACCCTCAATGAAATCGAGTTTGACACCTCTGTGTTAGAGGAGCAGCTATTGGCTTTGTCTCCTTGGTGAAGTACATCTTTGCTGTAAGGATAGGATACAAATACAATCAATAATAATTATAATAGATGGCAAATTTTACTGTGACTGTGTAAAATACTATATGGTCTGAGCTCTACTTGCAGAAGAAGAAAAAAACAAGACCAGAGTTGGAAGGGACCTTGGAGGTCTTCTAGTCCAACCCCCTGCTTAGGCATGAAACCCTACACCACTTCAAACAAATGGTTATCCAATATCTTCTTAAAAACTTCCAGTGTTGGAGCATTCACAACTTCTGGAGGCAAGTTGTTTCACTGATTAATTGTTCTAACTGTTAGGAAATTTCTCCTTAGTTCTAGGTTGCTTTTCTCCTTGATTAGTTTCCACCCATTGCTTCTTGTCCTGCCCTCAGGTGCTTTGGAGAATAGCTTGACTCCTTCTTTGTGGAAGCTCATGAGCTATTGCAATACTGCTATCATGTCACCCAGGGGTGAAATGCTCCCAGTTCGGGCGGGCCAGTTGGTCGTCGTAGAGCCGATAGAGCTGATAGCGATCGCAGTGCGAGGCTTCCCCCACCTGCTCCTCCCACCAGCCTGGACGCTGCCATTTGGGTGCTTTTACCCTCTGCGCATGCGCAAAGCGTTCTATCAAGCCTTAAGTTATTTACACACACTGGATATTTTTATTTATTTATCAAATCTATATGGCCGCCCATCCCACAAGAAATGACTCTGGGCGATGTACAGCCAAAAATATAAGAACATTAACATGTCGAAAGCAGTAAAAAAAAAGTTTAAAAAGCATAAAAACCACAAGAGATTAGACCAGAAAGGGAGACACTTCAAGATTTCACCAGCCCCCTGAGGCCCCAGGCCAAATGACATACACAGGTCTTGAGGGGCTTCCAGAAAATAAATAGGGATGAAAATGATCTCACTTTGGAGGAAGAATGTTCCATAAGGCAGACACCATTTATAATGATCACATATCTAATCTAGATATACAATATGCATGGTCTTTTTACAACTATGTATTGTGTAACTGGTTGCCAGTTTTACAGCAACTTCCAGCATTATGCTACAAATAGACATTGGGTATGTCTAGTTTAATGGAAAGAAGGACTAGGGGTGACATGATAGCAGTGTTCCAATATCTAAGGGGCTGCCACATAGAAGAGGGAGTCAAACTATTCTCCAAAGCACCTGAGGGCAGGACAAGAAGCAATGGGTGGAAACTAATCAAGGGGAGAAGCAACCTAGAAGTATCATAAGAAGAAATTTCCTGACAGTTAGAAAAATTAATCAGTGGAACAACTTGCTTCCAGAAGTTGTGAATGCTCCAACAATGGAAGTTTTTAAGAAGAGATTGGACAACCATTTCTCTGAACTGGTATAATGTTTCCTGCCTAAGCAGGGAGTTGGACCAGAAGATCTCCAAGGTCCCTTCCAACTAGGTTATTCTATTCCATTCTAATATGTTTTTGTTACTGCAAAATGTGGAAACACTTTCATTATTCAACCTGATCTTTGATGAGTTTAGGCAGTTAAGCCTAACTGTATTCTCCTGCGAGTAAACCTTGATAAATCAAAGAGGACTTTTTCCCAAAGGTCTGGGCAGTTAATCACATTTCTCATGTAGCTGATTTTACCATGCTTACGTTTCCACACCCCTTGCATTTTAGCTAACAGGCGGTGCGGGGGTTTCAAGCTACCTCTCTATTGTCTGTCTCTCTTTGTCTCCCGCTACCACAAGACAAATGAAAAGGACAGCTGTCATCAAGAACAGGAGAACAATATAGGGAATATCATTTGGTGCTCTGAATAAAACAGGGAAGTGGTTAACAAGCTGCTGCTGTTGCTTCATGGGACGTGAAGTAGTCAAAAGAGGGCCGGGCTGAGTGGGACAAATGGTGTCAGTGTCATTTCATGGGATATATTGGTGTTGGCTTAAGTCATTTTGCATTGTAATCATAGAACTCTTGTCAATTTGCGCCATGACATCAGATGACATTCCGGACAGGGGAAAACTAATATAGATACAACTGTTTTGATTAGGGAGTGGAAAAAGTAAATGATCATGTGAAGCATTGCCTTAACTTTTTTTAAAAAAAACTTAACTAACCAACTATAATTAACTACTATTTACAACACTAAAGGATATTTTGCATAGCAAATGCTTTTTTAAATTATTATTCAAAAGTTCTACGGAGTGTATTTTTTTGACCCTGATTGAATTCTTTAGCCAGGTAAAGTGAGGAAAGATGGCAGAGGTTAGATTCCACCAGAGATTTTTCTCACCTCTTTCCCTTCTAGAGTCACTCCAAGTGCCGTGTTTAGCTCCACCTGATGTAGATTCACAAATTTCCCTGCAACATATTTTAGGGCCTTATTTTTCAGCTGCAAACTGCAGCCAGTAAATAGCTTCTCTCAATCAAAAAACCTTTTGCTTAAACTCTAAAAAGAACATAACTGATTTTTTTTTAAAAAAACAAAGGAAGTTAATTGTTCATTAAGGGTAACTGCAAGAAAACATTGCACTAAATGGAACAATTTTTCCAAGAATATTAAAAGTGTAACAGTACAAAATCACAGGTTGGGGGAAAGAAAAAGAGATTAAACAAACCTGTGCCTGATTATGCTTTTTAGAAAGAGAATTCCATGCCACGTTTGTCTCCCGTGTGAAAGTTTGTTTCCGTAATTCCTATTACCTCTCATTGGCAATGACTCTCAATCAACAATTTCCAAAGATTTCAAGGTCAAGAGCAGAGGCATTCACAGCAAACCCCAATGATACCAAAATGGCAATAAATGAGTAATGATCTCATTATGCAAATATTTCTCTTGTGTCTCAACATCTGACACAAGGGTGTAAGCAGAGGCATCAGTTTGCCTATGTTGTCATACTTATTTTGTTACTTGCCTGCTGTCCTCACAGATGCCCGTGGCAAAGACAAGCTTACTGTAGGTTGTTGATGTCAAGAGAGAATTATGTGCCATACAATTGTGATATACTGTATAAATAATAAACTTATTGAATTTGAACAATATGCCCAGTCCAGTATCTCTAACTGAGTTGGCCTACAGTGCTGGCCATCTTAATCCAACCGTCTTGGAAGGAATCAAGTTTGGAAGGTTGTTTTAATCTGTCAAAATGATTATGTCTCTTTCTGTCAGGACCCAGATTGTTGGGGGCAATATGCTGAACTCTGTAAACCGCTTAGAGAGGGCTGTAAAGCATTATGAAGCGGTATAGAAGTCTAATTGCTATTGCTATTGCTATTCCTTTCTGTTCTCCCCTGAATTTGTTTTCTTTGTAGTTGCTCCTTTGTTTTCTGCTTGTTTTTTTTTAGTAGTAGTCTCAATTTTTAAAATGTTTTTACAATTGAAAACTGTCCAGAGTCGTTGGGGGGGGGGGTCTGGTGGCATATAAATTCAATAAATTATTATTAATTATATTATTATTAACCAATAATTGAAATTAGACAAATTAAGAAACTACAGGAAATGAGTGGAATATATAATAAGGTCACAAAAATAATCTTAAACATGCTCAATTGGAATAAGATTAACATGCCTCTAATAGTTACCGGAGCACACATTTGTCCCTCTATTCTTATTCATATGTAAATCTGTTTGGACTTGCAACAAAAAGGATTATTCATTTAAAGAGAAGACCCTTACAATTTCCTTTTTCATTCTGTCTTACAGCATTATATGAAAACTAAATCAATGTGCTAAAAAGGAATAAAAAAGCCTGAAGGTACTGATTGATATGGATGTCGGATTTTTTCTCTTGAGACCAAGACAATTAAAATGAAATTTACATTTATATAAATTACATAGTTTGGAACTGTACATTTATGAGATTAGAGTAGAACTTAAGGCAGTCGAGTTAAATTGCTCTCCATACCTTCTTGGATCAGAAAACCATCACTCTGAACTTTCCTGTCCTCTCATTGGTAGCTGCTATGTTGCTTTTATTGCCTCTGTTTCCAGTCACTGTGGGTCACTTATCTTCCCTCCAAGGTAACAGGTGACAAAGCCTAACAGATTTTTTTTATACCTTGAGACTGTTCTGGGATGGTGTCCTGTTTCAGAGGGAAAAACTACTTTAACAGAGGTACAACTAAGCATGACATAATCCTGTCTCAATCACTCAAGGGCTCTGGAAGAGATAAGGGCAATATCAAGGGGTCATGGAAGAAAAAAAATGCCTGGAAAAGTTTGTGCTGCTGTTAAAGGCAAGAAGAGAAGAGTATTTGTATCCAGGTGAATGTCTGCTTGACAGGCCTCCCTTATCCAAGTACAGAATTGAAGTCAATTCTCACTTGACCTCTTTCTCTGTTTCATTGCACTGCTGTGTTGCTTATTGTCATCATTATTTTTAAAATGAGGATGTATAACTGACCTGCAACATTTTAGCTTACACTATAGCAGGGGTGTCAAACTCGCGTCGTCATGTGATGTATTGCGACTTTTTTTCCTTCGCTAAACCGGGCGTGGGTGTGGCCAGCGTGTGACGCATCCGGGCCGCGGGCCATGAGTTTGACATCCCTGCACTATAGGGATTGATCTATTTTTAGCCTACAAAGTAGTTAAATCCATTCAAATGAGCTCAGAAATATACAGTACATATGGACAGATGGACAGGCATACATACACACGTAGATTTCATGTTAGTCTTGGCTCCAGGTGACTACCTGGACAAATCCCTGCTGGGATATTCTTGGCAACTTTTTAAAGTGGCTTGCCATTACCTTCTTCCTAGGGCTGAGAGACTGAGTGACTGGCCAAAGATCACCCCGCTGGCTTTGTGCTTAAGACACGACTCAAACTCCCAGTATCTTGGTCTTTAGCTTGATGTCTTAGCCATTACATCAAACTGACTCTCTGAAATGTGTTCGTGAATTAATTGAAAAGCTGACAAACTAATATTAATGCCCTACATCAAGACCAAGAGGTTTATTTGGTTTCTTTGTCTCTGTATCTCAGTAATGTTTATGAGGTGATATCCTAATTACAACAATCTTTTTATCTTGTAATAAATTCTGCTCTCAGTTTGTATTTCACATAGATTTGATAAAGGAAGCACTAGCTGTGCTAGAGATATTTCATGAAGATATAATTTCATATTTGAAATAAGCAGACAGTAGTCTATTAGTAGGACTATCTGTCACCAATCCCAATGTTAATTCTGTTTCCAGAGAGGTAGCAGAGTTAGTCTCTTGAAATAAAATCAACTTCATCAGGTGTGTTAGCTACAACATTTTGTATGGTAATGCATGTGTTAGTCTTCAATAGCACATAAATGTGGAAGGAAGGAAGGAAGGAAGGAGGGAGGGAGGGAGGGAGGAATCCTTTCAACAATGTGCAAATGTCAACTAATTCTGACACGGAATATGGAAACTATGGGGAACCACTGACAACCATCAACCCCCAAGCCGGATCATAAAGAAGAGACGGGTGAGCTCGACTTCTCTTAAGCTGATCGTTCTTCCAGCCGATCCGGACGATCCAAGTTTCGGGGAAACCCGCGCTGGTGCGTAGCTCCCCCCTCCGGTCTCCGGCTGTAAATGATCTTTGGGCTCCTCCGCCTCCGACGCCGGGCTGTCCCGAGGCTGGAGTCCGCTGAGCCCTATAAATGGCTCGGGCGTCAGAAGTTCGCGGCCAGCGGTGCTGAAGCCCGCGAGAGAGGACGATGCGCAAGCAGTCCACCGGCGATGCCCTGACCTGGGGCTATAGCAAGGAAAACGGTGAGTGGAAAGAAGTCCCCAGCCAGCGGCTTTCCATCCTGCCACGCCCCTCTAACTGCACACACACCCCAACCGAGCGAATCTATCTAGGGCAGGAGTCTCCCTCGCAGCTCCGTGGCCCCCCGCAGTAGTAAACCCAACTGGTTTTTCCAAAATCTCGGGCGTGGGATTCGCCGCCTTACCTAGTCACTCCATCTTTTTGATGCTATCAAATAGGGCATAAGTTCTCAAAGACACTTTCCCCCCCATCAAGCTTTCCTTTTTGGGGTGCATTGCAGGTATGATGGACTACAACTCCTACCATCTCCACTGAAAACGGGGCTGTAGATTTATTGGAGTTCTTGTTCTTGTTGGACACATCTGGAGGGTTGCAGTGAAGGATGTTTAAGAAATGTTGCTTGGAGTGATAACATGAAAGCAACTTGCAAGGCTAAGAGGTTTTTTTTGGCTTAGATTGAATATATTTGGGAAGCCAAATTAACCAGATTATTTGCTTATCTATCTCGGGATTGAATTTTGGACTTTTCTGGATTTTTGATGGAAGACTGCCATTGTTCGTTGCATCATTCTTGTTAGTAACTGAGGATGCCAAAGACTGAATATAGCCCCTTTTTGCATGCACTATAAAATTACTTGCCTTTCTTGGCTGGAAGAACAATTTTTTATTGTTATTTATTATCGTAGGAAAAGCACAGAACACTCTAGCTTCTTAAAAGATTAATGTGCTTATCACAGCTTTCTTCTAGTGCTTGGACACAGTGGATATTTCCTGTCACTCACCTGGTGTATCCTATAGCAGTAGATTCACTATAGCAATGTGATATTTTCCAGACAGGGTATCTGGGATGCACATATGCGTGTGTCTCGAAAAAAACAAGATAGTGACCATAAACATGCAATCAAACCTTGCCTCCCTTTTTATGGGCATCATGACCCATTTTTAAAAAGATGGGCTTTTGATCGTGTGATATGGCTGCCATCTTGACTTTCTGACTCCTTCCCTATGGAAGGAGAGACTTCAGGAATAAAAGGCTGTAATCTCTGTTAAAGGTCTGAAGTCTAAGAGCAGACCATCTTTTTTATGAATGGCCTCTGCCTTTTTAAATATATAGTGTGACATACAATTTTTCCCCAAATGGTTGCAACGTGTTAGGTTATGATTTCCATGGCTCCCTGCTGTTGCCCTTGCAGGCTGAGACTGATGGCAGTTTAAAGACTAAAATATGTGGAGGGTTCAACTTGCCTATCCTTGTTGTGTGTGTGTGCAAATAAGAGTGTATATCCCACTAGAATAGAATAGAATATAATTCTTTATTGGCCAAGTGTGATTGGACACACAAGGAATTTGTCTTTGGTGCATATGCTCTCAGTGTACATAAAAGAAAAGATACATTTGTCAAGAATCATGAGGTACAACACTTAACGATTGTCATAGGGTTCAAATAAGCAATCAGGAAGCAATCAATATTAATATAAATCGTAAGGATACAAGCAACTACTGTTGCTTTTGCTCTTTTTGTTAGTAGATTATTAATGATAATATGCCTGAAATATGAAAAACATTCTATGTTGTTATTGTTTTTAACAATGATTAGTATAAATTAATGAGAATAACGTAGAGTGTCTTAACATTTCAAAGTCTGAATAGTACGGAAGAAAACAGTCTTGCTCAAATAATCATATGTAACAACACAGTGGAGACGGTAGTATTTAAGTATTAAGCTTAAGATTGAAGCTTAATACTTAATGCTATGTATAAGAAACATATACATACATATACAATATACATTATACTATGTATAACAAATAGTTTGGTGTATTTTGCATTTGTTCTTACTATGATGTTCAGCTTTAATTTTAAACAACTTTATGCTATCAACATTGGCATTTTAGAAATGATAATTAATACTGATATAAACAGCTTTATTTTTAAATGTTTACATTGTCTAAATATGAGAGTATCAATAATCTCCAGTCAATATTGTATAAATTTCCACAGACTCAAATAATGTTTTATGTTTTATAATAATGCAGTAAAACTGGAAGAGAAAGTAAAAGAAAGAAAAATAGGACCCTACCTTTTTTTGCTTATGAGTCTACAATTCAATATATGCAAATAGAAAAAGGCTTTCAGGAGGCCTATTGTGGCAACTGCCTGATGGGTGAGATCAGGTTTTCTTCCTTGCTATAACATTGTAAGAGATGTCAGTATGTTTAAACTAAAAAAGAGGCAGAAAATCTTCCATGCAGGAATGCCTGTTCTCCCCTGCCCAATAATGTCTTCACTAAAAGTGAATATACAACACCTTTCTCTACTCTGTAGCAGTCTGGTCATTCTCAATCAGTAGGAAAAAATCTCTGAAGGGTTCCCCATGGGAGATGGTAGAATTAGTCTGTGCACTCAGAATGACATCCCAGAATCTGTTTTTTCACTTAGATCCCAGGCTTGAGATATATAGCAATAAAAAAAATGATTCACTGCTTTGTATAACACTGTGCCTCTATCTATAATTAAGTGGTGCTATAGTAACTCTATTAGGGATGCGGTGGCTCAGTGGCTAAGATGCTGAGCTTGTCGATCAGAAGGTAGGCAGTTCAGTGGTTCGAATCCCTAGCGCTGCGTAACGGAGTGAGCTCCCGTTACTTGTCCCAGCTTCTGCCAACCTAGCAGTTCGAAAGCACGTAAAAATGCAAGTAGAAATATAGGGACCCTTTTGGTGGGAAGGTAACAGTGCTCCGTGCGCCTTCGGCGTTGAGTCATGCTGGCCACATGACCAAGGAGATGTCTTTGGACAGTGCTGGCTCTTCAGCTTAGAAACGGAGATGAGCACTGCCCCCTAGAGTCGGAAATGACTAGCACGCATGTGCAGGGGAACCTTTACCTTTACTTTATAGTAACTCTGCTACTTCTTAGAAATATATAGTTTTGCTATCCTACCTGTTCTAAAGTAAATAATTTGAAATGCACTTGAATAAAAGCCCCTTTGACTTTAATATGGCCTATTTATAGTAGACATGCAAAAGATTGTTGTGTTAAGATTTCCAGGGACTCACATTGGAACTTTATGCTGCATATATGCAGAACTGATTTCCAAACAGATTTTTTACTTTACTCTAAAAAGTGGGCTTGATGAAGAAATCTAAGCAGAATCCTTTTTGTCTGTCATTCCTATGAGGATCATACAGCCTTAACAATTTTCTCTGAAGTTTAAATAAATGAAAGTTTTCCTATAGTGGCAAGTTGGTGGAATATATTTAGCAACCTTACCCATTTTGCTTTTAATTAGCAAAAGTTTATGCAGTGTGAAAATTATCAATAGCACTGCATGATTTATAAACATGAGTTTATATATGAAAGTAACCTGATTGCATTTGGTGAGATTTCCTGTTAGATTATGCAGGACTGCAGGCTACGTTTTAAATTCAAACCGAGTTTTAATTTCTTGTTTTCTAATTAAGGAGTAGAAAGGGTAGTTGAAACTATAACAGTAATCCTTGCCTCCAAGATTTAAAGACCCTTTAAAAAGTAATTTAAAGTTATTTAAAAAGACTCAATCATTTTTGGATCAGGTAGTGCTTAACATTGTTCATTTGACTTCTCCAGCCTCATGTCCTTCAGGTTTTGGAACAGGCATTGTAGCCATCTGGGGTTAGAATACCAAAATAGATGAAGGGCAACTTGTTGGGAACGGCTGCCATATGGCACAGAATATGACACACCTTTGCCTTGGCATGTTTCCCTCCCAGGACCTGATAACTGGCATGAATCTTACCCAATAGCCAAAGGGAACAATCAGTCCCCTGTTGCAATTCTTAGCAAAGATGTCTTCAAAGACCCTGCTCTCTTGCCTTGGTTTACTGGCTACGATCCAGGTGCAGCTAAGAACATAAGAAACACTGGGAAAACATTGCGGATCGCATTTGATGATACTTTCGATCGCTCAGGTAAGTTTGCTTTGGTAAATGTTTGCAAATGTACTTGTAAGCTTAAAGTAATCAGGGTTAAGCCTACAAAATCCTTGGTGTGAAATGATCTTCTAAGGAAGGCTTCATCTCCCAAACACAGATGATGGGAGATGAGTGATTTGTTGCTTATTGTGCTGGTTGGATTATTTACTTTCCTCTGCCCCTAGGGATATTCTCCCAATTTCGAGAGATATGCCATCCACGTCAACAGCCAATTTGCAGTAAGCCTGAAATCATTTTGAAACCCAATGCTTTTCAGCAATGTTGGGATTTTGTTCCTTTTCTGCTCTTCAGCCTTCATTCTGTGTTGTAGAATGATAGGTGCAGTCTATCCTGGTTTTGCATCCCAATCTGATCACATGAAGGGTAGATCATGCTGGAAAGTATTTGTCAGTCATGTAATTTAAGAATTGAAGTGCATTAAAGTAAAGAGCCAGCATGGTGTAGTAGTTAAGGCATCAGGTTAGAAACCGTAAGACTGTGAGTTCTTAGGCACAAAAACCAGCTGGGTGACCTTGAGCCAGTTCTCCCCTCTGGGAAGGAAGCAATGGGAAATCACTTCCAAACTCTTGTGGAGAAAACTGCAGGGACTTGTTCAGACAGTTTCCAGGAATAAAAAACTGGCTCAAAGGCTCCAGCTCCCCACCCCACCAACTCACATAGGAAGCCACTAGCCATCAATTTTTATCAAAAATCATTCTTTTATAAGCATTACTGTACTTGATTGTTATACTACCAAGTCAGACTGATTGACAATATGCCATTAAGTCATTGTTGACTCTTAGCAACTGCATAGTTCGATTTCCTTGATGATGGTTTGTCCCTAATCTGATCGTTCATCATCTCCTTATATTCATTGCTGTTGTAACGGACTCCATTCACCTTTGGTGGTCATCTTATTTTTCTCTTTCTTTTTACCTTTTCCAGCCTTTTTAATTAGAATCTTGTTAATTATAATTTTCCTATATTTTTTTCTTGTCTCTACCTCCTTCCTCTGCTTTCTCTCCTAATGGAAATGTGTATAATTTGTTTATACAAAAAACAGAGGAAATAAACAAATCCTGCCTTTTCTATCCAAAAAAGGGTAAAGCTGCTTACAAAGCAATCATAAAACAAGAAACAAGTCACAAGGGCAGAAAGAAATTTAAAAATAAGAAACATAAAATAGGTTAATGAACTGTTAGGTAAATGCAATAAGCAATTCTAGTCAGCAAAAATTCCAAGCAGCCAAATTGTACAACACTTTGTAGGGAAATTCAGGTTCTGCTTGCTTTGGAATGAATCCTACTCCATATTTCCAATAGTTTCATTCAGCTATTTTAAGCCTTTAAGAAGATTGGGGATGTTGATCTTTGCTGCCACAGTATTTGATTGGATTTATTCCTAAACTTGCAATTCACATGAAAACAGATTGCAAGAATGCCATTTTACTGTGATCAGCACGATTCTTTCCATATGCATCTGTGGTGAAACATCAAAAAAATTTCATTAGCCCATGGCATTTTCCATGAAGTTGATTTTTATTTTCTGGTATAGGGTGAGAACAATAGTTTTTTCTCAGAAAATGGAAAAGGAGTTGCAGAACAGCAGCGTTTTGCTTTTAAAAGAAATGTAGGAACACTGACCATGCTTGGAGCAGTGATATGATTTTAAAGTTTGCTTTAACAGCACAGTTAAGATTCAGTCCCCCTGGACTGTAATTACTTTCAAATGTTTAAGGATTAGAACCTCCGCACACTCATGTACAGTACAGAAATGTATTTACTTGTGTGTGTGTGTGTATGTGTGTGTGTGTGTGTGTGTGTTGCTGCAGTGCCAATGTAATATTTGTATTTTGTGATGGTCCTCTATGGCAGTTCTTATCTACTCTCTTGTTGAAGTAGTTCTTGGCTATAAGGTTACATTTTTTCATTGGAGTGTCTACTATTCATGCTGTTGTGAGAAGGAACAAATTGTTTGCCTTTTTGTTCCCTTGCCTCCTTGCATTGTTTGGCTGCAACAGAATGCATTTCATTTTTTAAATGTATCATAGTCCTTGGATTTTTTTTTTTGCATTGTTACATTTAATTGATTACGATGTCCTTTTGTATGGGTGCTTCAGTAACCCCAATCAAAATGAACAGAATTCCAAAGCTGAAAGGGAGAGATGGTGTTCTGGGCTGGCCAACATCACAATACCAGCTAAAGAAAAGACAAAGCTAAGCCTTTTGCCCTATGCTTAACGTATCTTTTATCCTTGGGTATTCGAGTACATAGATATTAATCACTGATGAGAGACCAGCAATACTCTGACACAAAAGGTTGAGCTCTGCGGTAGCATTAACTCTGGAATTCCATGCTATTGCTGGCAGTCAAAGGACTTGAACGTTGCTTCAAACAAAGGCCCTCTGGGATTGCGGCAGTGATCGGCTTTCTGCCCACAGGAGTCGGGTGCTTTCTCCTTTTTAGGCTGCAAAAGAATGTGTGGTTAGTATCTCAGGAGGCCTAGAGTTAAAACTGATGGGCAGGGGCATTTTAGGTCAAAACTGAGATTGCTTCCAGAATGCTATGCTAGAATAATCTCTTCTCTTTGAATTCAGCGTGACCTGAATTCATGAAATAAATGGCACTCTTGGCCATAATGAAAATGAGCAGTATTTTAGTTATGTATTTTCATCTCAGAAAAGTCCATCGTATCATTGTCAAATGTTTATAGCTGACTTTATTGACTGTTATTTCAAAGAACATGCCAACTGTCCATTTATTCTTGGACCTGTTAATTACATTTTTATTGACATGGCCAACTGTGTTATACTGTTATTTTTTTAATCATAAAACAAAACTGCAAAGCCCTCACTTGTACCTGGGGGGGGGGGTTGAGCTTCCTTTGTTTTCACTTGTGATTGTCACCTGTCACTGCAAACCTCACAATATATGAAGCTTTTCAAACCTTTCTATCAATAGTGTGGTCTTCCCATGACTTTATATGAAGAGGGATAACATTCCTGGCTTGATCAATTATGTATTGATGAGTATCCCATTTGTAAGGAAAACTCAATTATATTTGCAGTGGGATACTGCTCTATAGGCTGGTCATAGAGTCTTTCATTGGTTTTACTAAAGATTGCAGGTCTCTAAGGTTGAAGATTGTTTTTCCTGATCTGAATATTGTGCCATTCACTGAAAACACAATGTTTTTTAATAATGAATTTTCAAGGTACTTCACACACAATACTATTTGGTGTTGTAATTTTTTGGTTAGGAATTGACTGAACTAGAGTACTATCATTTTTAAAAACATGGCTTTAAAAAAGTTGTTTTTTTATATGACCTAGATCAGAGGTCGGCAACCTTAAACACTCAAAGAGCCATTTGGACCCATTTCCCACAAAAAAGAAAACACCGGGAGCCACAAAAGCCTTTTGACATCTAAAATGAAGATTAACACTGCATATATCGTTTTTTTACCTTTATGCTATGTATAAAAAAACTGTAGTGTATTGCATTTATGAAATCAATGACCTGGTACAGAGAAAACACATTTGTATTTCTGCATGCAACCAAAACATTTTGAACTCTGAAAAAAAAAGATGGGTCGAAAAGCTCAATAAATCACGTGCCGGCGGGTGTCGCACATTGGTGGTTGTGATGCATGTTTTGAGCACAGGGAGCTGCAGCAGAGGGATGAAAGAGCCACGTGTGGCTCCAGAGCCACGGGTTGCAGACCCCTGACCTAGATCAATGGTCCCCAACCCCCAGGGCCTAGGCCAGTACTGGTCCGTGGGCTGTTAGGAACTGGCCTGTACAGATGGAGGTGAGTGGCAGGTGAGCGAGCAAAACTTCATCTGTATTTACAGCCACTCCCCAATGCATCACCACCTCAGCTCCACCCCAGATCATTAGGCATTAGATTCTCATAGGAGCACGAACCCTACTGTAATTTGCACATGTGAGGGATCTAGGTTGCACACACCTCCTGCCTCCCCCACACACCCCGGTCCATGGAAAAATTGTCTTCCATGAAACTGGTCCCTGGTGCCAAAAAGGTTGGGGACCACTGACCTAGACTATTGTCATAAGAATGTTGCAGTTAAGAAAAAATGCTTGTGTTTGAATTCCTCTCTTTTGCTGTGAGGACAATAGATGAGCATTTGAAGATTTTTATTAGCAAGTTATTAATAGCATTTATTCCATGCCTGAAGAATGGAGCATTGGCCTTTATTTTTATACAAATAAATAGTAGCCAACCAAGTACATTAAACACCTCTATAGGATGGACAGGAGTGTACTTTTTCACCATTTCTCCTTTGCAGCTGGCTTACAAGTATGCTGCATGTGAATCAGAAAATAGAATACCCATTTATACTCCTATCTTCTCTATTCCTTTAAAAACTGTCTAAATTGTTGGCTATCTCCACATTGGATAGCAATGAATTCTGCAGATCTGAATTGAACTGAATAGGGTTTAAAACTGAGGGGAGTGAGTTAATGAGGAAGTTAACAACCAACAAATGTTCTGTATTACACATTGGCAAAAAGAATCAGAATACAAAATACAAACTTGGAGGAAACGAACTTGTAGACGACCCTCACTCTGTCAAGGACCTTGGAGTACTCATACATGTATAGGATAGTAGTTGTTTGTATAAGCATAACATAAGTAAAAAGTAATGATAAAAGAGGACAATAGGACAGTAGGACAGTAGGACAGGGACGGTAGACACAGTGGTGCGCTTATGCACGCCCCTTACAGACCTCTTAGAAATGGGGAGAGGTCGACTGTAGACAGTCTAATGTTAAAGTTTTGGGGGTTTAGGGAAGAAACCACAGAGTCAGGTAGTGCATTCCAGGCATTGATCACTCTATTGCTGAAGTCGTATTTTCTGCAGTCGAGTTTGGAGTGGTTTACATTAAGTTTGAATCTATTACATGCTCATGTATTGTTGCGGTTGAAGTTGAAGTAATCATTAACAGGAAGGACATTTTGGTATATGATTTTGTGAACTACATTTAGATCAGATTTTATTTATTTATTTATTTAATGGATTTTTATGCCGCCCAATCCCTAGGGACTCAGGGCGGCTCACAACATGTTAAATCCATTACAGAATAAAAGCAATAATTAAAATATATGACAATACAAAATGCAATAATTAAAAATACAGAAAATACAAAAGTTAAAAGAGTATCTCATTCACCCACCTGCCGGAAGAGCCAGGTTTTTATTGCTTTCCGGAAGGCCAGCAGGGTGGGGATGGTCCTGATCTCTGGAGAAAGTTGGTTCCACAGGGAGGGAGCTCCCACAGAGAAGGCCCTCCCCCTTGGTCCCGCTAGCCGACATTGTTTGGTCGACGGGACCTGGAGGAGGCCGACTCTGTGGGCTCTAACTGGTCGTAGGGAGGTATGCGGCAGGATGCGGTCCCGAAGATAACCTGGCCCTGAGCCATGTAGGGCTTTAAAGGTAACGACCAACACCTTAAATTGGATCCGGAGACTAATGGGCAACCAATGCAGCTGGCGGAGGATAGGTGTTATGTGGGTGCATCTAGGTACATCCACCACAGCTCGCGCAGCTGCATTTTGCACCAATTGCAGTCGCCGGACACTCTTCAAGGGTAGCCCCATGTAGAGCGCATTGCAGTAATCCAGCCGTGAGGTGATAAGGGCATGAGTGACTGTAAGAAGTGCCTCCTTCTCCAAGTAGGGTCGCAATTGGTGCACAAGACGTACTTGTGCAAAGGTCCCCCTAGCCACAGCTGAAAGATGTTGTTCCAATTTTAGCTGTGGGTCTAGGAGGACACCCAAATTGCGAACCCGTTCTGAGGGGGCTAATTTCTCCCCCCCAAGAACCAAGGAGGGACAGTTGGTTGAGTCCTTAGGAGGTAATATCCACAGCCACTCGGTCTTGTCAGGGTTAAGCTTTAGCCGGTTCTTCCCCATCCAGACCCTAACATCGGCCAGGCAGCGGCCCATTACGTCTACGGCTTCCCCGAATTGAGACGGGGTGGAGATGTACAACTGGGTATCATCAGCATATTGCTGATACCTCACCCCGTGTCGTCGGATGATCTCACCCAGCGGCTTCATGTAGATGTTAAACAGGATGGGCGAGAGGACCGAGCCCTGCGGCACCCCACATAGTAGGGGCCTAGGGCTCGACCTCTGCCCCCCTGTCAACACCGACTGCGTCCTGTCAGAGAGGAAGGAGGAGAACCACTGCAAAACAGTGCTGCCCACCCCCACCTCTCCAAGACGACGCAGAAGGATACCATGGTCAATGGTATCGAAGGCCGCTGAGAGGTCAAGTAGCACCAGGATAGAGGAGTGACCCCTATCCCGGGCTCGCCAGAGATCATCGCCGCCAGAGATTGGAGGCGACGTAGTTGTAAATTGTCTAATCCCAGTATTTCAAGTCTGGTGGAATAAGGCATTTTGTAGCGAGCAGAGGAGTGAAGGACTCTTCTTGTGAAACGTTTCTGGACTCTCTCGGTTGTATTAATGTCTGTTATGCAGTGCGGGTTCCAGACAGGTGAACTGTATTCCAGAATTGATCTAACAAATGTTTTGTATGCTCTGGTTAGCAGTGTAATATTGCCAGAGAAGAAGCTACGCAAGATTATATTAACAACTTTTAGTGCCTTTTTGGCAATGTTGTTGCAGTGGGCTCTAGCACTTAGGTCGTTGGATATGAGTACTCCAAGGTCTTTGACAGAATGAGGGTCGTCTACAAGTTCGTTTCCTCCAAGTTTGTATTTTGTATTCTGATTCTTTTTGCCAATGTGTAAGACAGAGCATTTGTTGGTTGAGATTTGAAGTTGCCAGTTGTTTGACCATTCTGTTACATGATCAAGGTCTTTTTGAAGGGTAGCAGCATTTTCGGTGGTATTAAATAGTTTAACATCATCAGCAAAGAGAACGCAGTTGCTTATAATATGATCACAAAGATCATTTATGTAGAGTATGAAGAGTGTTGGTCCTAGAACACTGCCTTGAGGGACACCACTGTTAACAGGATTTGACAGGGCACAATAGGTCACGTGACACAATTGAGTTTGACATCCGTGGCATATACCCTGAAAAATGGCCTGTTTCCTTCATAGATGATCCTATTGGAATTAATATACACATAGAAGATATTATTTTTCTATTCAGACAGCACAAAGTCACAAGGCTGCCTCTTTATCTTTCTTCTCTGTTAAAGAAACAGCAAGCAAACAACAACAAAAGAAAAGAAACTCCCATATAACTAATGAGAGATTTAAGCAAGTCAGCAGAAAGGATAGTCACTGACTCCTTGGAAATTTAGTGGCAATTAGTCCACAGTGAACCATAATTGCAAAGACGTATAGGTTGCTAATGATGGCATCAAAATGTAAAAAATTAGACTTAAATACTAAGAGAAGTTATGAGTATTTCAGAAATTACTTCGGTAACATCATGACTGTACCTAAAACTAAATACAATACATAGAGACCTAGTTGTGCAGGAAGCAGTTGTGTGGAATGACAGCTCTTGGCAGTTCAGTTGAGTGAAAATTGAGAGAAGAATTCTGTGTTGGAAATACTGATTTTTTAAAATGCAAATATTTTTTTCCATAGCTAGAAGGCCACAGTAGTGGGTCAATCCATATCACACGACTTTTATTCTGTTTAGTGTTTGCCTTGGGGATGAAGTGCCCAATGCTTTTGTATAGTTCTGCCTATAAATTTATTCACTGGTCGCATTTTCCTTAATTGACTTTGACATTGAGATAGGGAAATGTAATCTTAATAAATTAGACATTCTCATCTGACTACAGAAGTGGACACGGTGTAGAATTACATTGTCATTACCTTGGCTTATGTTTTATACTGAGCATCTTTTTAAAAAAATGTAGGAGAAAAAATTCAGAAGGAAAGAGCCATGGCATCAGTCCAGCAACACATGCTTCTCTGAGCTCCTGCCTTTCAGTTTCATGTTCCTTTATAATGGTATATTTTAATTACTTGGATCCTTTTCAATCAGGATTCAGGCCTGGGAATGGAATGGAAACAGCATTGGTCGCGATTTAGGATGATCTCTAGTGTGGGTGTGATGGTGAATGTGCATCCATTCTTACCTTACTTGACCTCTCAGCAGTTTTCAGTACCATCGACCATGGTATCCCTCTGGATTGACTCAAAAGACTGGGAGTCAATAGCATGGTGTTTTGCTGGTTTTCAGAGTTAATTCCAGTTGGTGGTGATTGGGGAAGAGAGATCCTGCCCTTGGCCCCTATATGTGGCATGCTCCAGGGGTTGGTGTTCTTTTTTCTCCTATTTAACATTTGCATGAGACACTTGATGAGCTCATCCATTGCCATAGGGCCGTGGTGGCGAACCTATGGCACGCATGCCACAGGTGGCACGCGGAGCCATAGCGGAGGGCACGCGAGCGTTGCCCAACGGCAAACCGGAAGTGTGGAAAAACGCACTTCCGTTTTGCCGGTGAGCTGTTTTTTGCACTCCGGAGGGTTCAGGGAAGCTCCCTGAAGCCCCGGAATGCAAAAAACGACGAAACGGACAAACCAGAAGTGCATTTTTCCGAACTTCCAGTTTGCCCGTTTCGTTGTTTTTTACCGTCTCAGGCTCCGGTAAGGCCTTTGCGCGGGTGTGGGTGTGTGTGCGCGCATGCACAGGGGGCAGCATGTGGGGGTGTTTTGCGCATGCATGGGGGGAGGGAATGGGTGTGGGCATGCGTGCGTGCGCTAGCGTGCGCACCCCCCCTTTTTGGCACGCGAACCAAAAAAGGTTCGCCATCACTGCCATAGGGTGATGTACGATCAATATGCAGATGACACTCAATTGTACATCTCTGCTTCTGACAAGCTTATTGATGCTGTGGGTGTTTGTCTCAGGGTCTGGAGACTCTGAGGGTCTGGATGGGAACAACAGCTTCAACTGAACTCTGGCAGGACTGAGTGGCTTTGGGTTTTGAGACAAACCCCTCCCTCCCGGGTGATGGAACTGTACCATCTTTGGTGCAGGATGGGATTGTACTTCCCCAAACAGACCTTCTACACAATCTGGGAGTCCTCTTGGAGTCATCACTGCAGTTCAGTGAGCAGGTGGCAGACTTGACTAGGAGGGCCTTTGCACAACTTTGTTTTGTGTGCTGGTTACACCTTTTTCTGGATCAAAGGGCCCTTACTCATGGTCATTCATGCCCTGAGGACCTCCTGGTTGGATTGCAGCAATGTGCTGCACGTGGGACTGTCCTCGATGAGTAACTGGAAACTTCAGCTGATGCAAAATGTGGTGGCATGAGCAATTATGTGTGTTTCTTTGTGAGCTGCATTCGTTACCTGTCTCTTTCTGAGTCCAATTCACAGTATTTTATTGACCTTTAAAGCCTTTTATGGTATGGGGTTGGGTTTTTTGAGGATCGTCCATCTCTCCACCTGCCTATCCCATCAGATCTAGCGAAGGGAGTATGTTACAGGTTCTGTCGGCTAGGGAGCTAGGGCCCTAGGTGGTGGGCCTTTTCTGTGGTGGTGCCCACATTGTAGAATCTACTATGAGGTGACACTGGCTTCATCGCTCTTGAGTTTCACAGTCCCTTAAGACCTGATTATGCCAGCAAGCCTAGGACCCCAGGGGACAGGTGAACATGTGAGATGGCACCATTATTAACATCCCTTTGCTGTTATTTCCTTGTTTGTTCTGTTTTTTATAATTTTAAATTTTGTTATCCTATTTTTATAATTAATTTTTTAAATAATTTAAAAAATAATTTATAATTAATAATGATAATTGGTTTTATGTATTTAAAACATATCAAGGAGGAGATATTCTCTATATTGAGATACCTACAAGGTCTATAACTGCAAATCAGAAAAATCCCCTATAGAATCATCTGTGGAGATCAGTTTGAGTCTAGGTGCCCTTGGTGATGAGGAAGAAAGCCACACATTTGCCCCTAAAGCATTTCCTTACCAGCATAAGACTTGTATGGAAACTTACTGATGTATTCCTCAACGATTATAAATAAACCCGCCTTAGTCGATCCCATGCAGGATCATCCTAATCCCTTAACTCCACCTCCAGGAACACCGAATGAAGCTGCCGCAATGCAAATACGTACTATTGGATGGTGCCAACTTCGTCACCAGAGAATTGGATTTCCATGAGCAGCCACAGGATTTGCTTGGCAGAGATCCTGCTGACCTTCTCTGGTTCACCATCCCAACATCGTGCTCTGACAACATTGGCTTGCCAAAACCTGCTCATATGACTCTTACCAGATGCTCATGTGATCTCCCTATTAATCTAGAATATTGCAGGCTGGTCAGAACTATTAAAAGACCATCCTTTCTTTGCTTACGTATTGTGATTTGATACTTTTTTTTTTTTACAGGGAACATGGGCCTCATCAGAGGTGGAGTAGACAATGAATGGGCAAATTCAATCTTGGTTACCGCAAGCAGGGTGGGAGGGAGACCCAAGGGAACATTGCAACCCTAGTTAGTACAGCTTTACAAGTGAAATGTGGCCCTCTGCCTTCCTAATTCTAACCCTAATACTCCTTTCTCCTCCTATTTTCCCTGCAACAACAACACTGGGAGGTAAGTTGGTCTGAGAGAGAGTGACTGGTCCAAATTCACCCATCTGGCTTTCATGCCTAAGGCAAGATTATAACTGCATTCTTCTAGTTTCTAGCCTGGTGCCTTTTTTAAAAAAAATATTTATTGAGGTTTTTTATTAAAAACAACACATACAACAAACAAACAAACAAACGACAACAACAAAAATCATACGCACAAATACAATAATACATACAGTACATCAAAAACAAACACAGTGAATGAAGAGTCACTTTTACAGCTTTGTCAAAACATTACTAAATCTCATTCTATGTAATGACATTTTTAAAATTCCTTTAACCCTCATTAGTATTTCTTTAAATCTATCTGTACAATTATTTAGTCTCTTGACATACTGGTGCCTGGTGCCTTAACAACTAAACCAAACTGGCTCTATTTGATTTAACATTCATGTTGCATTATTTAAATTTTTTTGCTGTTCATTGACTGAATAAAGTGTTGCATATAGGAAACTTCCAAACACTTTTCTATGATATGAAAAGTTACCGTACATTTCAGGTCCTTTCTTGTTGCTACATCTAGTTCTTCATTAAGTGGAAAGGCTTCATTTATTTATAGATAGGAAGGATATGAATTTTGGGCAAAGGCCGGTCTAACTTGACTCGCATAAAGTTAATTAAGTCAGAAGTGACAAATGTCTTGAGTTCAATCATACTGCCTGTTCATAATTCTCGTCTACTGTTAGATGACAATTTGTACAGGGGTGGGTTCTAACTTACCTCGCTGCCGGTTCACTTCCTCCCACGCCGCGTGGCCATGCCTTGTGGGTGCCCATGTGCATACGCATGCGCAGTGGCAAAAAATCCAAAAAAATCCCAACCCCAAACAAAGCCAAAAACAAGATAGCGACTGCATGCACAGTGCCGGAAACTCGGCTTCTGCGCATGCTCAGAAGAAAAAAATTCAAAAATAAATAAATAAATAAATAATTTTAATTTTTTTAAAAAAAGATGGTGCCCACAGACCAGCACTGACCGAACCAGTTCCGTGATGTCATCGTGACACCACCAGCGGGTTGCTACCGGTTCAGGCGAACCAGTCCAAACCGGGAGGAACCCACCTCTGAATTTGTATCTTGTACATGCATTGCTCCTAATACTGGCAAAATATCATGGGAAATCATTGTAAGACTCAATCTGATAATCAGTTGGGCATGGGGGAATGGCATGGTCCTGGCCAAAGCAATGGGCATTGTTCTTCTGCATCAAAATATTTCCTAGAATTTTTTCAGTTATGGCTAAACCAATCACCTCATACTACTTGGAATCTTAAGGCAGAAAAAAGGGGATACTAAGTGTCACAACATACTTGCCAATGTGTTAGAAGTAGGTGGCTGGCCAAGGATGCACTGTCTTATGAACATTGGATTGGAAATGCAGTGGAAGATGAGATGTCCCCTTTGCCATCAGTCATATTGGCAACAGATGCTCATAAATATTCATCTTATGTAATGGTTGTACCATTTGTTATGGCACAGCAAAATCTTCTGTTAATCTAGACTATTCTTTGCAGTGCTTAGGGGAGGACCACTTCCTGGGAAATACAGACTGCGTCAGCTTCACATTCACTGGGGTTCTACCAGTGACAAAGGCTCAGAGCATGTGGTGGATGCAAAAAGGCATGCAGGAGAGGTGAGTAGGTTCTGCAGGAAATACTGGGAGATGTCCCCTTGCCAGTAGAAAACCAGGTGCAGATAGTCTAATAAAGGTTTAGCAAAGATGGGCAGCCAGTTGTCCTCTAGATGTGGATGAATTGCAATTTCCATCAGGTTCCATTGAAGACAGTGGCCAAAGATATAGGACAGGGGTGTCAAACTCGATTTCATTGAGGGCCCCATCAGGGTTATGTTTGACTTCGGGGGGCCGGGGTGGGTGTGGCCATGGTGGCCATGGCCAGCTCAATGTCACTCGTGTCGGGAGGTGCCTGTGGTGGCCCGAGTGTTCTGCCAGTGAAAACGGGCTCCCGAGCTCTATTTTCAGCTGCGACGGCCTCCTGCAACCCTCTGCCAGCAACCCTCTCCAAAGCTCATTTTTACTGGCAGAGGCTCCGCGGTCCGGTCCTTTGCTGTTTCCATGGCAGCCCCGGAGGCCAGATCTAAGCACCCCGTGGGCCTTGAGTTTGACGCCCCTGATATAGGACATCCAGTTTAATGTTTGATGCATGCTTTCAGTGTTAACGTTTTTTAAGTCTTTATTTATTTGAAGTTCTTCTATGCCGCCCTACTCCCTCAGGACTCAGGTACAGTACAACATTTTAGGGAACATCAAATAAATGTTAAAAACAATTAAAAACAATTTTAAAACAACAAACATATCATATATACATGGGGGAGATGTCAGATGGAAAGTCGTCTCAACATCACCCCGCCTGCAGGAAGAGCCATGTCTTGATGGCTTTTCAGAAGGCCAGCAGGGTGGGGATGATTCGGATCTCCGGGGGGAGTTGGTTCCAGAGAGCAGGGGCCCCTACAGAGAAGGCCCTCCCCCTAGGCCCCGCCAGTCAACACTGTTTGGCTGACGGGACCTGGAGGAGACCCACTCTGTGGGACCTGACCAGTCGAAGGGAAGTATGAGGTAGAATGCTGTCCCGGAGATAGCCTGGTCCTAAGCCATGTAGGGCTTTAAAGATGATGATCAGCACCTTGAATTGTACCCGGAGACCAATGGGCAGCCAATGCAGCTGGCGGAGTATAGGTGTTACATGGGTGTACCTTGAAACTCCCACCACAGCACGCGCAGCTGCATTTTGCACCAGTTGAAGTCTCTGAATACCATGTAGAGCGCATTTGAATTATTGAATTTGTCCTACACAAATGAACAAGTTATTTCTTCTGGTGAAAAAATAATAATTCAGGGTTTGAATCAAAACTCCAATTGACACATGGATTTGGATGGCAGGAGAATAGAGTTGGACCTCAGTTTGAAAGTTCAGATCCAATCTTTTCAAGAATCCCAAATGACCATAGAATATAAGAAGACTGGGGTGGTAACATCAATATCTGTGTCAGCATACAGATGAGGATATCTGTGTAACCAGGATACATAGTGGTTGATGCAGCATTCTTCTTTTTTAAAATGAAAATGGAAATTGGCTGGGCATATTTAGGAACACAGGTGTTAATTATATATATATATATGCATGTAGATGCATATGCATTTATAGCATAAAGGTTGTCCTGACTCAGAATATGTAACTTGTAAAAGGCCTATTATATACTATATACAGTACTTGTTTGCCAGCCATTACAAGTTGATACGTTGAAAGCTCCACTTATAGGAATTTTTATAGTATTTTGATCTTATCCTGAAAATAATTAAACCATGGGTGTTCAATATATTTTACATGCTTCCAAAGGTGTGTGATGACTCTTCATAATTTCACATCTGCTTGGCCACTACTCATATTGTCTGAGAATAAAGTATTATAGTCTGGAAGTTGCTCAGCTGGAGAAAAATAGTAGTACGAAAACCATTTAATGTAAATTTTGGCAATTTTGTGAAATCTTACCTTTTGACCCTATCATTTTAAACATTTCTCTAAAAGAACAAAAATACTTAGATAATGCATAATACAGTTTGTATGTTTCTGGTTTTTAACATTTTTTAAATGTTTAAATTGATTTTTATTGATTACCTGGTAGTGAGAGTCAAAAAAGCCTTAATAGAAATAGCTACTGGGAAATGAAGAGAAGTTTATAAAATTTCACCAGGTTCTATTAAGGCTTTTTTGATATCTAACTATAATGTTTTCCTTGTTTTTAGATTCATTTGGTACACTGGAATTCCTCCTATAGTAATTATGCTGATGCTTTGAGAAAATCTGATGGCGTGGCTATTATAGCCATTCTAATGCAAGTAAGTTCTGATTGCTATTTTCTTATGCATATTTTCACAATAACCTTCAGCTGTGGCTCCAAAAATTGTATCTGTTTTGAACAATGATGCTTTCTGTTTTTCACTATGCACCACATACCTTCTTTGCACTGCTATGGACCTTAACATACAGAATGCCAACACCTATCCTATACCTTCCTCTAGTCCCCCATCATATGCCACACTAATGGACTGAGTCATTGGTGGGATTCAGCCAGTTCGCACCGGTTCGGGCAAACTGCTTGTTAAATTATCTCCCCCCCCCCCACTATCAAAGTGGATCCTGGGTGCTGCGCTACAATGGAGAAACGGGCAATGGAGCGGCTGGCGTGAGGAAAGAAGAAGGCCACTTTCCCTCCTCCTTCTCTTGTGCCGGCTGCTCCGTTGTCCATTTTTCCATGGCAGTGCAGCGCCGAGGATCCACTTTGATAGTGGGGGGGATAATAATTTGCCTGTCCACCATAGTATTCAGTCCACCATAGTATTCAGTTTCCTTCTAATACATGGGATACTGTGTGAAGATTCTTCCTTTTCCAAGGAAGGGACACAACACAAATGAATACAGTACTTTGTGGCAGTCAACACCTTTCTCAATAACAGGCTGTTAGTCTGGGTTAACTCCAGCCTTCTTGGCTTTGCAAGGTGATGTCACCATGTAAATGTGTCTTAACACTCAGTCCTTTATATTCAGTCCTATTAATATTTGGTTGGAATAAAAGTCTTTAAAGTGGCATACAATCAGTGGTGGCATTCAAATTTTTTCCTACCATTTCTGTGGGCATGGCTTGGTGTGTGTGGGGGGTCATATGACAGAGTGGGCATGGCCAACTCAAAGTCACTCACAGCAATGCCCACACAGTCACATGATCCCCCCACCAAGCCACGCCCACAGAACCCTGCAGGAAAAATATTTGAATTTCTACCTATCTACCTATTTTCTGCCCAGGCCTGTCCTAATCTGTCCTCCTGCATGCCGCCCGCTCTCCCTTTGCCAGTCCCGTTTCTGCTCCTTCAGAGGCCCTGGCCCTAGACCCACTTCCTCCCCCATGACCGCCTTTTTCTTTGGGCTTACCTTCCTGCCACGGTGGCTGGTGGCAGAGGGGAAGGCAAGCCAGGGCTGAGCCATCACCGCTGTGCTCCCTGCCAGCCCACATCTCTCCCCCCCTTGTCACGAGATGCTGGCCCGCTTCCTCCACCATGACCACCTCTTACCTTGGCTCTGGCCTTGCCCCGGAGCCACCACTCACTCGACGACCGCTCTCCCTTCGCCAGTCACACGCGTCACCCCGTTTCCTCTCCTTCAGGCCCTAGCCCTGCTTCCTCCGCCATGACCACCTCTTTCTTCAAGCTTACCTTCCTCCCGCGGCGGCTGGTCCAGACTCCGGAATGCAAACTCTCTTTTTCGAACACGGCAAAAAAGCCACTGCTGTCGCAGCATTCCCTGACCCGGCTGAGGCAGGCGGAGAGTGGGCAGAGGCTCTGGGGCATGGCCGGAGCCGGGGAATTGCATATTCCCCAACCCGGCTGAGGTGGGCGGCTGCTCTGGGGCCTCAGTAAATGGCACATCCCTGGGGCCCTGGCCCCCAACCCAAGGCAAAGGGCAAGTGAGTGGCATGCATTGCTTACCTTTGGTGAGCTGAGCGGACATCGGCAAGACGACTGCCGAGGCAATTAGCTGGGGCGCGTGGTGAAGGCAACATATATAGGGTGGGGTGTGGGCAGAGCAAGTGGCAAGCAGCCAGAAGGGGTGGCTGGTGAGTGGCTGGAAGGTGCGAGCGGTGACGGGGTGACCAGGTGTGCGTGGGCAGGGTCAGCCAGAAGTGGTATTTACCAGTTCAGTGAACCAATTCAAATTGCTGCTACCGGTTCACCCCAACCGGTTAAATACCACCACTGCACACAATCTTTGTCTTTTGTAGTAGTTGGAATGAGATGTTGCCTCTGTGTGGATGCTCCTATTCTAGTTGTTGCTGAGCTCCAGGCCAAGTTCCAAGTTCTGCTCTTAAAGCAATATTGTTTTTGAGCACTCTAGCTGAACTCCCAAGCCATGTTCCTGGAATCCCATCAGGATATGCTGCTTACCATAGCTTGTAGTTCTGGCAGTTGAATGGTAGTCCTCTGGCCTGACTGTGACAGCTGTCAGTCTTCAGACATCACCTTCCACTCCCTCACCTGCTTGCTGTTTTCCTATGTCCTTTTCTCTTATATATCCACATTCTTAGAATTTGCTTTGGTAAGCTAAGAACTTGGGTGGTTGAAGCTGCCTCTTGAACTCTTGAAAATGCCATGGTATGGCTCAAGTATTACATGCAGCTGAAACACCAGTTTGGATGTTTGTGGATAAAGTTGTGAGTTAATGAATGAATGTATGAGGGAAAAGGAGTGAGAAGCATTTATGTCTGGCTGTGGCTAGTTTCAACTTAATCATTTCTCAGCCTTTTGGCTAAGATCAGAGGTGGGCATCCCATAATGTAACAACCAGTTCGTCCAGAACCGAAAATGTGAGCACGCGCGGGGCATCAAAAACACGATTATATAGGATGGGATAGCACCGGGGTGGGTGGGCAGGCCCAACTGCTGGTCGGAACTACTGGTTCGCCCTCAACCGGCAGCAGCCCACCTCTGGCTAAGATCAACTGTAGTATTTTAATTCTACTCCCTCATTAATTATATTTATTATCACACTAATAATTACAATTAATTATTGTTATATATACCATTAAAACATAATTATAGTCATGCTGCTAAATTTACATGTTGAGAAGTCTTGTAACTGTGTCTTTGAATGAAAACCTGATGGAACGGAATTAAATTACTAACTGGATAGGGATAGATCGTATTGCATTATACTACATTATGCACCTAGAATTCCACATCTGTCAAATCTCAGAAATTTTCTTTCTCCTATTTCTCTTACTCTCCTCTTCTTCTAGAATTGTTTATTTATTTTAATTCAATAGTATTTGTAGGTTCTTTCATTCCATGTAGACTATTTGGGCTGTCTAATGATTGAAAACAGTATTCAATTAAATAATAATAATCTTTGGTAATATTCTGCTATGATGACTTTCCAAACAACACTGCAGACTCAAAATTTACTGGAACAGTCCTGCTTTAAGCTTGCTTCCTGAAAGGAGGATTGGTATTGTTGAGTTCAGTTGGTGGGGTTATGTACCTTTTTCTTGTCTTTGCATTAGATGTGACTTATTGTTTTATAAATAGTAGAAACAGTTTACCAACCGTATTCAGTTTTGTTACAATTTAAGGCAAAAATACACACATACTGTTATTAGTAATTAACATTTGTACTTTAGAAACATGATACAAAATTCATACTTGATACAGGACCCCACCAATTGAACTCAACGACACCAATATTTGGGATTCTGAAGAAAATCTGTACAGAATTTGGTCAGAATGTTTAATACTTTAGAGAGGCCTCTTCCAAGCTGGTGACCTCTGCATGTTGAATTTGACATCCCCAGCTAGCATGAAAAAGAGCCACACTGTCTGGGGTTTATGGAAATTCATTCAACATATCTGCAAGGGAGCAAGAAAGCTGCCTTAAGACCTAGGAAGTTGGCTTGGATACTACAGAGCAGCTCATTCAGTCAGCGTTCCCTAACCTGATACCATTAAAAAGTGTTGAAGTATATCTCATGGTGAGGGGTTTAGAATGCGGTATTTCAGGCCCACTCTGCTGACTGCCAGCAGTTCGATCCTGATCAGCTCAAGGTTGACTTAGCCTTCCATCCTTCCGAGGTTGGTAAAATGAGGACCCAGATTGTTGGGGGCAATATGCTGACTCTGTAAACTGCTTAGAGAGGGCTGTAAACACAGTGAAGAGGTGTTTAAGTCTAAGTGCTATTGCTATCTCTCATTATTCTCAGCCAGTATGGCTGAAAATATAAAGAACCATAATCTATGAAGATAGCAGGATCTGTAGTCAAATACAGCAGGAGAGTACCAATCAGTGAAAGTTCAGTTTGTGAATATTTTCAATTATTTTCACTTTCAGCACCACTACCAAAATGTTTTCTGAAGTCCAGAAACACTCACTGAAATTTAAACCATACTATAGTTGTGCAAAGTAGAACATCATTAAATAACACCAACCAATCAGGCAAATTTTATTCTCTTTTTGTTTTTATACTTGGCATTATTAGTAAGAGCCGCGGTGGTGCAGTGGTTAGAATGCAGTACTGCAGGCTACTTCTGCTGATCACCGGCTGCCAACAGTTGGCAGTTCGGGTCTCATCGGCTCAAGGTTGACTCAGCCTTCCATTCTTCTGAGATCGGTAAAATGAGGATCCAGATTGTTGGTGGCAATATGCTGACTCTGTAAACCGCTTAGAGAGGGCTGTAAAGCAGTGTGAAGTGGTATATAAGTCTAAGTGCTATTGCTATTGCTATTGCTATTGCTAGGGGTTGTAAGATATTCCCCAAATGTCACTAATTAAATGGAGATATGGGATAGTTAACAATTAATTCTGTATACTGTTGTAATTTGGGAGATAATCACCTTTCATGGCTGCTCACTATCTGACTTCTGCATGACAGGTAGGAAAAAACCCTAAGCCAGAGATGAAAAGAATTATTGAAGAAATAGACAATATTAAAACAAAGGTATGTAAAAGAATATTCTAGTCAATACCAAGTTTTCTAACATGGTTAATCTAATATGTTTCAATAAAGGGAGTTAACATACTTAGATAATGCATAAAAGTATGATATTATTAATACACAACAAACTACAGTATACTTAATTTGTTGAATGAGTTAGCTGGCTTCAGAGGTCATACTAAGCCACAAGTCATACTTATGAAGCTTAATGACCGTATTTACACAACATGCCAAGCAGTACGAAATGAACAACACTATGGTTATGAATGATATGTGAATCTTCGCTGTGACAACTAACAACTAGTACTGAGAACTAGCATGAAACATGTGGACAAAACATGTGGAGCTTGTAACAAATCTTTAAAAAAAAAAAGAATAGCTGACAACTTCCCATGGGAAGTTTAATGAGAGTGGAACAAATAAGAGATTATTCAAAGGCAGGTTTTCCAGACACAGGAGTTTTGATTCAGAAGTAAACCTTCTCAATTGATTTTGCTCATGAGATTCTCTTTATTACTTTTAAATTGAAAGTTGGGATTTTTTTTGGGTCATACAACCTCAGAAGAAGCAATTTGGACTAATGTTTCACTTTTATTATAGATCCAGATTTCAAACTACTTGGGGACACTTACTAAAATCATTGCAGACTTAATAAAATTGGGATATCTAATGTTAGGTAAATCTAGAATAGCTTTTGACTGATGATAAATATTGGAATAAAATGTTTATTAGTTTTAGTATTCTGTGATCTTAACTACACCTTGAGGCTATCTATACCAATGACCATCATCATCCAGCCATAATAAATCTTGACTGTAGACAGCTTTCTTGTCTCTGCCACTGAATTTAATTATGTTATTTCTGATTTATTTAAGGGAAAAGAGGCTCCTTTTCCAAACTTTGATCCATCTATCCTCTTTCCTCAAAATCGAAGTTACTATACTTATCAAGGCTCTTTTACAACGCCTCCGTGTGAAGAGTGTGTTACCTGGATTGTTATGAAAGAGCCTATAAGTGTTGATGAGCAGCAGGTAAATTAGAAATTAGTGCAGTTATTACTTTTTTTGTATATATTTTGTGTAAGTTTAAATGCGTCTCATGTGTTCATTAGTAAGTATAATCTTGCTTTACCATAAATTATATACATGATCCAGGTATATTGTAGAATAGAATAGAATAGAATAGAATAGAATAGAATAGAATAGAATAGAATAGAATAGAATAGAATAGAATAGAATAGAATAGAATAGAATTCTTTATTGGCCAAGTGTGATTGGACATACAAGGAATTTGTCTTTGGTGCATATGCTCTCAGTGTCCATAAAAGAAAATATACATTTGTCAAGAATCATGAGGTACAACACTTAATGATTGTCATAGGGTTCAAATAAGCAATCAGGAAACAATCAATATTAATCAATAATATAATATTGTGCCGCTGTATTCATGAGAAATATTGGACAATTTCTAAAGCAAATGAATCAGAGTGACAAGCAAGGACCTAACAGCATTTTATAGGTAGTCCTTGAGTTACAACATTTCATTTAGTGACCATTCAAAGATACAACTGCACTGAAAAAAGTGACTTATGAACATTTTTTCACACTTATGACCGTTGCAGCATCCCATGGTCACATGATCAAAATTTGGATGCTTGGCAACTGATTCATATTTACAATGGTTGCAGTGTCCCGAGGTCATGTGATCACCTTTTGTGACCTTCTGACAAGCGAAGTCAACGGGGAAGCCAGATTCTTTTAAATAACTGTGACAAAACAGCTGATGCAATTCATGTAATAACTGTGGCAGGAAACATTGTAAAATGGGGCAAAATTCACCTAACAACTATCTCACTTAGCAATAGAAATGTTGGGCTCAATTGTGGTCGTAAGTCAAGGATATGTGTATAGTCTCAGGCCTGAAAACCATCTTGAGCGTTGGATCTTCAGGCCTGCCATATTTAGGACTGTGGGAAACTGGGAGGGGAGATTGTATGGAGCTGGGTAGACGTGTAGTCAAAATAACATTCCTTTCTTTGAGAGTCAAGGCCACTCTGCCCTGCACCTTGAGGGGTGTAACTAGGAGGCATCTCCAGTTGGGATGGTGCATTGATTGGACCATGTGATGGACATGTGGGTGCTGGGGCACAAGAATCAAGGAGGGGGATGAATGGAGAATGCTGGGTCAAGCGTGGGTTTTCCCAGATGTGCTGATATGACATCTCTAATAAAATGGAACTTTGAGGAACCTCAAGCCTCAGAGTTTTCTTTTGTTGGGGGTGTTACTTGGAACCCTGACATTAACCTGAATCTGAAAGCTTCCGGGTTTTCAGCATCGTCTAGCTCAGGGGCCTGCTTGAGGACATATAGCATCATAGAATTGTGGAGTTAGAAGTTAGTCCATTCTTCTGCAAGTGGTAAGAAAACCAATTAAATCATCTTGGAGGTGGACATCACTTTTTAAACAAATTTGTGCGTTTGGTAAGTAGACTTATTCCACTGTGGTATTGATCTTAGCATCAGGAAGTATTTTTTTATCATTGTGAAACTTAGGAAGCTACAACTTGTATTCGGTATTTCTGATCCAATTGGTATGGAAAATGATTCCTGACCATTTTTTCTATACCATCTTTTTATGTGTACCTGAACACTGATATCATGTCTCCCCTTAGTCTTCTTTTTGCCAGAATTCACACTTAAGTTCCTTTAGCTCAAGTTCCTCTGTCACCTTTGAGGGCCTTGATTTTAATTTGTCAATTTCCTTTTGAAAATGCAGCGTTCAGACTTGTACAGAAAATTCCAAGTGTGGCTTCAACAGCACAGAGGGGTGCAGAATAAGGACTTCGTGTGTTTCTGATACAAACCTTTTTTTATGATGCAGCCCAAAGCTGCCTTAGCTTTTATATCTTTCAAGCAGGGATGTAGAAGAATTCCACTATGAAATCTAAAGGGAGCGAACTAGAAGTGATTTGCTCCTAATGGACTTTACAGTGCTAAATGAATTCCAGCTAAAACCCTTTTTGTCCAATAAAAAATAACTGCCAGGAGGCAGGCAATTACACTTACTTTGTGCTACTATAAAGAAAATTAGGGGAGGGAATCTTATTTTTCAAGTAAATGGGGTAGAGCACGGGTGTCCAACTCAATTTCATTGAGGGCTGCATCAGGGTTGTGTTTGACCTCGGGGGAAGGGAGCGGGGGGGGGCATGGCCAGCTCGACGTCACTCCTATTGGCGCCTGTGGTGGCCCGAGTGCTCTGCCAACGAAAACAAGCTCCCGAGCTCCGTTTTTGGCTTACACGGCCTTTTGCAATCCTCTGCCAGTAAAAAGGAAGCTTGGGAGGGCCGCGTGTTCTACCCCTCCCTGGGGTAGAGCTAAACTCCGAGAGGCTCCATTTTTACTGGTGCTTATCAAAGTGATCCAAAGTGATCACAGGGCTTTAAAATTCACATGGGCATTCCAGGAAGCAGTGCTACCATGAGGAGATTTGTATCAGCAGATCACGAGCTCCTTTCTTGCAGCAATGGGAGATCACCTGATCAGTGTTACCTTTCTGGCATGCCCATGTTACCTTTGACATAAGCCCTATAGGGAAAAACTCTATACTACTTCCATGTTAAAAAAAATAATGGTGCTCCAAGACTCCTCAGCTATCTGATAAACATAAAGTACAAGCCCAACTTAAATTAGTACAACAATGTATTTTTAAAAATAAGATCTTTTTTTAAATGGACTTAATAAAACTTGCATATCTTGAATCTCAAATTTTAGAATAGAATAGAATAGAATAGAATAACAGAGTTGGAAGGGACCTTGGAGGTCTTCTAGTCCAACCCCCTGCTTAGGCAGGAAACCCTACACTACTTCAGAAAAATGGTTATTCAACATCTTCTTAAAAATTCCAGTGTTGGAGCATTCACAACTTCTGGAGGGAAGCTGTTCCACTGATTAATTGTTCTAACTATCAGGAAATTTCTCCTTCGTTCTAAGTTGCCTCTCTCCTTGTTTAGTTTCCACCCATTGCTTCTTGTTCTACCCTCAGGTGCTTTGGAGAATAGCTTGACTTCCTCTTCTTTGTGGCAACCCCTGAGATATTGGAACACTGCTATCATGTCTCCCCTGGTTCTTCTTTTAAATTTTAATTCAAGTCTCATAAAAGTGGTTGGCGATTTTATGATTTCCAACAGATAGAGTTTTTTTATTTAGGCAATGACACTATCCTTTATCAATTCTATTGGAGAAAGAAGCACTCAGAAGAAAGAAGCATATTCCTTTTTCATAGTGTCTTGTTCAAATTTTATTTCATTTCTTAATTTCCCATTTCCTAGTTAAACTTTTCCTGGAAATACAAAATATTAGTGTGCTTTGCTTAGGTTTCTTGGGCCAGGAATCAATAGCAATAGCAATAGCATTTAGACTTATATATCACTTCACAGTGCTTTACAGCCCTCTCTAAGCGGTTTACAGAGTTCAGCATATTGCCCCCAACAATCTGGGTCCTCATTTTACCCACCTCGGAAGGATGGAAGGCTGAGTCAACCTTGAGCCGGTGAGATTTGAACAGTGAACAAGCAGTCAGCTGAAGTAGCCTGCAGTGCTGCACTTTAACCACTGCGCCACCTCGGCTCTGTCAAACCCTTAATAAGGCCTCCCACTCCAATCCTTATGCTATTTATGTAGAATTAAATTCTATTGGCTTTAACAGAAGTCATTTCCCAAAAGGGTGAAGTCCAGAGTAATGGATCATTCATAAATAAAGACTGCTAAACTTGTTTTTCTTGATTTGCAACTATCTAGTAAAAAGTTGGGCAAACAAAGCAGATCTTTATATTATTGCAGGAAGCTCTTTGATCAGTTGTAGTAATCAAAATCTGTTTAATATGTTATCTTTATTCTTCTAAGACTTTCTAACTGTCGTGAAACAAAATGGGATAAGATATTTGGAGTAGCAATTTGAGGGGCACCTATCAGAGAAATAAAGATAAGAGGTTTATTTGTAATTAGAAAGATCTTGATATCCAGGCAATTTCTTACCAAAGCAGAAAGACTTTTATAGATCTCCAGGAAAGGAAATTCAGTTAGCAAGGTTGTTATCTACAGGTAAATTAGACAAAAGTTTATTTCAGTGTTTAGGAAGAATTGTTATTTGATAGGTCCTGAAACCCAGGTGGCTTTCTCTACCTGAGAAGAGTATAATCTAGAATAGACCATTTGATAGCTAAATAATGTTTAAAAATTGAATCAAATACATAAACAACAATTGAATCCAACAAGTAGGAGTTCATTTCTACTTGGGCGAGAGGGTCTCTAGAAAATAAGCCAAGCAGAACTTTACAGAATAAATAAATAACAATGGTTGTATTGCATTTTTTCCCCTTGAACAAACTCTGGCAGCTTTTTAAAGGAAATTATCATTCTAGTATCTTTTGAATGTGTTTTTTTAGATCATTTGTAACTAAATTGGTCTTAGAAATATCTTTCTTTTTCCTCCATAGATGTTAAAGCTGCGTAGCCTTTCTAGGAATAGCGCAGAAGATCCTCATTGTCCTTTAGAGGACAACTGGCGGCCTCTTCAGCCTCTCAATACCAGGATGATACGATCAACATGTCAATAGATTCTCTACTACAGTTGGCGTCTTGAGTCATGAAGATCTAAGGCAGGGGTCCCCAAACTTGGCAACTTTAAGACTTGTGGACTTCAACTCCCAGACTTCTCCAGCCAGCTATGCTGCATAGCTGGCTGGAGAAGTCTGGGAGTTGAAGTCCACAAGTCTTAAAGTTGCCAAGTTTGAAGACCTCTGATCTAAGGTTTTACACTCATGTTGTATATAGGTGATTCTTCCTTTGGATCTATGCTGTTGAGCCAAAATTTTTAAGCAATGAAGCAGGACAAGTTATTAAATGAATATAACTTCTGGAGGAGGAAAAACAATAATTATAGTAAAACTTTAACTTGTCTATTGATATGCTGTGGACTCTCTCTTCAGATGTCATATACCAAATGCTTCCTTGCTCAGCCTTACTCATTTGGCTGTTCCTGCCAACTGAACTGGCTAAACTGTTTTCTGAAACCATATTTCTTTTCCATGTGTGGGTTTGCAGCAGTAGTGGGTTCTAAAACCCGTTGCTACCGGTTCATGTAACGCTTCTGCACATGCACAGAGGCGTCCTGGGCGGGTGGGTGGAGCCTCCCACCGCCGCTGCTACTGGTTCACAGAACCAGGCCAAACCGGGAGCAACCCACTGCTGGTTTGCAACTAACAGACATCTGAGAATTGCAGTTATAATGTGTCAAGGCTTGTTCTTAGCTTCAGATTCTGGCTTGTGAGTATTGCAAAAAGCCTTTTATCTGATATACTGATAACAGTTCTGTGATTTGTTTAGCCATTCGCACTGGAAGAAGAAGCCATCAATCCATATCTCTCTGCACTTGCCGAGTTGCTATAATTTCCTCATATTATAGTGATAACCAAACCAGCTGTATGTAATCTTGAAATATTGTTTCTTTTCCCCTTTCACAATTTATTAAAATGTTTTCAATTTAAAACTGGTCAAATTCCACTACCATTTATACCAGTTGAAATTGGTGAAAGAGGATTTATTTCAACAATAATTCCATATGCCTTCTAAAGGTCATAGGGGAAAAAATAACATTCAAATTCTATTCTTATACCAAATTTCCTTGAAAAGCCTATTGATTTTAGGGAATTTGACATTGAGAAAATATATGCTGTTAAATAATAAAAAAGAAATTCACCCCAGCATATTAATGTATTTACAGCATTAATTTATCTTTCTTGAAATATAAATTAAAATGTTCAAATAGAAGATAGGATGAGCTATAGAATTCATATTTTATCCTATAATCGTGTAACTTTATTTCATGCTAATTATGAATATTTTGAACACCTTATTTTTGCTTAATATGAAGATAATCTCAGAGAATTGAAAGCAAACTTTTTTCTTGAAAGGGAAAGAAAGTATGATATATTCAGTGTTTAGTTGTGCTATATTGTAACCTCCCCAAAAGTATCATTCTGATCTTATCTTATCCTGATTTCATTATTTAGTCCTTCATTTTGTGGCAATGCAGATAGTGTGCATTATATTCAGAATTGCTGTTATAAATGGGAAGAAATTTCATAATGCAACGAGGGTTTCATGGGCATCTCTTTTTAGATTTGAAACCAATTACGAAATGGAAATTATAATAAATCCAGACTTTTCAATATCAATATTACATTTTTTAAAATAAACTTTTATATCTCCTATGTCACGGGTGTCAAACTCACGGCATCATATTGCCATCACATGACATTTTGCGACCTTTTTCCCCTTCTGGGAGCTGGGGTGGGCATGGCCTATGCATGACCCATCCAGCCTGCAGGCCGCCAGTTTGACACCCCTGTCCTATGTATATAGAATTAGTAATTTATAAGCCTCAGAGTATTTTCTTCCAATTTTAAAAATTCGTTAATGGATTGTTTCCTTCCAAATTAAAAAAAAATCAATTTGTATTTGCATTGTAGCACTTAACATTTCTAAAACATACATTAAAATCTAAAACATAGATTAAAACATCTTTTTAAAGCTACTAGGAAAACAACAGTGTTTGGGGAGAACGTCTAAACTTGTGAGAATTATTAATAAAATATTGGCCTGGGTTGTTTTTCTTTCTTGCTTTGGGTTTTGCTTTGCAAGAAAAGCATTTCAAACTGTACTGTATAATGGCAATATACTTGCTTTTGTAAAACATCAAAAATAAATCTACCTTTCAGAACAACATTTTCAGATTTTTGAACTCGACATACCGGTATGTGGTAACTTGCGCCTGACAGTGGCACATTAGTATGCTTAGATCATTCTTACATACACAGTTATTAAGACAGGTCTCCCTATTTTTATGCTTATATATTTGATGTAGGACCTTAGCCCTGTCAGAGTGGACTATCATCCTTTGGATATGATTAAATACTCATTTATTTATTATTTATTATTTGTACTTATATGCCGCTCAACTCCGCGTGGACTCTGCCTTTTCAATGACATTTTGAATTGAGATATTGCCCTTCAAAGTATTGCCCCATCTGCCTAGCTTGGCTCCATCCACCAATCTGATAAGCCCATGTTTTGGCAAAACAACTCACTAAAGAAACAAACACTGGAGCTGGTCCAAATGATCGTTTATTAGCCTAAAGCTAGTATGTTACAGTAAATCACTAAGTCACTTGGACCTGAACAGGCCAAGAGCAAGACTACAAGGTTACATAGATCTTATAAGGAATGTAGATCAAAGATAGTTTGAGCATGTATACACACTATAGAAGATATCAGATAGAGGAAAAAATAGCTTTACAACTGATAAACAAGATAACTAGATAACCAAAGGGAAACATGGTATCAACTCGCAAAGCATCCCTGGCCTGCTCTCGAGTTGCCATAGGCCAGCAGGGATGGGAAACCAGCAAAATGGCACAATAGCCCAAGACAGAAGCACATTCCACACTTATCTCTCTCAAGGCTGTATCCCGGGTTACATACTGTATAGCAGTGAGATGAGTTAACTGTACAACCCACGAAACTACTCTGTTGGTGAATGTGATTAATGACACACCCTGGGAGGAGGGGGGGAGAAACAGGGTCATACTGGAGCATAAATTACATAGGATCAGACCTGACTTCACTTGGGAACGTGCCTACATGAAGCTCCTAATAAATAACTGGATTACTTTTGAAGCTTGGCTCGAGACTCGTGATTTAATTAGGGCACCCGTCGGAACCCTGACACATGGTATCTTCAAATGCTAAAACAAAACAATACAACACACCACAACAGAACACCACACCACACCACACCACAAAACAACACAATAAAACAAAACATTTTCTTCTAGGTTGCATTTTGAGCTTTAGTCCTTCTGGCTTCATCCTACAAGTGTAAGTTACCAGTTTGCATTCATCCATAATGTTTTCTATACATTTTGTTTTTTGCTTCATAGCATCTTGGAGAAATGAATTATTATAACATTATTATTATCATAATAAAGGCATTCTAAAGCATTTCCCATTTTTCTTTCCATAAAGATCATTTCTTGCATTAATTTAATTTTCTTCTTCTAAAACAGCTAAAACTTGTTGATCTAGGGCAGGAATGTCAAACTCAAGACCCGCTGGCCAGAACTGGCCCATGGGGTGCTTAGATCTGGCCTCCCGAGCTCTGTTTTTGCTGGCAGAATGCTTGGGCCACCAGACATGCCTCCAACATGAATGACATCGAGCTGGCCATGCCCACCCTGGCCATGCCCCCCCAACACCCCCCCCGAGGTCAAACACAACCCTGATGCGGCCCTCAATGAAATCGAGTTTCACACCCCTGATTTATTTATTTATTTATTTAAATAGATTTGTATGCCGCCCAACTCCCGGGGGACTCTGGACGGCTAATAACATGTCAAATCCATTTATAAGTATAAAATCATATAACAATTAAAAACTACAAAAGTTAAAAGAACATCTAGCATTCATAACCAGGGGGTATGATTTAGGGTATGCTGGCCTTTTTTGCCTGTATTCTTTAAATTGTCCATTTTTAGTCTAAGATATATGACTAAACTTGGTCAGGATTACATCCAAGATAGATGACTTTCATGTTTCTTCTTCTGCCTTCTGAAAAACAAATTTATTGGGAACTAAACCAGATTGGAGTGCAGTGGGATTAAAGTATATTTTGTGAGACAAAGCCAACCAATTCCATGAGTTTTTATATTTGGTTTACAAGGTGTTTTTTTTTTCCAAAGCCCGTTGCCAGAAAAGCAAAGTGTAAATCTATTATCCTCTTCTCAAACAGAAAACATTTAAAAAGCTAATTGTCATGTATTTATTGATCAACTCCCCATCTAAATTAAATCGCAGAAAGCAAGAGCAAGGAATCAAGAAAAGCATTTGAGGAATGTGTGCCTACCCCTAAAACTTAATGAGGATTTTAGTCATTGACTTCTGTAACTGAATTATGCTATTGCTAAATTTTCTTGCTTTTGGAAAAAAGAAATAATAGGTATTTTAAGAATTTCTGTAACAGCTATATGTAAAATGCTTTTTTAAATTAACATTTGGAAACAGGCCTATTTACATCAGTACAAAAGTAGTTTAGTACTTACATGAGAATGCAAATTTGTCATATTTCTGGCAACCATTCATCATGGAACGTTTATCCAATTGTATAATTTCAATAATACTAGTGTTAGTATTATTGCAGTCACTTTAGCTGGAAGAAATAAAACCTCAGCTTCATTTAGTTGTGACTTTTCCAACTTTTACATTTGTGAACGCACCTTGTCTACATCCATAGAAAGCTTCTTAGATTTGGTTGATGATCTTGGCTTAAATATCTTTAATTAGACCAAAGAAATGTAATAAAAAAACCATTTTGTAGTGAAGCATGGTCTGAATTTAGCCTAGATTTAGTCACTCAATCTTAATAAATGCATTTTATAATTACCTTTGATAGACATGTGAATTATTCAAGTACTAAATTTCTGTACCACACACTGAAATGCATTGATTTTTTGACATTCATTTCAAGTTCTGAGGTTTCTATAAAAGGCTAGGTGTTTTTGACAAAATTATAAGGTGCTGTAAGAAGTGAAAGTTGCTGTGTCATTCAGCAGTCCTTATACTAAAAGTAATGTGGAGGTAATGTGGAGGCTAGAACAGGTCAGTATCCATCAAGCAATTAATTAGAAAAGCAACTCAGTTGCACAGCTGTTAAGTTCCTGTGTAGTTTGTTCCATGGCCAGTAGGTGGCAGCAAATAACAAGTGTTTGAACAGTACCTTTGATATGTCTTAAATTGAAACCAGAAATAGTTTATAGGAAAAGCGCTGAAATGGGTAACAGAAGAGATTGTTGACCTAAGACACTTAGGATAGTCCAATAGTAAAAGCTAACCCAACATGGTTTTGAATAATAGAATAGAGTTTAGGTTATATGGAAGTTAAGATTAAATTTACAATTTATGGAAAAATGTCTCTGCACTGTACATTCAACAGTGTGATAAGCAAATCTATATCTATGTATTTTGTTGCAAAAAGCAAATCTACTATAAAATAAGTATACATATAAGACTTACTAATCTGGATCAGATCAAGATCCACAGTGTATTTCAAACAGGATTCAGATGCTTCTGGAAGCTCATAAATTGGATAGCCTTTTTTGGTCTATCCAGAGTAGCATTGGGAAATCTTTTGATCATGATAAACATTCCCTCAAGCTTATCTGAAATTATATATACCTTTCTTCAATCTTTCTCTCTCCTTGCCACCTATTTGCTTTCTCCTCTTTCTTTCTAATAGCCTGTTTGCCTAAGATCTAAACTGAAAAAAATTCCCCCTCTATTATCACTGACTTGCAGAATTTTGCATCTATACTCCAAGATATGTGCTTTTGGTTCTATGGAACTATCAGACCTAACATTCAGTAATAGACTTCTTATTTTTATAATAACTAGATATATCAAAATACACTAAGCTGCTCCAGAAAAAAAAACACTTGTAGAACTAAATAATCAAAACAATTCATTATCTACAGGGCATATTAACCTGCACAATATAATCCTATCATCTTTACAATGTAGACTGTAAATCAATTGCTCAAGATTTTATTTATTGATATTTATAGGGCTGTGAAATTCTTTCATAAAGGAGCTTTAAATACATGGTGCCTATTAGCTATCACACAATTACTTGCTAGGATAGAAGATGGAAAGAAAACAATTAGCAGTTCCAATGCATTTATAGGTGAGGAGGGTGTTGGGGGAGGGGGGACTGGGTAGCTTGTATCTGGAAAAACTGGTACCACTTTAAAATCTCACACTCTTGTTTACTTTCCTTCCTTTGTTAGCATTAATGCATTTCAATAAATATTATACACATTAATAATAATTTCTGGAATCTTTGCCTAATAGGAACTAATTTAAATGTAACTACAGACAGCCCCTGTAGTGGTATCTGTCAAAAAAAACAATGTTTGTCTTGTGGTAAAAAGAAAAAAGGGAGAATAATCAATGTGAAAGGAATGCTAGGATTAAACTATAATGTATGTCTGGACCTACACCATGTGATTTTTAAATGACACTAATCCAAACCAAACCATATTATAGGGTGTGGTGATGTGCTGACTGCACCAATGGAAAGTTGCCATTGTTCTCCTGATTTGAGGTCTGGACTAGGTGCCTGAATCTTCTTCTCTGCTCCTTAGTAAAATTACTTTTATGGGCATAGCCATTACAAAATAATGCCATGTTTAAAAACACTGTAAGTTACAAACTTCTCCCTGGAACAAAGAAGTGCTCAGCTGAAACAGTATTTCCTACATGAGTATGCAGCATTTCCCCCTTCTCTGTCTATGTCCCTCTTTCTTGTTCCTGAAAGTTGAGTGACCCAAGTTAGAAAGACCATTTATTAGGACAGGAAAAACTAAAGCAAAAGTGTAAAACAGTTGACTTTATTTTTGCTAGCAGTTCCTTAAGTAATCTCCCAGCAATATATCTGGCTTCAAGGTCCAGAAAACAATTTCTCACATAAGTATAATAGAAAGAGATATTGATGCAGGAGCAACTCTGTCAAGTTGACATGGATCTTTCAGAAAGTATCAGCTACCAAAACACAGTCTCTGAATGATAACATGCCTGGTCTGAATTTGAACTTAATCTCATTCAGGCATTGTTTACCGAAGGACTGAGGCAAATGATACACTGCCTTTCCATATTGGCCTCTTGAATTGATATGACATATTAATCTTAGAATACTGAAAACAATACTTATGGGAAAGAAGAAGAAGAAGAAAAAACAGATTTCCTGCTAAGGGTTAGCTGGGTTGCTGTCTTGAAGGCAAAATGAAAATGAAAATGTCCTGTGACTTTCAAGATTAATGCATTTATAGAGGCAGCAGTTTTCATAGATTGAGTAGGGATACAAGACGGCCTTCAATTTCCAGCATTCATAATCACATATGGGTATAGAGAGAAAAAAATAGATCTAAAAAACAATGAAATGCAAATCAGGGCAACTTTTGACAATTCCAGGTTACCAACTTGAAATAGATATGTGATAGATAATTTTAAAAAAACTTTTATGCTTAACCTCCCTTTATTTTCTCTGTACCTGTGTGTGAAAATATATGATACTACTTAATATAATAATGTGATGTGATGTGATGTGATGTGATGTAATAATATAATATAATATAATATAATATAATATAATATAATATAATATAATATAATATAATATAATATAATATAATATAATATAATATAATATAATATAATATAATATAATAAATATAATACATATAATAAAAATATTATAATATTATAATAATATAATATTATAATAATATAATATAATATAATATAATATAATATAATATAATATAATATAATATAATATAATATAATATAATATAATATAATATAATATAATATAATATAATATAATATAATATAATATAATATAATATAATATTATAATATAATATAATATAATATAATATAATATAATATAATATAATATAATATAATATAATATAATAATATAATATAATATAATATAATATAATATAATATAATATAATATAATATAATATAATATAATATAATATAATATAATATAATATAATATAATATAATATAATATAATATAATATAATATAATATAATATAATATAATAATATTAATAATGACATGACATACAATATAAACCACATACCAACAGACATATACAATAACTGAAAATGCATGTGATGAAAAATGAAATGCAACCAGGGGAAATATTTCTTCATGGATGATGACAACATTGATTTCTCTAAAGTACCTTCTTTCGGTCCTGACAATAATAATATTCAAAATATGGAGAGAACTGAGTTTCTTTTAGAGCTTGATTATAAGTCACTATAATGACAAGTGACTCTGAGCAGCTTACAATTCCCATATTCAGACTTCAGATTAAAAACCATTAAAAAACAAATAAATAACATATAAACAATTACGATCCTGAAAATCCATGGAGGGGGGAAGAAAAAATAAGTGACTAATCAGATATACTCCAATCAATGAGTTCCAAATTAAAAACCTTTTTTCCCTTCTGGCTTCTTTTAGTTCCTTTGGCCTGATGCAAAACCATGTTTTAATGGACTCACTAAAAACCAGGAGAGAAGGGACTGTTCATATCTCTGGGGGCAATCTTTGCTCAAGTATGGACTACAGGAAATCTTTGTGATATAAAAGGGCTGAGTGAAGGATGATAAACTGATTCGGACAGCAAAGTGCTCCAATAACATGAAGGATAAATGACTATTTCTCATATGGTGCATCAGAACTTCTACTTTCCTTTATAAGAAATAGATGCAAGAAACAAGTTTGTTCTTCCAAGGGCAGGAGGATGTACAGTATAAGAAACAGCAGGATTGCCATATATTAAAGGACTGACATAATTGTTTTCCAGTGCAGATTGCATGCATGAATGAACACATATGCATGCAGAGGAAGTTAGTGGTGTTAGATCTGGGCAGGAAAAAGTCTTGGCTAGAGGATAGGAAAATCAGACACACTGTAAAAGTCACAGTAGATGAAGAGAGCAGTAGACATAGTAGGTAAAAGAGAAGTAGTAATCTTTTAATATACAGTAGTAAATGGTATCAGGGACTGAATCTAGTAAGTTCTAGTAGGTGACTCTCATCTCTGCAAAAGTAACAGAAAGTGCCTTTGTCTGGGTGGGATTGATTTGGCCGTATCTTTACTAGAAAATGCTAGAATGGAAAAGAGGACACATATATTTTGTAATTTGCACATAACTACTGCACAAATATGCCCTGGCAACATCTTTTCCCCCTTGCCTTATTGATGTTGGCCCATCAGTAAGATAGGCCTGTTCTTAGGATACTTATTTCAAAACAGTATTTTCCTCCTTTCCCCAACATTTTCCAAGGGCATCCTGAGAATGAATTCAACTGAAACTTGAAACATGAGTAACAGAAAAAGAGCAGGGATTGATAAAGGTGTTTGCATATTTTGGGCTAGTTTTCTGCCAGCTCAAGGATGGATACATAAAACTTCAGTTCAGCAGTTCGAAAAGACACTGAGTTGCATCACAACTAGGTTATTGCAACTTGTTCTATGGAAAGATGCGGATTAGTAGGAGGCTTGGTTCAAAATGCTATACACATAGTCCTCACAATGACTGTTTGATGATGAACTTCAAAGAAAGCTACTCAAAGGTTATGACTGCTACACACACACACAAACACACACACACATGGTCATGGGGTGGCATTTTGGGTGCTTGACAAGCAGCTTGCATTTATGAGCAGTTGCAGCAGCCTATGTTCGACCACAATTTGCGGTATTTTTTTGCCATGTTCCAGCTTGCCTATTGGATATGCTGGATTTGCTTAATGACCATGTGGTTCACTTAAATATGTGAGTCCCTTAATGTTTAACAACCATCGTAAAAATGGTCATAAATAGATCATGTAAGTGACTCACTTAAATTCTGGGCTTAATTGTGATCATAGGTCAAGGACTATCTGTAGGTCTTTTCTTAACCTGAGCTGCATATAGGAAACACATTATGTCTGTAATAAAACAATTACATTGGTTTCCAGTTTATTTTGGTATAGAAATGGATGCATCAGTGTTGACCTCTAATGCCTCAATGGTTTAGAAACAAGATAATAAAGATTCATCTTTTCTCATATACATCTGCCTTTGGCCGCAATCAAGTATGGACGTCCTCTTCTATGTTGCAGCAACCTTTAAAGTACATATGATGGTAATTGGGGGTGGGACGGGGGTTAAGCATTTTCAATAACCATATTTAGATCCTGAAATTGTCTTCACAGAAAGGCAGATCTCACTTTTTCACTGACAACTTTCCAGAAGTTGGTGTAGGCCTTCAGTTTCAGAAACACCTCCAATATGAGCCTTAATTTTATGTTTTTTACAAACCGCTCTTTGAACATTTTAGTCTTTTAAAACAATTGTTGGGGTGTTTCTGTGCTGTTTAGTGATTTTTATATTTATGCATTTTATTGATATGGTGAGTTGCTTAGAGCATCATACAAGATATGAAACATATAAATCATTAAGAAAATACTGTCAGCAATATCATAAAACCAGCCAAAGTTTTAGGTAGAGAAGCATGATCAATAGTATTACCCATTCCAATCACTCTTTGAGAAGTTGGCCATTAAAAAGTTTTCTGATTTTTAGCCAGATTTCTGTGGGGGCTGTGAAAAAAACCACTTTATAACTGATGCAGAGAATAGAGAAGGCAGGAAGTGTTCATTTTCAGGAAGAACAATGAAGTCATCACTGGCAGCAATGCAGAAAAATGAGCAGAGGCTGAATAAAATGCCTTCATTTGTGAGAGGCTAAATAAATGTTCACTAATGTCAACAGTTGACTCTTTGAATTGTGCCATTTCCTTTTGGTGTGACTGTCACTTTTGTAATATTTGGAAAGTTGGAGAGATTCTTTCCATGCCTAATGTACCCCCTGGGCCATGCAAACCCACTCCGGTTGTGTTCATTTTAATTAAAAAAGAGAAGAGTATTATAATAAAAGTCAGTAATTTTGCTGCTTAAAATAACCTTAAGAATTTCCCACCACCACCACCACCACTGCAATCAAGTTGTAATCTTAAGACGAAGAGAGTGATTCACACATGCTCCAAGGTGTTTCCTTACCATCCACACTTCTAAAAAAAGATGAAGTGTTGAGGTGGAAATCACGGTAAAATGACGGTAATTTTATAAATGCCAAATCTTGGTGAACTGGTACTCCCCTGGTCAGAATTGGGACCTGAAGAACCAATGTAATGTGGGCCTCAAGATCAATATAGATAATTGCTATTTAAAAAAAAATCATATTGTGTCTCATTGGAGTACTTTATTGTAATGTTATCCTTGTGCATCAGCTTTATTTATATTTTTATAAATCTGGTGACTACAAAAGCTGGAAGTGGCTCAGTCTTCAAAGTTCAATAGGAGAACTGAACAGCTCAAAGAGACCTATGGGAGCTTCTTTTTATAGAAACCAGAAAACTGTAACAGAGTGAATTGTATATATTGACTTGAGTGAATTTTGATATGTTGCAGTGGGAAGGCTATAGCCTTGCTCCACTTCCTCTTCATCTCTTGCCAAGACCAAGGACTTAACTTTTAATATGGAGATGGTGGTGGTGTGAAATGGCTTAGGTTATTTTCCTACAAATCCTGTATTAGCTCCTGAAAAATTAAGCTACTTTTGTTCAGGTGACTAAAAATACACAGCTTTGCTCTCCTCTTAATTATATTTCCACAACAACCCCATCAGTTAGGCTAAGTTGGAAAAATGATGATTCAAATTCCCATGATGAACTTCCACAGATGAAGATGCACCTGAATCTGATACTTTCTGGTTCTAGTCTGACACTTAACTGCTGCACAATACTGCTGATTTATTATAATGGCATGAAAATCTGATGATTTACTGTTGGATCCAAACCAAAAGCATATTTTGTCCAGCATACTAGCCTCTCAAGGAAAGCATGATCACAACAATTTTTCCTGCTTATGTTTTATATCCACTGGAACTGAGACCTACGTATATTGCTTCTGAATGTTCTTTTTATTAGAGAATTTTAAAATGTATAAATAATAAGGAGCAATAATAGTCGGAGGTATCATTTCCAGGGAACTCAGATGACTGTGTCATAGAATTATATACATATGCACACCAACCAACCAGTGGTGAAATCCAATTTTTTTTTACTACCGGTTCTGTGGGTATGGCTTGGTGGGCATGGTGTGGCTTGGTGGGCGTGGCAGGGGAAGGATACTGCAAAATCTCCATTCACACCCCACTCCAGGGGAAGGATACGGCAAAATCTCCATTCCCACCACACTCTGGGGCCAGCCAGAGGTGGTATTTGCTGGTTCTCCGAACTACTCAAAATTTTTGCTACCAGTTCTCCAGAACCTGTCAGAACCTGCTGGATTTCACCCCTGCAACCAACCAACCAACCAATATGTGCCAATATGGTATAGAGCAGGGGTCGTCAAACTTGGCAACTTTAAGACTTGTGGACTTCAACTCCCAGAATTCTCCAGCCAGCTGGCTGGAGAATTTTGGGAGATGAAGTCCACAAGTCTTAAAGTTGCCAAGTTTGAAGACCCCTGGTATAGAGCTAAGATTCTAGTCAGCTAGATGGCTTGGCCCAATTTCTAGGCAGGAAGTTGAAGGACACATATGTATCTAATTGTACTGGACCAAACATAGTAGATTGGTAATAACATTCAGTGAAGAAACTTTCAACCTGCAGTGGATACAGTTTCGATTATTATTGTATAAAATGATTTTCACAAATTTATCTTAATCTAAAGACTAAAAAATGCAAAGCTTTCACATACCTTTTACAGCTATCTCCTTACTAAATTTGTCACGTCTTTTTAAAAAGCTGTCTAAGTAGACAGTTTGAGGTGGCAAAAACATTGAGAAACATCGTAGCGGACTTGTGAATTCTTCTTTGTCACAAAAATGGCAACCAATGAAGGAGGTTTTGTGGGTTACTGATTAGCTACTTCTAATCCTATTGCCCCCATAGAGTCATAATGAACCCTTGGGCTGCTTATGGGAAGTGCTTGAATGATGGATCGGCTCCTAGTTTCTGATGGAATGTAGAATGGATCCTGGGAATTGGGACAGGAGGAATAATTATTGGAGGAGTTTCCTGTGCTTGACCTGACCTACCTTGAAGGACCGACCCAATTACACAGATTTGGGGTCATGCTGCACTTTTTATGTCACAAGTGCAGTAGAATTGAACTGGGATGTTCCTGCCAGTTGCTTAGAGTATGTCAGCATCAGTTTCTCCCTTTACCTTTGCTTAGAATAATATCTTTCTGTGCTGAGTGTGGTTCAGTGTGGCAAATAAATATTCACACTAAGCAATAGATACCAGGATTGAGCAGCACTCTGCTCAAATAGCTGCCTTGTGTGGCTTTGAAATGTTTTGATTGTACAGCTCTCATAGTAATTCCAACAAATACTATAGAGAAGTAAAGTTGTTTAAAGTAAAGTTTTCTTTATGGGTTAGTCTTCTCTTTCTCTTCAGCAAAAATGTGGCTGTTGACTTCCAATCATTCCTTACTCAGTTAATAATCAATAAACACATATTACATTTATTGACATAAGAGAGCATTATATTTAAGGTTTTTTTTTCCTAGTCCCAGCCATAAAATCTCAAACATTTCTCCTTGTGAAGTAGCATATTTGTGTTGCTTGCCTACATCTAACATACATGAGTTTCCACTTGCTGTACTGCATGATCTATTCTCCCCTCCCCCCAAAAAATTCATAGAACACTCTGAAAAGTTTTAAAGTTGTATTTCTATACAATGGGAGCTATGACATTCATGCGTTAGAGCAAGGGTCTCCAACTCTTGAGCTGTGAACTGGTACCTGTCAGTGGCCCATTAGGAACTGGCGAGCAAAGTTTCATCTGTGCATGCATGGGATCTAGATAGTGTGAGAAACCAACCCCCCCTCCCAATCCCTGGTGCTCAAAAGGTTGGGGACTGCTGCATTAGGGTTCAAGCTAATGTCTGAAATATTTTAAAACAACATATATTTTAAACAAGTGTAAACGTTTAAATCCTATGCAGTATTAAAGCTAATATCAGTAATAAAATGGCTTGATATATATACCTTCACTTAAATTGGGAGCAGAAACATACCAGCATTTTTGGATATAGGTGATACATCGAGAAGTGTACTGGTAGTACTTGACTTTTGACTGTAATGGAGCTTGCCCATCATAGTTGTAAGTCATGACAGCTATAAAATGTCCATTAAGTGAAAGCCATGGTTATTAATCAAACAAATGTTCGGTGTGAGAATAGTTTTATTGAAAACCGGAAGTGCTGGGTTTTGGCAAAACCATCGCAAAACACAGTCACATGACCGCAAAATGCTGCCAACAGCCATAAATGCAGCTGTGTTGCTAAATGGCCAAGTTTGAATATGTGACTGCGGTGGGAGGGGGAATGACTGTCAGAATTTTGAATACGTGATGTAAGCAGCCCTAAGGTAGGTCTATCATGGACAGTCACTAAGTGACCAGCTGCAGATCAAGGGCTATCTGTACTCATATTACAAAAATACAAGGAGACCCCATTCTGAAAGCTATCCTCCCACCTTTTAATGATCCAAGTGTGACTAGATCATATTTTTTGCTCAGGGAGCTCCAAATGAGAAGCAATTTCCAAAATCCTTATGGCAGGGGTGTCAAACTCACGTCATCACAGCGGCATCATGTGATGTATTGGGACTTCCCCCCCCCCTTTGCTAAACCAGGCATGGGCGTGGCCAGTGTGTGACGCATCTGGCCCATGGGCCGGGAGTTTGACAGTTCTGCTTTATGGCAGATGGTAGATAGAAATGGGTGGAGTGGGGGAGATTAGCCTGTGCAGAAATACACACACACACACACACAGTTTTTGACTTTGCATCATGGAATCAGTAGGATCAGTGATCCTTATTGATCCTCTGATCATTCATTCAATCTTTTCAAAAACAAGTCATCTCTCTAGTAGCACTAAAAAATGTATAATAAAAGCAAAAGACCCAGTGGGCCAGCACTAGAACCCTAGTGGTGTTGCAATGCTACATCAGTAGAGGGGGCTGCCAGACTAATAGTAGCTGCCAGTGCCAAAATTAACCATGCAAAATTAACATCCCTGTGTTGTGTTAAAAATATATGATATGCTTGTGGTGAACTGTAATAGGCATCACAAAACATTTCCTACAATTATCTTGGAGTCTTTATTTAAAGAACAAAGGACTGCAGTATTTATTTGTTCATTTTGTACCTTTATGGCTGTGCTTATGATGCAAAACTCTTGATTTCCTGAAAAAGCTTCAAGGAAATTAAATAGAGTATTCAAATGAAGTTAAATCAGCTCACTGATTTGGGCCAGGACTTGTATGTGTGGAAGAAGAGGAAAATGCTAAAAAAAGACACTGAGTGGTGGGAGTTCTAAATCAACCTTTTTTTGTGTGTAAGTCAAGCTCAACTGCTGGTGACATTATAGATGCATTCATAGAGTTTCCTTGGCTATAGTGTAGAAATACATGCTACAACCTTCTGGATTTTTGTTTCAGCTTCCCAGATTAGTTTATTCCTTGAAAATCTCTTTCCCAAGTAGTAACCAGGCCCACCCTACCTAGCAGCCCAGCCCCACCTGAGCTGATTAATAACAAACTTGAAAAGCCACATGACAGTGAAATATGGAATCCTTATAGAACAAGTAAGGTTTTTTTAACCTGAACAGTATGCAATTGAATATAATGCTGTTACATAAGAAACTCGCTCTTGTAAGCTCATTCATTTTGATTTCAACTCAAAGAAAGCCTCTTTACACACTGCCATGATGGGCCTTCTATTTATGTCTGTGTTTAGGAATATTACCCAAGCTGTACCTGAAAGATTTTATCAGTCCTGAGAATGTTCACTAGAAAAGACAAAGCTCTTAGATGTGGCATGCATGAAAGTAGCAAAAAGAGGAACACAAAGCAAAGCCTTGTGGCTATTTATGCTACTTTAACCTGGCAGCATTTAATTTCAGCCCTCAGGTAATTCCAGGAGTGCAGTGCACATTAATCAGGGTAATGTTTTCAGTGGATCTACTGAAAGGCTGTAAGATGCAATCTCCCAACGCTATCGGCTGCACCATCTACAGCTCACATATTTTGATGGAATTTTCTTATGTTCTCTATCAAACTGAACGGACCTTTAAATGAACAGACTGTAGTAGCAATACCTGGACTGCAATGCAGACTTGAATGACTTCTCTAATTATACTTCAATTTGTGAATTACAGTCAATTGCTTATCAAATGTGACTCTGAAACGTTTATCCTAATGAAGTTTATAAGGCTTAATTTTTTATTTTAGAGTTACGTACTATATAATCTCCTTAAGACAACACAAAAAGAAATTTATTTCATATGCAACTTTATTATATGTGTGTCAGACAGAAATACTGTATTTAACATAAAATCCTCAAATATAGTAACACCATAAATACATCTTCTGAACATAAATTTCACTGAAAGAACCGGTTTTTAGAGTCGGATTTTAATTGTTTTGTAGATTGTGCTCTGTCAACTGCCTTTGCTAGCAAAATTGTTTCATCACTTTTCCTCTGAAAGCATCTAATGCATCATTCTGGAATTTACTAAATAATGAATAATCAACCATTTGTCTGCTTGTTTATAAGACTCATCTACTACATTTACATCAGTGCTCACACATTTCAACAGTCCATGCAAGAATATTAAATGAAAATCATCATGCAAAGACAATTCAGAAATTTAGCTTCCAGTTTAGTGTATGTTCCCAAAGTGATCCATATCTGATGAAGCCTTCATGGCAACTGTAGTCTAAATATCTTCCAGATCTGCCATATCCTTGTTCTTTAAACAAGAAAGCTTCTTTAAAGAACAAGGATATTAAGGAAAGTATTGAATGGACATATAGTAACACATCAGAGGAAAGTCCCATAATCATTACACCCAGAGAACCCAATGATGACACATCTGGAGCTTCATTATTTGAATATATGGAAGGTCTGCACAGGTAGGTTAAAGTTAATTATATGTTAGTCAACTCTTACCGGTATACTCATTGCCTCCTGTGTCAACTTTCTAACTGTGCATTAAGGTCATTGCTACATTTCCAAATGGCATAATTGAATTGTGAAAGAACTCAGCTAACTAGGTTAATCAGTAACCTTTAAAGCATTTTCTGGAAATCCTCAAGGAACTTCTTGAAAACCAATAGTTTTCAGTGGATTCATTTGCATTTTTTGCTATTGGGATTAATAAATAAATGCTATAATCTTACTTTCAGTAGATACGTATTTTTTTAAAAAAATTCCTGTTGAAGCTCAGTTATTTATTTAAACTGCTGACATTATTAGACCTGTAAATACAGATGATGATTTATTTAATTTGATCAAGTAAACACTCAGTTGATTTCAATTTGTAATAGATTCATCAACAGGAATATATTTCCTTCCGTATTTGCAGAACCTAAGGGTTGTTTATCTTTATTATCTGTTGCAATAAGGCACAAAGGTAAAGAGAGGCTCATAGCTCCATGTTCTTTTGTTCTAGTGATTTCTCTTTTAATTCCTCATTCCATTTTTTTAAAGATAAAAAGTTTACCTATTTCAGCTAAGACAAAATTTTAGAAGAACATTTAACAGAACATTTTAGGGGTCTTAGCTGCCTTTCACTAAAACATGGTTCAGAACAATGTAGAGTGAGTGTTAAAAAGTGCACGTGTGTGCATGTGCTTCTCACAGCATCATTAATACTGCCTTGCAATTAAAAGCTAGAGGCAATTCTTTTATCCTTTTTGCATACAATAATTTGTTTATTAGAAACAAAACAACTGAAATTGAGAATCTACAAGTACAGTATTATACATGGTTAAACTAGTAATACTCCTGAGCTACTAACAGAAATATCTCGCTTCTATCAAGAATGTATGCGTCGATGTATGTGTGTGGGTGTATATATTCAAAATATTAATACTTTAATGTTTAGGTCAAACAATAACTCAAGCATAGAGATGAACCAAGGAGCTGGTCACATCCTGTTTAACTCCTTCCATATGGCTCTCAGTAGAAACTTTATTAAGCCATGAATGCTTAGAGACATTTTCTACTGTCATAGAGTTTTGATGAGCCACATGGACTAATGTCAAACATGGTCAAACTGTGTTGATATGACACATAAACACCTTCCTATGGAATTAAACAAGAATGCAGATAAGTTTCTAATAAGCTGGAGTGAAAAAGTAGAACAGGAAATAATCCGGAGAGTTTGTATTACTAATACTTACCTGAAACAGTTCCTAAACTACTTCGCAATACTGGCAGCCATCCAATGCCTCAATCAACAGGTCTGGCTTATCTTTGCTTTTTCATTAATGGCTCAACCACACACACACACACCACACACACACACACATTACATGTTAGCTGCTGAGTTATTTCCTCAAGCAGTCCAAAGTTTCTCCAGGACACTTAGCTACATGAAGGGGATGAGACATCAATTTTTTTTTGTTTCTACATTGTAGGTTAGAATACTGTACAAGATTCTCGCTGGAGCAGTTCAAAGGCCACACTAAGTAAGGCATTTGGTCTCCCAGCCCAATGTTTGTAGAATACAACTACCCTAAAAGGGGGACATGAGCACAGTAAAATCCTCTTGCAATGTTCTTCAGCAACTGGGATTCATCCCTGCTTCCAAAACAGAGGAAGAGACTACATTAGTTTAAATGAACAAAAAAAAAAAAGTCCCATATTTTGAAGTTATCGTTACTGTTATTGTGTTAAAGGCTTTTATGAGCGGGAAACAGGTTACAACTGCATTTCCCTTTTGCAGGGAGAGTCAAGAATTAACTAGCTTCAGAAGGCACCGCAGTTTCCTATACAAGTATTCGCCCGGGGATGTATCTGTGTATTTCCATACCCCCACTCAGCACCGCGGCACGACTACAACACACCTCGTGTGAGTCAAAAACCGCGGGAATTTTTTCTTTACCAACCTCTGCTCTCTCATTGCGACCTTCCAGGCAACTCCAGGGCGTCAGTTCTGGACCACGAATGATCCTCCCTGATCCCCGGGAAGCCTCCGGCGCTCTCGTAATCCCTAGAGCTCCCGCGTTTCCCGTCACGTCCCAATCCGAAGCGCAAAAGCAGCCGCCACCGCATCACGACATTGCCCGCAAACCCGCCGGGCCGGCTTTCGCTTCGCCCGCGCGCAAGCACACGTCGTCTCAAGGTCACTCCCGCGAGTGATTTCTTTTTTTCTCCCCGCCTCCCGGAGGAAGGAGACTCCAGCGCGTGGGATGGGGAACTGCGCGGTGGGGCTGGCGGCCAGAGCCGGCGCCGAGGCCCTGAAGAGACGGACTTAAGCAACAGCTTCCCTGCCGCCAATCCCCCTTCCCCTCCCCCTCCCCTCCTCCGCCCGCCCGCCCGGCAGAGAGAACTGAAACTGCTCCATCTTCTCGGCGGCCCTGAGCCAAGAAGCTCCTTTACGAGGCGCCCCTCCCGAGGCGGCAGCGCCGGGCTGGGGCGCTTGGCTGTGCCAGGCTCCGGCTTGAAGTGACGCGGTGCAGCGGCAGCGGTTCCCGCTACAGTGACGGAACAGGAGCCCAGCAAACCAAAGCGGCTCCGGGAAGCGCAAGAAGACACAACCGCACGTACCGCCGCCGTCTCGCAGCCCGTCCTGCTCTCCCCGCCCACCCCGGCCGGTGGCGCTCGCCTGGGAGCCGCCCCCTTCTCCTCCCCTTTGCTCCCCCTCCCGTCGGCGAGGTCCGCGAGGGTCATGGAGTTGGTCGGGACCTATAAAAGCCCCTGAGAAAGAACCCCGGGTCTGTCACCCTCGGGCAAGGGAGAGCAGGTGGAACGCACGGCGACGGCGGTACCCGGCACAGCTGACCCATCATCACCACCATGTCCTGGGGCTACGGCAAAGAGAACGGTGAGTTCCTCTGCGGTAGGTCAGGGTCATCCTCGGTCCGGGCACGGTCTCAAGATTGGTGGGTCGCTGGCGGAGGCCCCCTCCCCCCGATCCCCGAGGCGCTTGGGGCTCTGGGACGGGCTCGTGTTTCTGGGGCTAAGTCAAAGCAGAGCGCTAACCCCGCTGCCGCTTGCAGTACCTGAGCTGTTCCAGATAGGCTGCGTGCTCTGCGGTCAGAGCTCAAAGGAAGCCTGACCTTCAAGAGACACGGCTCTGGGCGAAACGGAGCTTCTGCCCCGCGCCAGTTACAATAGAATAGAATAGAATAGAATAGAATAGAATAGAATAGAATAGAATAGAATAGAATAGAATAGAATAGAATAGAATAGAATTCTTTATTGGCCAAGTGTGATTGGACACACAAGACATTTGTCTTTGGTGCATATGCTCTCAGGGTACATAAAAGAAAAGATACATTTGTCAAGAATCATGAGGTACAACACTTAATGATTGTCAAAGGGTACAAATAAGCAATCAGGAAACAATCAATATAAATCGTAAGGATACAAGCAACAAGTTACAGTCATACAGTCATAAGTTAAACTGCCTTCTGCTCCATATTAATTGTTGAGAAGTAAAGATGGGATTATGGAGCGAGTGGTGGGAGATAGGGGGTGTGCTTGGTCTTTTTAGCCTTTTGAGCTGGACTGAGACTGAGTATAGGAACTAATAAGATTTCCAAGTAGGAGAGTTCTGAGTAGAAGAAAGCAATCCTACAATCCCATCAAAGGTATCAGGTGCAATAGATGAGGAGCTTGTTAGACCATCCTTCTCCAGCCATTTAACCTTCAGATGGACCCAGCTACAGCATGGGGTGTGTCTACTGGGGATGGTGGGAGCTGTGGATACCTGAAAGGCAACAGGTTGGGAAAGGCTGCTACAGGTTCTTCTCACCTGAACTTCCACCTACCTTTTACTGCTGTATCCTCCTTCCAAGCAGAGTTTTGGAACATACACTGTGTTGCAATTGCAGTGACACTTTAAGGAACCTTAAAGGAACCTCACTTCTTCCAGTTTCTGTTAGGTAACTGAAATGCCCAGGAGAGGATTTTGTTGTATCTTCAGGAACTCCATTAGAATATGGACTTGACATTCCAAGACTTGCTTTGCCATTTCCAAGCACAGTGATTGTTTGAGATGGGAACTTTGTTCCCGCTAAATTGAGAAACAAGTTTGCTTGCCTAGAATTAGGTAAGCAACTGTTTTTTCTCTATAATATACTGGGAAATGGAAAGCTGTTATTTTTATTTGTACAACAAAATCATGGAAGGGAAAATGTAAATGTGCCAGCCAGTGTTTTGCTTTGCAAAGGAGTGACCTGTGAATTTTGGTTGCTATATGTTAAATTCCTAGAATCTCCTTGAACTTGATGCACCAATTTAAATAAGATAAGTGGGCTTCCAGTTTGTCATTGCTCAGATCATAAGCATCCTCAGCTTTTAATTCCCAACAATACCTTAGTGTAGAAATATGAGTGATGCTGTTTCATTCATCTCAAAAACCCCTCAGGCCCTGTGCCCCAGTTTGCTACATCTGTGCAAGAATAGATTCAAGTTTAACTGGGCTTCCCATCTCTCCCCAGCCCCCACTAGGTTTTTCCTCATTTTCCATCTGCTTCCCTACGTGATCGATCTTTCTATAATTTGAGCTTCAAATTCTATCTGGCCAAAATAACTTCATTCTTTCAAAAATGTTAAAATACCTTTTTAGGTATCTTTATGTTAGGAGAAGAGCCAGGTTAGTCAATAGTAGCAAAAATCAGGAGTCTGGAGCACCTTTTGCAGCTAACAAATTGTATTAAAAGGCATAAGCTTCCGCTCACTTCCTCAGATGCATAGAGGGACTAATGTCAGCCCTGTGAGGTAGACCAAAACAGGTAACTGGCTCCAGAAGAAGATTAGAACTATACTTTGCTGATATCTGCTGTAATAGTAAAAGTTTGCTTGTTTAACCCGCTCCCCCCACATTTCCCTGTTATAACTCAGGGAATTCAGGGGAGCCAGTCTGAGTCTTTTCTAATATTTTCCCACCTCCCTGGACTTAATGCATGCTTATGCACCTGTTGTTGTCTTAACACAGAGGTCTTCAAACCTGGCAACTTTAAGACTTGTGGACTTCAACTCCCAGAATTCTCCAGCCAGCATGGGATTTCTGCCAGCAATTCTGAGAGTTGAAGTCCACAAGTCTTAAAGTTGCCAAGTTTGGGGACCCCTGTACAGCTTCTTGACTTCTCCAAGGTCAAGGGACTCCTGCTTGAGTGGGGGTTTGGACTAGATGACCTACAAGGTCCCTTCCAACTCTAACAATAATCTAATATAATCTAATCTCCCTACAGCTAGACTAATGAAGTGAACTGCAGCTTATGCCTTTTAATAAAATATTAGTCATAAAAGGTGCTTAATCTTTAATCTTTTTCTTCCCGATCTTTTATCTTTATCTTCCTGATCTTTTATCATTTATCTTTACCTGTTTACCTACTTACCCAGCTGCTGTGGCCTAGAGGTGGAGCTCTTGCCTTTCAATCAAGAGGTTGTGAATTCAATCCTAGGTAGAGGCAGATGTAGGGTCTCCTGCTTGGGCAGGGGGTTGGACTAGATGACCTGCAAGGTCCCTTCCAACTCTGTTAATCTGTATCTGTTTATCCAGGACTCAGATTGCTGGGGGCAATATGCTGACTCTGTTAACCGCTTAGGGAGGGCTGTAAAAGCACAGTGAAGCGGTATATAAGTCTAACTGCTATTGCTATTGCTGTCTTCCTAATTTTCAACTGCCTTAAGACACATTAAGCCTTTCACCCTCTTTGCTTCCCTTTCGTGCTGTTATTTCGTGCTGTGTGGGGCTTCATTCTTGCACTTTTCTTTCTCTGTTTTAGGACCTGCTTTTTGGCATCAGAACTTCCCTGTTGCCAATGGAGAACGACAGTCACCCATTGCGATCCAACATAAATCTTCCAAATTCGACCCTGCACTGAAGAGCTTGAAAATCACATATGATGCATCGGCAGCAAAGAAAATAGTCAACAATGGGCACTCCTTCAATGTGGTCTTTGATGACTCTGGAGACAAGTGCGGTTAGTATTTGATCAGTTTTCTTAGGCTTAAAGCTTTGTGGGAAAGATGGAAGCCGCAGCAAACGGGGAGGGAAGGGCTGACTAGAGAGAACTGAATTGATGTATGGCAGAGGGATATTTTTGTTTTCTTTATTTTAACCAGAGTTGCATATAACCAGAAAATGACAAAAGTCAATTTTTATGGATGATTCCCCCCCCACCCCATAGCAATAGGTCTTCTAAAACCAGTGAATCATCTTGTGCTTATAGAACAGCAATGGGGGCAGGCTATATATCACTTCAGTGATGATTGAAGTACAGTAATATTAAGACGTTCAAGAAGTTACCTCTAGAGAAACAGTCTAGAGAGACAAGTATTCCTTTCCCCATTTAACATTTTCTGGATATGTTGGACTATAACTTCCATTAGCCACTGTGAATAGTGATGAAAGGGCATTGGGAGTTATTAGCTCCGCCTGTAATCTATTGTCCTTGCCATCTGGAGATCAAATACCAGTGTAACATTGCAATCCTATATTCCAAAGATAATCCATAGCAGACTTCCTTCCCAGATACATTTGTACAGTGTTGCAAACATATCCGAAATATTGTATTTTTATAGTCCAACAAGAGATACACACTAGGGATATGCCATGCAGTGGGCCTGAAGTCAAAAAGATGCTTTGGGATAAGTATGGCCATATGCACTTCCTTAAAGAAAGGAAGTTTCTTGGTTTCACTTTGATAATGTGTGTTCCCAGCAAAATACACATTTGAGCTAAGGAGGCACTGGCAGTGTACAAGAAAGGGATTTAGAGATGGCTTGGATGTGCTATTACTGCCTCTTTGACTCAAACATGCCTGGGATTTCCTGGGATTATGCAATTATCCCAGGAAATATACCCACTTATGACTGTATGACTGTAACTTGTTGCTTGTATCCTTATGATTTATATTAATATTGATTGTCTCCTGATTGCTTATTTGTACCCTATGATAATCATTTAGTGTTGTACTTCATGATTCTTGACAAATGTATTTTTTCTTTTATGTACACTGAGAGCATATGCACCAAAGACAAATTCCTTGTCCAATCACACTTGGCCAATAAAGAATTCTATTCTATTCTATTCTATTCTATTCTATTCTATTCTATTCTATTCTATTCTATTCTATTCTATTCTATTCTATTCTATTCTATTCTATTCTATTCTATTCTATTCTTACTGTGCAAACCCAGAAAAGGATGCATTGTATTTAAACAGCTGTGGAGAGCTAAAGCATACCCCAAAGCATCTTTTCAGCTTCACATCCAAAGCATCCAGAACCAATTTAGTCTAGTGGTTAAGGTACCAGGATAGAAACTGGGCGTCCATCAATTCTGGTCCTGCTTTAGATATGAAAAACAGCTGGGTGACTTTGGGCCAGTCACTCTCAGCCCAATTCTCACAGGGTTGTTGGAAGGAAAATAGGAGGAAGGAGTATTAGATCTCTTCAACAGCTTGAGTTATTTATTTTTTTAAAAGGTGAGGTGTAAACTAACTAAATAAATTACATCTGCCTATACAGGTAGTCCTTGACTTACAACAATTAATTTAGTGACCATTCAGAGTTACAACGGCACTGAAAAAAGGAACTTACAAACATTTTTCACACTTACGACCATTGCAGCATTCCCATGGTCACATGATCAAAATTGGATGCTTGGCAACTGGTTCATATTTATGACGGTTGCAGTGTCCCGGGGTCTTATGTGACATTCTGACAAGCAAAATCAATGGGGAAGCAAGATTCAGTTAAAAACAGGGTTATTAACTTAACAACTGCAATGATTCACTTAACAACTGTCGCAAGAAAGGTTGTAAAATGGGGCAAAATTCACTTAACTAACATCTCACTTAGCAACATAAATTGTGTAAGTTAGGACTACCTGTATTTCATCATACATGTTGACTTTCTTATATTCAGTCTGAGTTCTATGGGTATATATTGTTTTCCAAGTAATCTAGAAGTTATGCGATAATATCTGCGTGAACAATAGCCATTTATGAAACTTGGATGTTTTGTACTGTAACATTCCTGTATTTTTTCTGTGAAAAAAAAGATAGATAATAAGTATAGCTGAGGGCTTGGATTAAAAAAATGGGAGGGGCATAAAAGAGAAAAATAAAATATTCATTTGATAGTTTCCAGATCAGTGGAACTAAAACTAAAACTCAACAGACTTGTGTATTGTTTTGGGGGAGTTTTATGAATGTTGATATATAAAATTTTCCATAATGTCTTTTTGAATCAACATTAAGTGAAAGCTCATTTTATGACAAGGATCATCCATTATTCAGGAACATATATGTCATGATTATCCCAAGATAAGTGATTCTAATTGTCATTAGATTCCAATTCTCTCCATTTAATATTCTTTAATTAAAAAAAAAGAAAAGAAAAGAAACAACATGACATTTCCCCCACATTTCCATATGTTTCAGTTAGTCATTCTTTGCTGGAGGATGTTCTATTCACAATAATTCTAAATTAACTCCCTCTTTTTAGCATTTTGTAAGTTCTCTGTCCTTTATGATGATTCTGCAATTGCTGGCAGTGCAAAGCTGATCTTAGGGAACAGGAATGTTTGCTTTTTAATCGTCCTGATTTGCCAATGCAATCTTCTTCCCCTTTCAGTATCCATGAATGAGCATTCTAATCTGAGACAGGATGACGCTAGAAACAAATGGGCTGCTTTGTCTCTCAGCACTACCTGGTTTGATTTGCTTAAGCAAATGTTCTGTATTTTCTCCCCATGTTGGCAGCCTCATTGAGGGGACACCTTCAAAGAACCTGGAACAGCTTGGATTTGTATGCTTTCCAAACAGTATTGAAAATAGCCATGCAGCGGCTATAGTCCAAAGCTTGCTTCTTTTAATATTTAAATGGACTACTCTGGAAGAAAATAGGTTGTGCAATGTAGCCAATGTGTGTACAATCCATTTTACTCTTAGCATTCCCTGTATTAAAAAGAAAAATACCCCTAAATACAGGCCTCATTGCAGGATCTCTTTTCTGATTGAAATAGGTTTCAGGTTCTCACCCACAATTACCTTCCCTGTGGTTACTGCAGGCAGAAGTCAATTATTTTGCATTTAATGAAATTCAGTGTCTGAAATATGACAAGAAAACTACATGTAAAACATAAATAGCAAGGAGGCCCATTTTATGTTTCTTCGTGTAATGGGGTGGGGGGTTTTTTGGCATCCTTTTTATTATCTCAGCCTCTAGTGTGTTTGCATGCATGAGTAGTCACAGTATAAAATGTACATATTTACATATTTTGTTGTGGTTGTAAAATTGATGATTATTGAGAAAGATACACTTTTTACTTTGGTTGTTTTGGACAGAAAAACAGAGAGAGGAAGGAAAAGGTAGCAGTGGAAATGTAGATATAAGCAAGGGGTCAGCAACCTGCAGCTCTGGAGCTGCATGTGGCTCTTTCATCCCTCTGCTGCGGCTCCCTGTTGCCAGTCGGCACAATTTTGAGAGGAGCTTCTGGTTGGGGTGGGGGAAGGAGGGCATGCCAGGAGGAGACTCTATGGCAAGGGGTGGGTTTTCCAGTCAGCTCCACAATTGATAGGGCTTTCAGTTAGGACTGGTAGAGGAAAAAGGACGTCGCACTAGGAGGAGACTCTATGGTGGGGAAACCGGACTTCCAGTGAGCTCCAGAATTGAACGGGGGGGGGGGGGGCTTCCAGTTAGGACCTTTGTGGCTCTTTGAGTGTTTAAGATTGCTGACCCCTGGTATAAGCTATGAGTCTTGAGGAATGGACAGGAATTTGAGATTTTTGTTCACAATTCTGAGGGAAATAGAGGAAGTCTCTACTATCCATATGGACTTGCAGCTAATCCTTAAAAAACAGAGGTGAGGCTCATATTTCTGCAAGAATTACTATGTTTTGCATTAGCAGATATGCCAGATAATCTACAGCATGCATGTGGCATAATTTTATGACTGGTCCTTCCCTCCTAGTTATTTTTCATGCTCTTAAGTCCCTCTCTCTTTGGCTGGAGAAAGGCAATAGGGCCAGTGATAGCCAGAAAACTGCTGAACAGTCAGAAATTCAGTATTCTAAGGAGGGCAGAGCGATCTCTGTTGTTAGACTTTCAGACTGAGGCTCAGTCAGTTAGCTGGAGAAAGTAACAATGTGACAAAAATAGTTTTAAAGATCTTTTCAAGCTTTCACTTATAGCCAATCCTGTCTCGTGGCCCACTTTCTGTTTTCTGCTTTTAAAAGAAGTATAAATATGGGAAGGAGAAGGAAATAAGTATATCAATATTTTTCCAGTCTCCCATATCTTGTACATAGATTCACATATATTAGAATTAGACTGATCCGTTCTCAAAATGAGTAGTTTAAAATCCATTTTCTTCTTGAAATACCAAGATGCTACACACAACATTACAAATTTAAGACTGTAATGCATTACTTTGAAAGATGATTAATGCCCAACGTGGATACTCCCAGGGAGGTGTCCACCCCCAATGGGACGTTGGGCAAACAGCTCAGGCAGCCGCCTGAGCTGGCTCAACCCAGGGAAGGTGCAGATGATATTGACAGCTGTCACCTGGGGAGACTTATAAGTAGTTAATTAGATAGACTCACTGGTGTAGAAACGATCAGATAGCTGTGGAACTGGCCTCCAAGGATGGAGAAGCACGATGCCCTTTGGCTAAAGACCGAGATTAAAAGAGGGGGTGCCAATCTAGGCTGGCACTATTTATACCTTTTTTAAGACTCGGTCCTATTGGCTAGAGGGCAGATTTAACCCATTCCTTGGAGGCTAGCTCCGCCCACTATGGAGAAAGGCAATAGGGCCAGTGATAGCCAGAAAACTGCTGAACAGTCAGAAATTCAGTATTCTAAGGAGGGCAGAGCGATCTCTGTTGTTAGACTTTCAGACTGAGGCTCAGTCAGTTAGCTGGAGAAAGTAACAATGTGACAAAAATAGTTTTAAAGATCTTTTCAAGCTTTCACTTATAGCCAATCCTGTCTCGTGGCCCACTTTCTGTTTTCTGCTTTTAAAAGAAGTATAAATATGGGAAGGAGAAGGAAATAAGTATATCAATATTTTTCCAGTCTCCCATATCTTGTACATAGATTCACATATATTAGAATTAGACTGATCCGTTCTCAAAATGAGTAGTTTAAAATCCATTTTCTTCTTGAAATACCAAGATGCTACACACAACATTACAAATTTAAGACTGTAATGCATTACTTTGAAAGATGAGAGAACATTCTGTGACTATTCTATTATTTATACTAGAACGTATGTTGATAACGTTTACATTTTTAATCCTGACTACTAAAGTTTATAACTGTTGTAGGAATCAAGAAACTAGTGAAGGATAACATAATGAAATTTAGAAATTTTTATCTGTGCTGTTTTGTCATAGATGTTCACCTTGTAATTCTTTTACAATTAGCCTGATGATAGAGAGGGCTTGGCACAGGATCCTTTAAAGTCCATGTACAACATTTAGCGATCTCTTCTTTACAATATCAGAAGCATTGCAAATCCTCAAATGGTAAAATAATGGATATAGATTATTCATTAATTAAACAGTCGCCTTACAGAATGCTGATAAGTTTCACTGTCTTCCTGGGGTTAATTTTGCCAATATTTTGATTGGTCTGCTGTTTTTTGCAAAATGTGTATGCAAGGTAATATTTGTAATAATGTTTAAGGCTTCTTCAATTTCTCCCCCGCCCCCAACTTTGCTGTAGTCTCTTTAACTATGTCTGGTAATTGCTAGATAATAAACTGCATCAGAAATTAAAGAATCCTTTGCAATATGTTATATTACACTTCTTAAGCATTGTATCTACTGTACATAATGTTAATATTTATTTTTTATTTATTTCTGTCCCGACTTTATTATTTTTATATAGCTTATAAAAATAGGCTTATATAAATAGCTTATTAAAATACATAATACATAAATTTCTCTAATTGTTTATTACCAATATATCAATTAAATGATTTTTTAAAATAATCATTACAGTGAATTAGGACTGTGCAAAGTTTTGATGGGCTGATTTGATTAGAAAATGTGTAGAGCAGATCCTCAAAATCCAGATTGAGATCCACTGGAACAGATCCTCATAGTGATCCAACATTGTATGGAATGGATCAGAGCATATAAACCTCTTTCCTTTAGTTGCTTCTCTGACCCTAATGGATAAATCATTTTGTGCATGTGCAGAATCCAGAGCTGGACTGGCTTTGCCTGAAGCTGCAAGGTGGCATCTGTTTTTTTTTCTGATGCTTGGTTTTGACCAAAGACAAATAACCCCTGCATTGCACAAGCAACTTGACCAATCTGATGCCATTCAGTTTTATGTTGGGATTACATTTTGAGAATTCTCAGCCAACATAGCTAGCCCCTACTTCTACTTTTATTTTCTGGGAAAGAAAATTTAAATTTTATGGAAGTATGTAATTGTATACTATACTATTTTGTAATTCTATGCTTACTATACCATACCGCCATGGTGGCGCAATGGTTAGAATGCAGTACTGCAGGCTACTTTTGCTGACTGCCAGCTGCCAGCAGTTCAGCTGTTTGTTTCTCACTGGCTCAAGGTTGACTTGGCCTTCCATCCTTCTGAGGTCGGTAAAATGAGGACCCAGATTATTGGGGGTAATATGCTGAGTCTGTAAACTGCTTAGAGAGGGCTATAAACCATTGTGAAGCTGTATATAAGTCTTAAGTGCTATTGCTATTCACCTGAGTAATTTTTAAAATCCAAGGATTGTTAGAATTAGCTTTGTATCTCAAGCTGTACTTTATTCTGCTATATTGTTTGATGGCTGGTCTACATTTGCTCCTATGATCACAGTGTGAATTCTGCTTTCTTGAGGTTTTCATAAAAACTAGTTTATTTGTGCATATGAATAGTAAATCAGTGATTAAATAAGGGCAGGGTGATTACGATATTAGTCCATAATCCATTGTAGATAAAGTCAATAAAATTAATCAAAAGCTTTTCAATTACACACACACATATCATGGAAAAGATCAAAAGTTCACATATGGCTATTGGAATCACTTCAGTCTTATATACGTGGGTCATTAAGGTCTAATTAGTACTTAATTATCTAATTGATTTTAACTTGTATTGTTCTAGGTAAATTACTCTCTACATAATTTATACTTTTTGAAGCATGTTTTTATAATATATTTTTATTAATAATTCAGTGCAAAGCTGAAACATACAAGGATGCAGAAAAAATAACTTAAAGATACCTCTTTTACTTTGGCAGTTGTAAGCTTCGATAAAACAGATGTTTTGGAGGGATTATTCATGCAACTCCCTTATAAAACTACTCCCAAAATATCCTATAGAACCACACATAACAGTTAAACCTCACCCAGGCTGAACTTTCTGATATAGTCAATGGCTATCAACCAAGGACAGTCTACTCATTATTATTATTATTATTATTATTAAAAAGTTTTTTATTTATAAAACAGATAAAAGAACAAAGAGACAAAACATACAATAAACGTAAAGAACAAGTACATGACGAATCGTAATCTAGTATACATATTTACATTCCGCTAATTTATACATCGTTATTTATCTTAAATTGCAAAGAATGAGTTATAGTTTTTCTTTTCATCTCCACCATTTTAATTTTTAATCTTGGTTCTCCTTTCTCCCCACCACTGGTATAATTTGTTCCAGGTTTTAATGTATTCTGTTTCGTCTTTTCCCTTCATTTCTAACGTTAACCTATCCATTTCAGCACATGTTAATATTTTGCGTAAAATTTCTTCTTCTGTGGGTATATTTTGTGTTTTCCAATTTTGAGCAAAAGTTAACCTTGTGGCAGTCAATATATGTAGCATTAAGTATATTGTGTTTTTGTCATATTTATCACAGTCTACTCCTTTATAAGACTCTTTTTCAGCATGATTTTGGAAGTTCTCCTCATGCCATAAGTAACATAGGCATAGAGTGTCTGTAGAGTTTTATGGCTATTAAAACATAATTGCCCATCCAAGGACAAGGCAATCCTTGCCCCAGACATTTTTCTTCAATTTCTTCATCATAGTTTTTATTGGGTGAAATAACACTAATTCATTGTTTGAATTGTCTGATTTTTATCTTAAATGTAATAGTAGTAGTAATAATTTCTTTTCCACATGTAATTGTTTTCAAACATCAAATAGTACAATATTTTACTTTTAGGTATTTTGCCATATTTTATAAACTACATCCACTGAAATCAATATAACTAATTCATGAGAAAGAATATTTAGGCTTGAGAGAATGATTAAATGTATCAAATAGGACAAGTCTAGCTTCCCACACCATACAACATAAGTCTGTTTGACAATCTTCTCTCCAAATTCTTAGAAAGCCATTGAGCTCCATGACTTTCATCTAATTTCTAAGAATGTATATGAAAGTCATGAAACTCTATGGTTACTGGCCCTAATGGCAATGTGGCTGCCTCTGAAGGCCGTCTGCTGATTGACTAAAGGGCTTCCCTGTACAATTCCTGTGAGAACAGACTGCTGGACTAGATGGACGAGGGGTCTGATCCAGCAGGGATCTGTTTCAGAGGTGGGTTGCTCCCAGTTCGGATAAGTTCTATAGAACTGGTAGTGGGAATCTCCCTGTGCTCGCTGAACTGGGAGCAATCACCGGTTGGCCACACCCCTGAACTGGCTCTAATGGTGGCGCCATAGGTGCCACCATTTTGTTTTGGCTTCTACGCATGCGCAGAAGCTGTTTTAGTTTTTGGCACTGCGCATGCGCGCAAAGCACACGCATGCTCACGTGGCGTGGAAGGAAGTGAACTGGCGGCGAGGTAAGTTAGAACCCACCCCTAATCTGTTTATGTACTTATATAGAAATTATATCACTTTATTACAGTAATTAGGCAGCATTGATGGAGGTATCCCCTCATTTTATCTTCCTACTGGTAGTAACAAATATGTGAGACAGGCTGCATTGAAAGAGAGGATCATTAATAATAACTAAAGACACCCAATGAGTGGCTAACTATTCAGTAAACAGTTTAAGTATGTTGTGTGAATACCGTCATAGCTTATTTATATCCCTTTTTTATGCAGGGAATCAAAAACTGTGGTTCAGTATGGCTTTTTAACTCCTACTCAAGCAGCCAATAATTATTTACAGGTTTATGGATATTGTTTCTACCTGCAAGTGATACCATTCTAGGAGATAGTTCTATATGAAATTAGCCTAGGTCTCCTATGTCATATGAGGACTTGCGATACGGGTATTTTTGTGTCTTTAAATAGAACTTCCCCAAGGTACATTTAGGGTAATTGTTGACAAACAGCCAGTAAGTAATATCTATAAATACGGGCCATTTAGGAAAGGTTTCCCCCCCACAAATTATCTCTTAAAGTTAAACCTTGTGCTGCTATCAGTCTCCTGCTGACTTCTCTTAGATAACCAGCTGCTGTTTATCAGAATAAATTACTAAAAGTACATTTTTAAACATGTGAATAGTTTTGCCTGACTGGTTCTAGAGGTTCTAAACTAGAAAGTTAAGATAACCATCCTGCCTGTAAGTTTCTGCTTGTGCTAATTCAGAACCAAACATTACCAAATATAGAACGTGTGCTTGTGAGAGATAGCGTGTTTTTTTTTAAAAAAACCCTCCCAAAATGACAATTTGCTCTGTTGGTAGGCTGTTGGGTAATGATTAGAATTCACCCTGATTGAACTCAATAATGGCCTGTGGGTAAGTGAATGACAAAACAGCCTAATCCTTTATAATCCTTACTAGTTTAACTCAGGTCAGCCGTAATACAGAATTTTAAAACATGAAATATTTGGGGAAAATTTCTACTCCTGTATAATACTTTTTTGGGATAACCCATATATATATATATATATATATATATATATATATATATATATATATATATATATATATATATATATATATATATATATATATATATACATATATACATATACACACACACACACACACACACACACACACACACACACACACACACACCCAGGCCATCTGCCCTAGTTTTTGAGAAACTATAGGTGAACTGTGTTGTACATAAATACTTTGGCTTGTATTTTTGTAGATTTCTGTCTCTTTTCTTACTCCGTGATTGAAGATCACCAGGTAGCAAATCAAGTTCTATTAGTAGTAGCCATTTGAGGGGAAATTGTGTTTTTGAAAGCACTGAAATGCTGTAAGTCTTGTAGTTATGCAGGGCCAACTGAGAATTATACTTGTCAAATGTTAAAAATGAACTGGTAATTGCTTTCTTAGCATGCAGATGTTCCTATGAAATTAGCTCATATTAAGATTCAGGATCAGAACGTGTTTTGCATGTGCAGATTATGATCTTTAGGAGATTTTTATTAGCTTTTTAAATGTCTCCTCAACTGATATGCAGGAGAAATTCGATTTATCACAGCAAGATCATATTTGATCAATGTGCTATCTTAAAGTCAGTGGGAAATTTGCTGTGGGGGCAAATTATTGTATCTTCATAATTTTCAACTCTTTGTTCTTATCACATTGCTTAACCTGGCAAAGACATTAGTGAAACTGTATCCCAAAAATTGACTCAATGTAAGAAAGCAATTCAGACTTTTTGTTATAAGGCACAAGGTCTCTTTTAGTCAGGAACCAGTTTATGGACGACAGCTATTTTTTACAACAGCTATTTTTTATTTCAGTGCTGAAAGGTGGCCCAGTTGAAGGAATTTACAAATTAAAGCAGTTCCATATTCATTGGGGATCTTGTGAAGGCCAGGGTTCTGAACACACTGTTGATGGGGTGAAATATGATGCAGAGGTAAGACCTTCATTAATTTAATTAACTGTTCATTTTTGTGTGTGTATATGTGTGTCTGTTCACTATTGAAAAATATACTAAAATATATAAGAATTGGATATTAAATATATATAAGAAATGGATGTTGGGATGGGCCAAATTAATATTTGATGGCAACTGGAATTCCATTCTAATCAATACTTCTTTAGCAACCCATCCATTAACATGGACTATATGAAAATTTTTGCATATTCTCTGTCTACTAATATTATTAGCCTGAAGTCTCTATGTTACCCAAGTTTTTTATTTTTAAGTATACTTTAATACTGACCTGTCAGGATAGGATAAAAACCACCCATCCTTTTCTTTTTATAGCAACCACACGAGAGGCATTGAAATGAAAATAATTGAATCTCATTACAACTAAGGGTTCTTAAAAAGGGGTTATTCTAATTTATGCTGATTCAAGTTCTGTATCATTATCAAAACTATATCTCATTCGGAATCTGTATTTGATAATTAAAAGCATTGTGTCCCAAGTAAAAGAGGGTAACAAATATTCTTTATGAAATATTTTAAAACTAGTGATTTAGTTTCTGCACTAAGATTTAATAGACAAAACTGAGACTGTTACTAGTGAAACGTGTTACCTACGGTAATATATTGCAATATGTATTTTCATATTTTATAATCTAGATTTGTGTATTCTGAAACAAGTTCTAATTAGTTCAAAAGTACTTATTCCTACTTGTAAAAGTAAAGAATCAGATTTCAGGAACTTACAAGCTTCACTATAATTGTTTGGCCTAACAGAATTTATAAATGCTATATGCACAAATATTGTACTGATTACAGGCCAATTTATACATTTTTGAGTAGGGATCTTTCCAAATTTATGTATGATACTTATAGGGGCCATATTACTTTTTATCCTAAAACAAAATTAGTAATGGAATAAATAATTATGTCAATCAAATCCAATAAAATAAAATGCAATTAGTATTGAAAGCTAAAAATATTATCAGTTTTTGGAGTCTTAGAATTGTTCAATTGGAAGGAATATTTAGATTATCAAGTCCAACTTTGTCTGAGGGAATCCAAAATAAAATAACCCATAAACTGTGAATGTTTAAAATAAATGAAATAAATAATAAATAAATAAGTGAAATAAATAAAAAGAAAGGCTTTTCAGAAAGTAACTGAGAAAATCCAGGCTATTTGTGGCCTTCATGAATATTTTTGCTGCTAAAATTTGGTGGCAAAATGAGCAATCATTAGTGATGCAACATTATTTTTAATGTGTTTATTAAAAATATATTTATTTTTCAAGTTAACAAAGTTGCACTGTCAAAATTCAGCCATTTTCCTGCCAAATTTTGGTAGCACAATTTTGGACCATTTGGGAAGTTTTGAACCATTTGTAAAAGCACTGAAAAATCAGCTCTCCAAATAATTTGTGCCTTATGAGATCACCACCATTTCACCAACGTCACTGGTAACTCTCTACCGTAGATGGTGCAACAAGTTGTCATTTCAGATCCTCATAAAGTTGCCTATATTTGATCTAGCTAACATAGTTGTTCTATATTCATACTTACAGTCTAGGATGTACTTATTTTTCAGGCCTGTCAGTCACTACTCAAAAAAATGATACAGAGTTATCACTTTGATGATAAATGCAATGGATACATTACCACAAGAAATGTGCCCTGGCTTAGACTCTTTAGGTCAGCCTTCTCCTGTCTGGTACTCTGATACTTCAAGTTAGGTTGAGATCCCAATGCAGAGTAACAGCTAGAAGGCCAACAGGTGGGAAAAGTTACTGTATGACACTGAATGCAGTAACTATCAGTTTGAATTGAGTCCTGAAGGAAATTAGCAGTCAATGGACATGATAGAAAACCAGTGAGTAGTAAAAGCTTTCAGAGATCATTTTTGCTACTGCATTTTGCACTGTTTTTTTCATAGCTGAAAGCCATTTCTTTTTCAATCTACCGGATCCTTCTCAAATTTATATAAAGTATAGCTCTTGCTTTCGTAGAAATATCTGAATAAAAGGATTGGCAGTCTGCTCACATATTAGTAATAGTCTGAATGGCATGAGAAGACAGTGTGAGAAATATAGTTGTATTTGAATATTTTATTGCATGGGAAAAGGAACTTACAAGCCAGTTCTTTCTTTTAATGTCTCTGAAATCAAGAGACTCTTTCAGGCTAAAGATTAATATAATTTATTGAGTTCCTCTGTTTAAAGGAAAGACAATTAATGGATGTTTTCTGTCTTCTGTATTTTTCTTGATTCCAGCTCCACTTAGTGCATTGGAATACAAAATATGGAGCTTTTGAAGAAGCTGTGAAGCACCCTGATGGCCTGGCAGTTGTGGGAGTGTTTTTGAAGGTTAGTATCTTTCTATTTCCTTCTGTAATTTTTGTATTTTCAGACTATTTATCGAGCAAGGTGACTTTGTGCTTTTCTCAGAAGTGAATTAACTGCTTACAGTCATTCCAGATGTTTCGATGATAACATTGTTTCCTTTATATTAATTTCTACTGAAAACTGAAGAGGTCAGTTAATTTTTTTAAAAAAGAATCTTAAGTTTGGAAAGGGTCTAAAAGTAAAGTGGGCACATTGTCTGGTCTGCTACAGGATTATCAGAAATTGACTTAATTTATATGCAACATGATTCCAAACAAGCTACACAGTTTGCAGAGAAAATAAGCCTTTATGATACAAGTGAGCGAACTAACACATTGCAGAAAAACAGATACTTACCAATAAAGCTTCTTACCGAAAAATCATGAAGACCCCTCCATATTTAACAGATTCTTGCAACATATTGTAATCAAATATGAGATATAAGTACAAAATTCATATGCACATGTACCTAATATAACAGTCGTATGGATTCGGTGCATCTAATAGATTTTTTTAGAAAAAATTCCTTTTAAATATATCAGAAGAGTTGAGTTTAAATGGTTCATCTGTATAAAATAATAAGCAACAGAAATTATGTATATTTGATCTGTGGTTATGCATATTTTTGTTATACTTTATTGTATATATATCCATGTCTACATTTTTATGTCACTCTGTGTAGAGTTACATTCCATTGCAATTGGCAAATTTGCTTTTCCAAATGTATTTCAGAAAAATGGTAATAGACGATAAACTGAGTCAATATTGTTTTAGAACAAGGGGTCCTCAAACTTGGCAACTTTAAGACTTGTGGACTTCAACTCCCAGAATTCTCCAGCCAGCTGGCTGGAGAATTCTGGGAGTTGAAGTCCACAAGTCTTAAAGTTGCCAAGTTTGAAGACCTCTGTTTTAGAAGCTGAGAATTGAGTTTATTTTTCAATTAATATTAACTTCTTGGAAGGAGGTCAGTGGGCCGAATTTAAAAGGCTTCTTCAGTTGGTAAATTACATAAACACATGCACATGGGCACAAGGCATAAATCAAGTTTCTCTTTATCCTTTTATTTCACAGGTAGGAAGTCCGTGTCTTGGACTACAGAAAGTTGTTGATGCACTAGATTCCATTAAACACAATGTAAGTGCTTCTTTTTCTTGGTAGCCAGGAATATAGGAGCTGTGAATTTTATTATTCTTTGAAAAAACATTACTGTGTGTGTGTGGGGGGGTTTGAAATAAAATTGCTTTTAATCTGTATTTTAAATGGCAATGGTTGCTTAACTATATCTTGTTTAAAAATGCTATATTTAACCATAGCAGATGTTTACTTTTCATTTCTACCTACATATATTAAAAGCTTTTGTTTACTTGGTATCCGTCAGGGAGGAGGTAAAATAGCATATACTCTTCTTTATCACTATAGATAAAACAATATCTCAGCATACATTTTATCATGGATTTCAACTCCCAGAGTTTCTGACTGGGAAATTCTGAGAATTGAGTTGAAATCTATACATCTTAAAGTTTCCAAGGCTGAGAAACACTATACTGTAGGCAGGGGTGGGTTCCTACCAGTGCGGTCCAGTGCACAGCTCCGGTAGGGACCCGCCAATTACGCAATTTGTGGGTGACTTCTCCAGTGCCGTCTTCGCCGGACAGTCGCGTGCATCCCCATCTTTTTTAAAGAATTGTTTGGCTTTTTTGCTTCTGCACATGCGCGGAAGCAAAATCTCGCCAAAATCTCACGAGGGGGGCGCGCGAGAGAGAGATTTCAGTGAGATTTTGCTTCTGCGCATGCGCAGAAGCAAAATCTCACCAAAATTGCGCACACATATGCATCCCCTCGGAAGATTTTGGTGAGATTTTGCTTCCGCGCATGCGCAGAAACAAAATCTCGCCGAAATTGCACAAGATGGCATGCATGTGTAGCAAGCGTGTGTGCGCATGAAACGTGGAGATGCGCGCACAGCGCACCGGTATCGGTAAGTAAGCAACCCGCCCCTGACTGTAGGGGTATGCTATGCTGGCTGGAGAATTCTGGGAGTTAAAGTCCACAAGTCTGAAAGTTGCCAAGTTTGAAAACCTCTGCTATACTGGATTGTTTTATCAAACTTCTCTCTTCTAGGAGAAAGAGGCTAACTTTACCAGCTTTGATCCCTCTGGTCTCCTACCTGCCTCTCTTGACTATTGGACTTACCCAGGATCTCTGACCACACCACCTTTGCTTGAATGTGTCATCTGGATTGTTCTGAAGGAGCCTGTATCTGTGAGCAAAGAACAGGTAAATTCATTTGCTTCAAACATTGTACTCACCACCTTTTGCCACTAGGAGTTACTAATCTCCCCTCTAATATCTGAATAGAGAGCATGGGCAAATGGCTTTTCTGATCGAATTTCACACTGCTAGACTTAGCAACATGAAGCTGCTTTCGCTCCTACCCCACATGGATATGGACACAAGGACACATACACGCAAACACGCACACACACACACGTGCGCACGCGCGCACACGCACACTCACACACACACACACACACACACACACACACACACACACACACACACACACACACAGTGTATGGCTATGTAGGCTTTCAGTCTTGTGTATTTATGTTAGAAGTGCATTCAGGTGTAGTTGGCTCAGTGTGATTTTGCATGATGGCATGGATATTAAGTTTTTTTAATTGCTGAAATGTGTCAAGGTTACAAAAAAAATGGAGACTGGAATTTAAATAGTCACATTGTGATTGAGATGCTCGCCTCCCATTTGGAAGGTTGAGAGTTCAATCCTAGGTAATGGCAGATATTTCTCTCAGGGTACAAAGAAAAAATAACAGCTGTGAACTCCATGTAGGAGTCAGGAAGGGCATCCAGCCAGTAATTACTCAGTTCTACTGAGTTGCCCCGAGACTACCCCGAATTAAGGGACTTTATTTTAACTGCTTTGTATTATTTTTGTAATCTTTTATTCTATTGTAACTACTCAGAGTCATTGTATCAGTGGGATGGGAGACATAAAAATTTAGCACATACATACATACATACAGGTAGTCCTCTACTTATGACCACAAAACAAAAAAATCTGTTATTGAGAAAGTTGTTAAGTGAATTTTGCCCCATTTTACAATCTTTCCTGCACAGTTGTTAAATGAATCACTGCAGTTGATAAGTTAGTAACCTGGTTGTTAAGTGAATCTGGCTTCCCCACTGACTTTGCTTGTCAAAAGGTGCTCGCATGATCTTGGGGCACAGCAATGGTCATAAGTATGAGTCAGTGGCCAAGCATCTGAATTTTTATCACATGGTTATGAGGATGCTACAAAGGTTGTAACTGTGAAAAATGGTCCTAAGTTACCTTTTTTCAGTGCTGTTGTAACTAAATGAACTGTTATAAATCAAGGACTATCTGTACTTAATTCTCCTAAAGGGCAGGTGGGGATGCTGATTAAGCAGCAGCTGAAGGTTTTGATCAGAGCCTTTGCTCAGGTTTGACTAATATATCAGTTGTGGACCTTTTTTGGAACAGAATACCCTTATGGCAGTTACTCATACCCCTCATCATGAAGAGAAGGAGACTACTGCAAAACAGTTTACATGATTCTTCCTTGTAGACTCAGAAACTGCAACTGGTCTTGCTTACTGTTTCTACTAGTCCTTTGGATATTTTGGGAAAAGAGCCATGTTAGTCTATGAAGTGGGGGGGAGCCTTTTCTGACTAAAATTTTTATTAAAAGGCATAAATTTTCATATAATGAAGCACTTTGTTTGCTAGTATAAGCTGTTTTCATTCAGTTGGGGAAGTTCACAGACACAATACCTCTAGTCAGTTAAATGATATGAAGGTGGTGTTGACCAGCATAGTTCACTTCATTGTGTGGGCATCAACCATGTGTTGAGTGCTTTGATATGGATGAATGTACAGAATAACATCTACGTACACATCTATGCTCTGGCAAATTAAAATTAGACATGAATTCTCCTCTTCCCTTTATCATTTATTGGTCTGTATAATTAAGGCACATGCAGAAATATTAAAATACCACAAAGATCCAACATGATTATGGAAGAGCTGTTACGTTGTATGTAAAGAACATGGGAATCCAGAATATTCTTAGGTACATTTTTCTATAATTTAAACCCACATATCTGTCTTATGTCAGATTGAACCACTGAGGCCCAACCCATTATTTTATGCTCCAGATTTCCTCAATCTAGAACAGGGGTGTCAAACTCAATTTCATTGAGGGACGCATCAGGGTTGTGTTTGACCTTGGCCGGGGTGGACATGGCCAGGGTGGGCATGGCCAGCTTGAGATCATTCATGTCGAGAGCGGCTGTGGTCACCCAAGTGCTCTGCCAGTGAAAACGGGCTCACAAGCTCCGTTTTCAGCCACGACGGCCTGCCCCCCTCTGCCAGTGAAAATGGAACTCGGGGGCCATGCATGGTCCTCCAAAGCTCCACTTTTGCTGGCAAAGGCAATGTGGGCCGGTCCTTTGTTGTTTCTAGGGCGGTCCCGCAGGCCAGATCTAAGCACTCCATGGGCCGGATCTGGCCCCCGGGCCTTGAGTTTGACACCCCTGATCTAGAACATTCATGACATGTTGCATTTCAACTTCTACACTAGCCCAAAACAATTGAAGCCAATGCCAGACTGAGAAGGGTAGGATGGGAGACTATTTGCTATTTTTTATTTGTGCCAACATACACACAGGAAAAATTGTGTTCCTAATAAGTCTTACGTCACAACCCTAAGAATTCTGCTTGAAGTAGACGAATACTAATATCTTTTCTTTCCTCCAGATCAACAAAATCCGCTGCCTTTGCTTCAATAAGGAAAATGAACCTCAATGCAGCATGGTTGACAACTGGCGCCCTTGTCAGCCTCTGAAGAGCAGAGAAGTTAGAGCCTCATTCCAATAAGTTATTGCTATTAGTTCTTCCTGCTGAGCACAAATTGAAATGCGATACATGCACTTGCTTCATTCCTCCCCCTCTCTTTTCCTACTGTTCTTTTTCTTCTTCTTTTCATCTTTGTTTGTAGTGAAAAGGAAAAGGCCATCAGCAAAAAGGAAAAGCATAGTTATAGCAGTGTGGATGTGTATCTGCAGGATCTGATACTTGATAAGAATTGCTGTGATGTTCATGTTGGCACTGCAACATGACATCATGTTTTGCAGATTGCTAAGGGGCTGGATGATAAGCCACAAAAATGAAGCCATTTCTTACAGAACGTAACTGTATAGAATAAAATCTTACATGCACTAAATAACTTGAATCTTTAATGGAAGCACATGAATGCATTCTGAAGTAGACATTCTTCATCTGATTTAGAATATTTTGACTCAACCTAGTCATTCAAATGCAGCTATTGGTACCGAAGAATAAATGTCTTAGCTTTTAAATAGTTTGATGTGTAAATATTGTTTTGCATTTTAATCATGAAACTGAACCATAACTTAATTTTAGTATGCTTTTATTTTTCTAATCACAGATGTTAACGAATCTAAATGAAATGCTATTATGTGTAAAGAAAAGAATGAAGGCAACATTTAAAAATAATGTCATAATTTAAATAAAAACATTGTATTTTACATACATTCTCAAATCAATAAAGTTGTTTTTGGTCTCTAAACTGCAATACAGATAAAAATTACAATTGGACATATGGTAACTCATATATATTTTACTGCAGTATAAAAATATTTGTCAGCATCCAGCTTAAGTATCCAAATAAAAGTCCAGGATCATTTCTGTTCTAAAAAGCTTACTGTTTATTGAATACATAGCATGATAATGGCGAGGTAAAACTAACTCTGAATTTCTCAGGCAGAAGTTCACAGTATTAAACAATGAAGTTTCCCAGCCCAATCCCCAGGCTTCCATGTCAACCATGTAAACAAGTTCTCTGTGTTATGGGAACCATCTACCTTCTTCTTCACACCTGTTGATACATCACTGAAAAGTTTCCAGACTCTCACAAGTTTCAGTGGAACTGTAGAAGTTTTGTTCCTCCCAACTAACCCATTTGTAATCAACACCTCCCCCCTCTAATGACAAGTTGAAATGAAGAGGCATGTAGTAGCCAATGTTTCAGTCTTGACAATATTTACATTTCTTTTCTCATTTTAAAAAAATGAACAGCTATTTATATAACACATTAAACAAAACAATGCTTTTGAATTCTATAGCTCCTTGAGTATTTATTATTCATTCATTTATAAAAACCTTGTACTGCCCAAGTCCCGGTAACTGAAGAGCATCTAAGAGACACACCGCTGTTCCTTTTTCCTTCTCTGAATGAGAAGGAAGAGCTCTGAACTTGAAGAGAAAATTCAGCATTAGATCTACCCTCCAAATGAACTTGATACTCCCAAAGTGGGGGTGTAAGGAAGTAATTCTAATTTGTAGCAGGAAGCCATTGATTAAGCAGAAGGGAATGCATAACTAGGTCACACCAGCTTGATTATCCATGAGTTACACAATGATGTTGCAGAGCCTGCTTTACTATTGGAATAACATCAATATTTTGATGGATCATAAATAAGATACATTCCCTAGGAAGGAAGGCATTTCCACATGTATTTTACAAGCAAACATAGATAAGTCAGCGTCTTCCTAAGCATAAAAATGTACTACAAATACAATGTTGATGTCCATTTTTTTCTACAAATTCATTGAGCTCTAATATACACCCTAAGTGGATCCCCCCCCAAAGATATTTTCCCAAGTATTTTAAGAGGGAACGTAAATAAGGCCAGCTCGAAAACTCAGGGCCCTCCTAAGCATAACGATGGGCTACAAATTTGTTAGTGATATCTATTTTACTGTCTGAATTCATGGAGACCTAACCATAACCCTAAGTGAATTTGCCCTGCATGAGATTTTCCCATGTATTTTACCAAGAAATGTAGCTAACCCATAGCTAACATGGTTAGTTTGCACCCTCCTAAGTACATCAATGCACTATGAATCCATTGGCAATGTCTATTGTACCTGGAAGAGAGAAATGTAATGAGCAAAAGTTGAGTCCATAGCCATTTCTGGCAGTGGACATTGACATACTGGAGAGGTGAGTTCCTTGCAGAGCTGCCCAGTGCACAGCTCCGGTAGGGAGCGGCGGATTGCACAACTGCTCCGGAGCCATCTCTGCCGGTCCACCTGGTGCGTCACCATTTTTTCTGGTGATTTTCGGTGATTTTGGGTCGATTTTGCTTCTGCACATGCGCGGAAGCAAAATTGCGTCAAAATCTCGCAAGGGGACGCGTGCAAGAGAGAGATTTTGATGAGATTTTGCCTCCGCGCATGAGCGGAAGCAAAATTGCGCCAAAATCTTATGGGCGTGCATGTCACCTCATGAGATTTCGGCGAGATTTTGCTTCCGCGCATGCGCAGAAGCAAAATCGCACAAGGGGACGCGCGCGCATAGCAAGCACCCCCCCCAAAGCGTGGAGATGCGTGCGCATGGCTCCGGCAGCGAGGTAAATGAGCAACCCGCCCCTGACATAATGTGAAAAATCTTTCTGATTCAGAAAATATTGTGTTATTAAAATACAAACAACTAATTATTGTCTTGCTATTAAAGGGTGGTTCTTGATTGTCACATTTGGTTCATTAAGGAATGTTTCTTTAGTCACTTTCTTTGCTGCTTAGTTTCCTGGAGTGGTCACAGCAGTCTCCTGATTATTTTGCAACAATGTGGGAAAGCACACTAATGGAACTCCACTGCATGGCACCTTTTGAGAGTTAAAATGGCTGAAGTACAAAACAAACTGATGGCAAGCTCCTTTTGGGAATGACTGAGAGTTTAGCATTTGCCATGTGGTGCATAAATGGGAAGTGAATTACTAAATTTACTAGATGTATTCCAAGTAAATTTGTTAATTAAAGGATTCTTGAAATCAGTTAGGAGATAATTAAACATCTGTCTTTCTTCGTACTCTCCATTCATAAAAGAACCATCATAATTTCCTGTTTTAAGGATGCTATGATTTAAATTTACCTATTTAAAAGTCAGTAGGATTTAATCATGATTAACAAATCCCATGGATCTTAATTTGAAAAAAAATCAGGATGAATTAATGGTTGGTCTCACTGTTAATGTACCCCTTGGTTCTTATGTACAGTGTGATTAGAAAGAAGAGGCAATATTTTTTTTGCAATGAGCAGAAGCATGGTGTTGTGGCCCGCCAGCGGCCAGCGGAGTTGGTGGCAGACTCAGACAGTGAGGAGGTTGGGGAGGAACATGGGCCAGTCCTGGAGTCTGGGGAAGACTCTGATGAGTGCTCTGTGTCAGAGGCAGAGATGGGGTTAGGGCCATCTGACAGTTATCAGCTACCTTCAGAGTCGGAGATAAGTGGGGCAGAAGAACAGCTGGAGCCTGTTCCCAATGTGCACATGTGCAGAGCTGTCAGGAGAAAGGAACAATTAAGGAACAGGTCGATTCAGGAGTAAAGGCACAATGCTGAATGGCCCCTCCCACATGGAATAAATAGGAGCAAAAAGGGTGTGGTGTTTGCAGGAGACAATTAGTTTGTTTATTACTGTGAAGATTTGCTTATCTGAGTTGGTGCCTCACAGGTTCCTTGCCAAGTATTTTATTGTACAGTGTTGCACCTGGAAGCTATCGGCCTGGCAACTATCCAAGGACTGATAAGGTCTGTTGTTGCAATTCACCCTTGAAAGGCTTTTTGCCGGGACTTTTCTGTATGTGAATGCTAGGAATTCACATTAGCCAAATAAAAAGGGGTTTTTTTCAGGACAAGGAGTCTGTTTCATGATTTTGTGAAGCCTAGGTCACAACACACGTCCACATTTTATTTCAATGGATTTCAAAATGGCCTGGCAATAGGTCTTTTTTCCTTTTTCTACAGCGCTCTATAAACTATTTTTATTCTGTGACCCGAATAGTAAGACAACTGACTGAGAATACGACATGCAGGCTGTTTTCAAGGCTTGCTGTTTCTGTATTGACAATGTGGAAAGAGACATGAGACCCTGTGAAGAGAAGGGTGACAACAAATACTGTACACCTAAGTTCTAAAGTGAGAATCAGAAACTGATTTGGTTAACGTTAGAATTGAAAATGAAAATATGCAAGGCATTGTGACCTTTTTTTAAGGCTTCCAATTAATAACAATCCTCTGTGGCAGAATAAATTTACAAGTGGAATGTATTTCTGGCTGTGCATAAATCTGAACTTGTGTATCTCCAATCTAGTGATTCCATTGTCCATCTTAAAACAGGAATGAGCAGCCTGAGACTCAAAGGCTCCATAGACCCTGCCCCCTTGAAGTCTTTTTGGCTGCAAGTGCTAAAGTGAGGTGTTTCTCAGCTTTTTGATGGTTGCAATATCATCAAAGGGTTTGATTAAAATAACAGGAAATTCAAGAAGAAAGGGAAAAACCTAGCCATACATTTCCTGCCCATTTTGCATCGGGAATCTTCTACCTTCCCCCCATCCCCCCCCAAAAAATGTTAAGCGTAGCTCCTAAGCAGAAAAAGGTTGGCCACCAGATTTAGATGCTTATTTCTCACCTGAGACTGCTATGTAAACAGTCAGGCAAAATAACTTCCTTGACAGTGTTACCCCGAGGCCCTGCTTAAAGGATGGTTCCTCTCAAGTTCTTCCTCATGAAGACTACCCTGAACTGCAGCCAAATTTTGTTTTTAATTTGCATGTTGCTGAACCTGTGAAGAAAGAATAGTAACAAACATTTTTTTGGAATTTGGCCCAACTTTCATCTTGCAAAATTATTTTTGTGCATAATAGCTTAGGTGGCAATTTTTATTTTATTTTTTCCCCTCAAGATTTTCTCACCTCAAGATTTCTGGGACTTAAAATGTTACAGGAAAACATCACTTAAGTAAATTCTGATGCAACCCACCTGATCTAATGGAACACTGTATAGAAGAATTGCAGTGATTCTTGTTGTCTACTGGAATAACAGACAACCCCCAATATGCATCTCTTCTTGAAAAATAAATTTAAAATAATAGCATATGTGTAAGGCAAGTATTGATAAGTTTTTTTATTATAACATCAATATTATTGCATAAGAACAAGTAAGAACATATAAAGGCTCCTGAATTTGAAAAATATAATGTGTGTTTGTGTGTGTTATAGCTATTCCATCAAATTATTCTTTGTGTGATAGATTTATGCCCATAGCAAGCCTCCTTAACTCAACAATGCCAGTACCCATTAAAGAGAACTTGTAGGACCAGCAGATATTCATTCCTTAATAAACTTTGATATACACTCATGACAAGCAAAGAATCAAAATAAAGTTGTTGAGGAAGCACAAGTGACAGCTTGGAAGGAAATGCTTTGTTGTAAAAAATTGATCTTGATAGAACATTAGAAGTGAAGGGTGGCCAATTGGAGATGCATTTTGGAGGTAAATGAATATATAGACACCAGGTCAAGATGGTAATTGTCCAGAAATTTGAAAACAATGCTGAAAATAAAAGGGATTTTTCAGTGTGAGCTGCTCTTTCTGAACTGGCAATACAACCTATAGGACAGACGACGACATGGAAATGCTGATGGTAACAAAATATTTAATTTGTTGCTTTAAGCACCCACTATTACACAATGAGGACAGTTGCCAACACTGCATGTTGCCATGTATTTTTTATTAAGTTCTCTGGAGTATTGGGAAGACTCTCGGACAGCAACAGAGTAAATGTTTTGCCAGTTGGCAATTTTTGTCATATCTCAAAGGAAATGCAGAATTAAAAGGAAAAAATGTATACTGCCTGATATGCCAAATCTGATACTGCTTGATATGCCAGATTACAACCCAAAGCAGTAAACTTGATAATTTTGGCAGGACCATTTTTCCCAGTGGTATCTACCAGAGGTGATATTCAGCCGGTTCTAACCGGTTCTGGCAAACCGGTACCGGAAATTTTGAATAGTTTGGAGAACTGGCAAATACTACCTCTGGCTGGCCCTGCTCCCATCTATTCGCTGCCTCCCGAGTTCCAGCTGATTGGCTGGGTCTTCTTTTGCTGCCCTGCACAGGAGAACAGAGCTGGAAAGCAGATTAGTGGGGTGGGGAGGGAATGGGGATTTTGCAGTATCCTTCCCCCAGGAGTGGGGAGGGAAGGGGGATTTTACAGTATCCTTCCCCTGTCATGCCCACCAAGCCACGCCCACAGAACTGGTAGTAAAAAAATTTGAATCCCACCACTGGGTATCTACTCATCTCACATGCTCTAAGAAGGGCACAATCTGGGCCCACCTTCTGGAAACAATGTCACCTTGTGGACCCAGGATATGTTGCCTTCTTTGTGTTGGCACCTGCTTTTGGTTGGCCCCAAAGCTCCAAGTCATTAGAAAGGGGTCAAGACCTTACTCTTTCTTTGGGCATTTGGGTCAGGATGAGCACAGCTCCCATCAATAGTGAAAAAACTTGGGAGTCTTTGTTGGGCAATTATTTTTTCTTGCTTTATTTGTTTCTCCTTATTGGTTGCCACCCAGAATTACATTGTTTGAGTTGGGTGTCCATATCAATGCTTTAAATAAGCCATCGGTTTTTTAAATAAATAACAAGAGTAATAAGACAGCAGCAAAAACTCAAGTCATATATAAAATGCAAAATGAAGCAGAAAGATAAATGAGATCTCAGAAAAGCTACCTCCTCCTTTGTCATTAAAATGAAAAGATTTAAAGCATTTTTTTTAGAATGATACATTTCATACTACAGTTGAAAAAAGGGCCAGTTCTTTGTATCTGTATATTCCTTTAGATCAGTGTTTCTCAACCTTGGCAGTTTGAAGATGTGTGGACTTCAACTCCCAGAATTCCACAGCTAGCAACGCTGGCTGGGGAATTCTGGGAGTTGAAGTCCACACATCTTCAAACTGCCAAGGTTGAGAAACACTGCTTTAGATAGCAAGGAAACCGGGATCTGTGAAATTGATTGGGATATGTAGAAATGGAGTAGAACATGCAGCACTCTGCTTTTTAAGGCTTTTGAATTGTTCCCAGGAGCAAACAAACAATGATAATTGGGGGAAAACTACTCTGAAGAGATTTGCTCAATTCTGCCAGTTCCTGAGACACTTCTAAGTTAGCACTCTGGATGACAATGCTAAAACTTCCAGATGCTTTTCAAGGCCAATGTCACACACAGAATTCATTGCTCAAAGGTCTCTATTGCATGATTGTCCCAATAATAATTGCAATTAGTTTAAAACAAGGTAAAACAAACATACCTCTCTGCTGCTCACATACATTGCAATTCTAACATATATGGAGGTATTAACAATGTGCAGAAGCGGTTTGACAAGGAAGAGTCAAAGGACATTTTTCATCAAATAAACACACTGCTTTCCACTGAAATAAATGGGATTTATACATGCTTAGCTCTAAAATGGGCAGACTGTGGAAGAGATCACATGACTAGCCCCTGAAGGAAGCAATTGATTTTTAATGCAGATAGAAATATGAGTAAAGAGTCTATTATAATTATTTCACCTTATAGTTAAACATTCATGTCCTTCTAGATCAGGGGTGTCAAACTGGTGGCCCGCAGACTGGATGCGTCACGTGCAGGCCACGCCCACCCCAGCTCCGCAAAAGGGGAAAACATCATGATACGTCACGTGACGGCAACCTGACGCCATGAGTTTGACACCCGTGTTTTAGATTGTGGCTTAACAAGTAAAATAAAAATATAGTAATAAATCTGATGTGGTTTGGTTTTGATTTAGCAAGAAATTCTAGCACAGCTACTAATATATGATAATTATGGCTTCTTCAAAAAATCAGCATAAAAAATGTTGCCTTTATGTTACCCTGTGCCCCCCAAAATAAGACATCCACTGATAATAAGCCCAATTAGGCTTTTGAGTGCATGGCAATAAGGCCAAGCGCTTATTTCAGGGTTCAAAAAACAAAACAAAAAGACAGGGGCTTATTTTCAGGGAAACATGGGTATGTATGGCCCATTATACATCAGACTCCCAAACATGATAGTGATTTCTACAAGGAGATGACCCTAGCTGGAATAGATTCCAGGATAGTGTTTTTCAAACTTGGCAAGTTTGAGATATTGAGAACTTCCAGAATTCTGGGAGCATGCTGACTGAGGAATTCTCCAGTTGAAATCCACAGCTTGTCCAGTTTGAAAACACTGCTCTAGAATTTTCTAAATCTCCTTTTCTGGTTTCATCTAAAGGGTTGTTAGTTCCACCTCATCATATAAAGATGTAATCTAGTTGCTGAAGGCTTTGACATATGTTGATGACTTCTTTCTTTACCACCTAGCCCCTTCTCTTGGTTCCTATTTATGAGTCACCATGTTGGAAAGTAACATCTGTACTTTTAGAATAGGCATCGAATGTTAGGTTAGATTGTGGGTCCTTGTTGCTGTCTGAGCTTATTGGTTTTCTTGCAGATGTTTCATAACTAAACTAGGTAATATCTTCAATGCTAGGACTGATGATGTTACCTAGTTTGATAATGAAACATCTGGAAGAAAAACAGCATGCTCAGAAAGCACCAAGGACCAAGCTCAGTTTGGGTCTAGGACAATTCACCACAGCCAACCCCACCATGGGCAATTCACCACCAGACATCTTGCTGCAGGAGAATATTGAAGAAATGGTGGCACAGAATCATTAAAGAAAGGATGCAAAAAGAGGGACAAAATGAAATGTGAATGACAAAAATTAAAATTATTTTAAAATTATTTTAAATAATTAAATAATATTGTTGAATTGTTCTGTGGTGAGTTATCCTGAGGCAAGTTGGCCACGGTGAGTTGTTCCCTGGCAAGTCGGCTGTGATGAGCTGGCTACAGTCAGTTGACCATGGTGACTTGGCAGTGGTAAGTTGGTTGCTACAAGTTAGCCATGGCGAGTTGTCTCATTTTGGCTCAGTTGAACCCTGAGATATAAATACTCTCTTCTTTTATTAGATTGCTAACTATTGCATTAAAGCAAAAGGGATTGCCAGTTAAAAACACAATTTGTTCAATTCAATGTGTTTAATAGAGCCATTTAGCAATGTAATTATGAACAAGAAGGCTTATCTTGTATTTTTTCATGGGGATTTCCAGATGCACATCATGTAACCCATACATAGCCCTGATATGTCTTTGATATTTTCTGCACATTTCTTTATTTACCGGAATGACCTTGATACAGATAATGATGAACAAAACTATCAATGACACCTATCAATGCTATCCTAATCTGGTACATAACTGCTGCAGAACAAGAAAAATTTTGTCAATTAAACCAACCAAAGGAGATATCTTTTACTCTGATTTTCCTTAAAATGTGCCTAGGCAGCTTTCATTGAGAAAACCTATACATACAGCATAGGTTATATGGCATATGGCAAAGCTGGCACTATGAGCTATTTCTAGGCCATCCTGTAGGTCTTGCTCATGCATAAGATAAAATTAAAGAACAGGAGTAGCAGGAGAAAAAGATTAGAGGACAAGACCTATTATATTTGTCCTGAACCATTCAAATTAGGCTGCTGTACTAAGCTTCTGTAAATGATCCATTGTTGCTACTAGAGTTAAAATACTAATTTCCAGGTCAGTTTCCATATAGGAAATAAGAGGTGATGAGGCATGCTAGCTCTTGTCCACTGTGCACAATAAGTTGTTAGTTCGGCTTTAGTGGATTTCTTTTCTTGTCTGTATCAGATTGTTTTGGCAATCAGGATTGATAGTCTCTGCCACTGCATTACTTTGGAATTAATGCAGTTCTATGCAGTTCTATGCAGTGTTTCTGAAGGATAGATGTTGGTGGTTGCTCTGAATAACATTGTCTGACCCCTTATGCACCCCCAAATGCCTTCTCCACTCCAAGAACAGCTTTCAAAAAACCAATAATTAACATGGCGCTTTATTGTGTCATGCTTACACAATCTTATTCTCATTTACATACAGTTTGATTCTCATCCACGCACTTTTTTTAATTACAAAGTGATTTTTGGAAACACATTATTAAATACCCTTTCTCAGAAGTAATGTTTCTTTAGACATGAATCTCTTTCCCAGATGAATTACTGTTTCCAATGGTAAGCCACAAATCACCTAAAGTAGAAGATAATGTGTGGTTATTACATTACACACTAAGATGCTGATTAGAATTCAGGGCAGGAATACATTTGTTTGATGTTGGTTGGCTCTTTCTCAAGTGCCCTACATGCATAGGAAACAAAGAAAAGGCCTCCAATTTTTGTAAACAAGTAGCAGGCTCATTCAAAGCTGCCACTCTTTATTTTGTCACTGATTCAGCAGTACACAATGTAGCTCTTAAACGAGACTCTGACCTTGACTATGTACCGAAATGTGTAAGAGTGTCAAGAAAGACATGGTGGAACAGTTAACAAGCAGTGCTGTTCAGGGGCAATGTTTCCTATAGGAAAAGGTCAAAAGGAGAAAGCAAGATATATGAATGAATGAAAAAGGAGCAGATAAGGACAGAAGCCCTCATGAAAACTAAAGCAACTGATTATCCATTCTGTGCCTTCCATTTTATGTTTTCAATGTTTTTTTTTAATTTCTGAGCAAGTTTTCATTGGACTACATTGTCTCATTCAGGATTTTTTTCAGGAAATCCAAACAATCTTTCATTTGTGGAGTGCTTCGTGATCTCTGAGCTTGTTTGCTTGCTTACAGACATTTCATTACCCAATTAGGTAGCAGCACCAAATCAGCCCTGGGGTATAGATATTCTCTTCTACTGGAATCCATTCTGTACAGCACCACTCTTCCTTCTACCCTATTTCACGTTAAAAAAATCAGCTATGAAAGAAAAAATATCTAGAAGCACTCTCTGTGAACCCATGCATGACTGGTCACTGTTACTGATTTTTTACACGTAGTAGCTTCCTTTATAGTGCAAAATAGATGATTCATTCTTACTTGTAGTTATAGCAACCTTCGTTCTAACACAGTGGAAGTTTGTTCTGAAATTAATGGGCCTACTTTAGAAAATTATCTTCAGAAATTGCACATATTTTACACAAGAATCAATACCATGATTCTTTGTGTTTTTTAAAAAATGAACAGGGTGCAAACTTTATTATTCGAACTTAGAGTATCGTCAGCTTTTCAAACACTGTACTTGGCTGAACATCTGGGTAAATCTTTCCAGAAAGATTGATAGTGAATGGGTATGTAAAATTGATAAATCTATCTAAGCAAAGAATGAAAATCACAATTTAAAAATGGGTTATCATTTTCAATGTCCCCAATATACCAAAAGTCTGTAAATGAAGTTTGAATAGAGATATCTATTCCTGTTTTCTACTGGCACACCGTTGCTCATTGGGATGAGTGAAGTAATAGCAATAGCACTTTTCTTATATACCGCTTCATAGTGCTTTACAGCACTCTCTAAGCGGTTTACAGAGTTCAGCATATTGCCCCCAACAATCTGGGTCCTCATTTTACCGACCTCGGAAGGATGGAAGGCTGAGTCAACCTTGAGCCTAGTGAGATTTGAACAGCTGAACTGTTGAACTAGCAGTCAGCCTGCAATGGCTGCATTTAACCACTGCACCACTTCAGCTCAGAAAAAAGTATTCTATTTTATGTGGAACATAATCATGTTACCTTGTCAACAATAATTACATTACTAAAAATGGATTTGGTGTACCAATATTGTATATTACAATATTTGAAGTTATTCAAAATATTCTTAACTAGAAACACGTCATTGGACTATACCAGGGGTGTCAAACTCAACTCATCACAGCAACGTTATGTGACATATCGGGAGTTTTTCTCCCTTCGCTAAACCGGGTGTGAGCATGGCCAGTGCATGACATATCTGGCCCGTGGGTGAGGAGTTTGACAGACCTGGGCTATACTATTATAGGTCACCTAACCTGGGAGGAAGCTACACTAAATGCAATATTCAGCTTTATTAAACCTTCAGAATACTAATACACAAGTCATTCTATTCATGTTTTACACAGAAACAGATCCCAAAGAATTCAATAGGCTTTCTCTTGCACTAGTATCCACAGATCAGCAGATTTATGTGCTAACTCAAAAAATAGAAAGAATGTTAATGCTTTATTATGCCTCTTCCCTTAGGACTGTTGAAGATGCTACAGGCAGGATCATAGGGTATTTGTATTTGCTTCAAAGCTTTTGAATATATGTACAAACAGAAGAAAAGCTGCTAGCGGACACAAACACATTCAATATTCAGATCAGCCTTTTTTGCAATCAGTTTCAAGAACTGATCATTATATAAGGATGCTATTTAGAGACAAGGAATCTGTTTAATTGGATTTATTCTAAGTGAAGCATATTTGAATAGAAGGGTTTTTTTACTATCACAAATGCTGCTTTTGGGCAAAAATATACCCACATTTTTTATATTTGCCATGATTATTTACATTAATTTTGAATATGTTCTAAATTGCATGTGCCACTTGTTTATATTTCAACTCAAACTGAAAACAGTTTTCGATTTTTCTCCTAAGTAGGTACTATTATATGTTTTATTATATTTGATAAACTTTTATATTTGATTTTGGTAATAAACTCCACATATAATTCTGTAACTTCCAAGGTGTGTCTCATTGTCTGATATATTCCCCTTATTGGTGTTTCCAAAATACTAAGGTATGTTTAATCTATAATTTTGAAAAGCCTTTGATTTAAAGCAACTTTAGAAGATGTTTCCACTTTCCATTTATGTTTCCAAACTATGGGAATCTGTATTATTTTGCCTGAAATAATGCATGTTACATATAAAAAAAGATTTTGTTTCATCTCAAATGCTATAAGGGTTTTACAAAAGTTCATGTACCTCTAATTTGCCTTAATCTTTTAGCTCAATTTTGGGTTGAGCAGAGGTGCATCCAAATATATATTTAGCAGCTTTATTTCCCCAATCTTTGTCAGATTTGTTCTTGAGGAATACATGCTTGATGTATTTCCCTAATGCTTTCCAAAGCTCTCCTTGACTATAGCATTTGGCAGGTAGAAGTTCAACAGGTCTGCAATTTCTGCTTGATGCTATGTGACTTTTGTATGTACTAGCAAACTAACCTAAAATTTTATCACAGAGACTCACCTCTGATTACAAAAGTCCTATACTTGATCTTTCCCTTGTTAGAACTGCAAAAAGACAGTCCCAATTAGAAAAGCAGACAAAAAGGCTTATCTGGATACAGTGGTTTCTTATCTTATCCAGATATATTGGTTACCTATGAATCGAGGCTGCCATAATAATCACCTGATGTATCACGTAGGCAGCACCCTTTCACTTTTTATTAGGTGTTCAAAGATAGCCCTAAGAAATGTGACTTTCAGTTGATCATTAACCTTTCTTTTGTTTAGGGTGAAAATATTTGTTAAATGTAAGCAAACTCCTCCTATGCAAGTATTACCTTTCTGTTCTCATAAAAATTTATGATGATTGCTTCCGTAGTTAGGAAAAATTTACAGCTTTCTCTCACTTAATGTTATGCAGAACTGAAGCATAGGAGAAATCACCCTACTACAGTCAATATAGGTATTACCCAACAGACAAGTGCAAGTAATGAAGTGTGGAAAGGGCCAAACAGGAAGAGGATAAGCATCAGTAGCCTCTAAAACACAAACACATCACTACAAAATTCAAGGTCAATACAGTTTGAGAGAGAGCCAGTTAAGATAAGGTTCTGGACTAGAGGCTGTGAGTTCTAATCACATTTCAGGCATGAGGTTAGCTGGATGACCTTGAGCCAGTCACTCTCTCAGTTCTGTGAAAGAGGCACTAGCCCAGGGGTGTCAAACTCATGTCGTCATGGCAGCATCAAGTGACATATCACAATTTCCTCCCTTTGCTAAAATGGCTGTGGACGTGGCCAGAGCTCGACACATCCGGCCCGCGGACCACGAGTTTGACAGCCCTGCACTAGCCGATCTCTTTTGCAAAACCTTGCCAAGTAAAGTACAGGCAGAGGTGGGTTCCCCCGGTTCCTCCCGGTTTGTCCAGACCGGTAGCAAGCTGCTGGTGATGTCACGATAATGTCACGGAACTGGTTCTGTCAGTGCCAGTCTGTGGATGCCGCCATCTTTTTTTTTGGAATTTTTTTGGATTTTTTGAGGAATTTTTTGGGCAATGCACATGCGCTACGTGGTGTGGGAGGAAGCGAACTGGCAGCAAGGTAAGTTAGAACCCACCCCTGAGTACAGGGTCTTGTCCAGGCAGTGAAAAACTGACTTGAAGGCAGAAATAAATAAATAAGCAACTAGGAGTTCAATATGTACATACAATATGTTCTCAAAAGCTGAAAAAAGCATTTATACAGATAAATATTAGAATTTATGGGTGTCTCTCTCAGAAAGCATTTTTGAGCTAAAATTGGAGCAATTAGATGTCCCTAGGTACTTGCAGGCTGCAGACCACATAGGATGGAGTGACAGTGTGGTTTTTGTCTATAATGTACAATTACAGTAGAAGTTATACAATATTTTCAGCAATAGTTTGGGCAAGGAAAATGACTTACCTGAATATTGAGTCATTCTTCTCATAGTTCAGTGTTAGACATAGTGCTTTGGTTTTTGAAATATGTTATCCAACTAGCTAATTCTTTTCCAGTGGCCACTCGATACCACTCAATGATTCTGTCATCAGGGACCCCACAGCAAAGGCAGATTTTTGGCAGTTCATCATCCAGGCTTTCTTTGAAATAGTGCATCAGTATTCTCTCCGACCAGTGTTTCAGACTAATGGCCAGGCGTCTGAACTCAAGCACTAATTCCTTGGCTGGTCTCCCCTGCCTGATGCTTTTGATCTCTGCTTCTGCCTCTTGTGCTCAGGAAGAATCCTCAAAATGGGCCTGGAGCTCTCTCAGGAAATCATCCATGTTGTTTAGTTCAGGTGCTAAACATCATGGAGCTGAGTGAACCATTCGGATGCCTCATCCTCCAGATTGTCCCACAGGACTTGGACGAGCTGTGCGTCATTGTGGAATTAATTTCCAGTCAATGTAGGACCATGCTCGATTCAGGAAAAACACGAGTTTTCCTGTGGTTCCATCAAACATGATTTTGAAAGGCGTTGTGGCACTTGCGTGCGGAGCTGGCTGCGGCGGCGGTGGTGGTGGGGCTGGAGCTTGGACTGGCATCAGTTGAGCTTGGTCTTGAACCCATCCCCTGCCCAGATAGAATGCCCATCCTGGAGGGATCTGGTCCGCCGGAGGAAGGTGCAGAGGGGGGGGGAGTCCTGGTTCCTCGATGGGTTCTTTGTGGGCTTCCCCTTCTTCTCGCTCCACTGTGTTCTCCTCTTGGGGGCGAATGGTGCAATGGCAGTAGCTCTCCAGCAGTGGTAGATCGCCCTCTTCTCGGGGGAGATAGGTCTCCCAACAACTGGGTGATATTGAAAGTTGATGGGCTGGAAGCGCGTGTTGTTTGGCCTTTCCTAGGGGGCACTTGCCTCCCTTGCAGACCTCTGCCTTCGCATCCGATGATGAGCTGCTCCAGCTGGTTGGGTAGTTCTTCGAAGGTCTGGCTGCACGTCACCATTTGGTATTGCCATTCAGATAGTTCGTTGAGATCTACCATGGGTCCTATGGGTCCAGCGGCTGCTCTCCACTCCAAGATCGTAGCTTGGGATTCCTGGGCCGCTGTTAACGCACGATCAATGAGTGGGTCTAGAAGGGTTGCTTGACTGAGCAGGTCCCTCTCCATCCACTGGATCCCCACGCTTGCAGACCATTCAACTGGGGATTTCGGGTGAGCTCCCATCTGGCATGCAATATCCTCCACGACTGCAGTCACTCAGGTCAATTCTTGGGGAATCCGCTGGGGACCCAGCAGCTGGACCAGCAAACCCAGACAGGGGCCTCCACAGTTTTTACACTCACGTTCCATCATCCCTGGTTGTCATCCTTCTGCCATCTTCCCTGAGTCTTTGCTGTTGCTCAGTGGGAATGCTCCAGGTATACAGCCAGGGCTCAGGACCCTGGATAGCAATCCCTGCTTGGGATCAGTTTTGAGAGATCCGGAATAATGTCAGGTTTCCAAGTGATGAAACCCATTCAAAAAAGAAATATGCAAAGTCCATCTTCCAAAACAAATTTCTTTTATTTAGATAGGCATCAAATTGGCAAAGACTGTTGTAATTCCGGATCTGACACAAACCGGAATTACACCACATAATATTGAAAATTAGAAACATCCCACAAAAGTCACATTCCCCAACAAAAGCAAAATCAACATTGGCCGATGTCATCAAACTCCAACTTCAGCTCTCAGCAAGGACCGCCTCCATTCCCACGGGAAAGAAGATCACCTAGCCAAAACAATGCTCATTATCTATTCTCCCACCTTAAGAATGTGCCGAGCCCAACCCCCCCCCTTACAAAACAGAGAGAAAGAAAAGGAATAAATGAGTATAATATAAAGCTAACTAAAATGGCTACACATATGTCAATTTCGGGTTCGACAGTAACTAAAACAGAAAAAAGTACTCTAAAACCAAACCTTAAAAATGTAAAAGCAAAACCAAAAAATCTTTACTATTACTAAGAAAACTATACAGATATAGTTGTAATATTTAGAGAGGTTTAGGGGCCAGTAGTGTAATGGTATGTGGGAATGACCTTGATAGACCAAAGGTAGAGTCACAGACTGAACAACTGGTGTGTAAAAGAAAGTGCCCGAAGATCATTCCCACAAAACTTTATAGCTAGTAAGACTGAGGAAGAATCTCCTCAGAGAACACCGAATATGACTAAACAGATCTGAAGGTGAAAGAAAGTGTGCTAAATTTTGCCATTTTAGGAATAAATGAAATTAGGTGGATTAGAATGGACTACTTTTTGTCAGACAACTGTGAACACATTACTTAGTTCACAAGGCTTTAAGGGAATAGAATAGTAGATATACTCAAAAATATTTTTCTAAATATACAGTATATCCTAAGAAATGATACAATAGTACCACAGCATGATTGAAAAACCAAAATTAGAGAAATAGAGGAATTTAGGAAGATTTGTATGAATAAAGGCAATAATACAAGAAATAGATTAATTAGAATTTTGTAAAGAGAAATCTTTGCACATTGGTGACACTTCCTTCAAACAACATAAATGGAAACTCAACATCTGAACATCACAGAATTGAACATTGGAATTAAATCAGCTTTGCCCTAGGAGAGAGATATGAGATATAATCAATCAGGATGCTTCTAGGTGAAGATAGAAGAACAGATTATAAATTATTGAAATAAAATATGTGAATTAATATAAAAAACTAAAGAGAGTAGGCAGCAAGATTTTTGAGGAAATGGTGGTCAGAATGTAAAATCATCATGTGGAACAGATTCAGTACACTTTAGTTATGCAAAATAAAATATTAAAGGTACCAAAAGAGATAAAAGACATTGCAAAAGTCTAACTGGAAAAAACATCCAAAAGTTTCAAAGGAGACCAAGCGCCTTTTAGAACTATCCATAATGACAGGCAGGAAAGACAGGATGAAAGCTTTGAGCAACATGGAAGCACAATGATGAATGCCGAATTTCAGCATCAAGCAATACAGGACACAGAAATTACCTCAGCCAAGAATGTCAACAAAAAGAGGAAAATAACAAGAAAATGGAGATGCTTTTAAGAAGATGAGGTAAATCACAGGAAAATTGAGCACCAAGGTATGATTACTTAAGAATAATCAAAGAGAAGATAAAATAGAGGCAAATGGAAATAAAAGACTAGGAAAACTATACAAAAATCCTGTACAAATGGATTATAGAATGATTAAAATATTTGCAAAAAAGGAATGTACAACTACAAGAAATAGGGATAGCCATATGCCAATAAAAATTAGAAGAATTAAAACAAATGTTTCCAATAATAAGGAAGACTGTAATAGACAGGCATTGATAAAGAGAAAAAAGATTCCATGGAATCATGGATTTAGAAGTTATATCCTAGAATGCAAGAAGAATTGATCAATCAGTCTTAAATGAAGCAATGATTTGATTGTTTCCTTGAGATTAATAGTAAGCAGAAATTTACATACTTTAGGCAATTGATATGACTACATGATCAAACTTATGCTTGCCAAAGCTGAGAGAAACAGAAATAGAAAATAATGGAAAAGATAGATAAATGGAATCAGAGATATCACTAAAAGTTACAGTGTGGATTGTCACTGGTGAGAAGCTGAGATATTGGGCATTTCTCCATAGAGTCCATGTTGCATCAGTGGAACCTAATTTTTATTTATGCTTTTGATCAAGCAAATAGTAGCTCTGGTTTCTTATTTTCATTATCTTCCTCCCAAACTTTCATTGCAATTTTCACCTGAATTAGGAACTAACTCTGAAGTGATGAAAAGAGTCAACACTCGCTTCTCAATAAAGCAGAACAGGATATACTGTAAAGTTTAATTAATCAGAAAGCAGTTTCACTATGTTCAGTGGGACTTCATATATATATATATATATATATATATATATATATATATATATATATATATGTATGTATGTATGTATGTATGTATGTATGTATGTATGTATGTATGTATGTATGTATGTATGCATGTATGTATGTATATATATATTACTAGAAGAGTATTACATTCCTCTGTTCGAAACAGAATACCTTATGAAACCAGACTTGAAATTTTGGGACTTGAAAATTTAGAACTACACCGCCTTCGATCTGATCTAAGTGTAGCTCACAAAATTACCTGCCACAATGTCCTACCTGTTAATGACTACTTCAGCTTCAACCGCAACAATACACAAGCTCACAATAGATACAAACTTAATGTAAACCGCTCCAAACTTGATTGCAAAAAATTCAACTTCAACAACAGAGTGGTCAATGCCTGGAATATATTACCTGACTCAATTGTTTCTTCCACAAACCCCAAAAACTTTAACCTTAGATTATCTACCATCGACTTCACCCCATTCCTAAGAGGTCTGTAAGGGGCGTGCAGAAGTGCACAATCGTGCCTACCGTTCCTGTCCAAATGCACCCATATATTCATACTTCTTGTACTCATAATCATGCTTGTACTAATATATATATATATATATATATATATATATATATATATATATATATATATATATATATATATATATATATATATATATATATATATATATATATATATATATATATATATATATATATATATATATTTTCTGTCGTGTTATCCTGGTGTACCCAAATATGGGAGAGAAAGCATCACAGCTTCCTTTTTGCCTTTCAGCTCCTCACTGGGACCATCCAGGCTGTTTTTTATATAGCCGACACACTAATCTATATGTGTAGGATTACTACATAAATAAATAAATAAATAAATAAATAAATAAATAAATAAATAAATAAATACATACATACACACACACACACACACACACACACACACACACACACACACACACACACACACACACACACACACACACACACACACACACACACACACACACACATATATATATATATATATATATATATATATATATATATATATATATATATATATATATATATATATATATATATATATATATATATGTATCTTACTGGAAGCTGTGATGCTTTCTCTCCCATATTTGGGTACACCAGGATAACACGATAGAAAAACATATATAACCCTTTCCTGGTGAAAGAGCTGATTGGGAACAGAGCCTATGGCCTAATGGTTAAGTTGCTGCCCTGCAAGGCAGCCGTCAGGGTTCAAATCCCAGTAAGGGGTATGGCTATCTGACAAGAGCAAAATAAGCTCGAAATAGATCTATAATAGTCTCCCTTTATTTTCATTTATCAGCAAAAAATCCTACATATATATATATATATATATATATATATATATATATATATATATATATATATATATATATATATATATATATATATATATATATATATATATATATATATATATATATATATATATATACAAACATACAAACATACGTACATACATATATACATACAATCATGTTTATACTTTGTTTATTGTTATCATATACGCTTGACAAATAATAATAATAATAATAATAATAATAATAATAATAATAATAATAATAATAATAATAATAATAATAATAATAATAATAATAATAATAATAATAATAATAATAATAATATATTAGAGATACCACTAGTGAAGATATGGGTTGATGACAAGGCCATCAATTTGCATTCAAATATTAGTTTAGGCTCTAATTGCATTCTGATTTGCAATGCAGGGATGTAAAGTCTCTTGGTTGCTAAAGATATAACACTTTGTCATACTTTGCACTAGTGTCATCATATTTAATTTACACCAAATATAGATGACACAGAAAGCACTAAGTGTTGGGTAGACCAGAGCCACTTATCACACACAACTGATTCTGGGTGGCTTATAGAATTAAATCAAACAGCTCCACAAAAACAGCTGCTGGTGTCCAAGGAATCTATTGACCTCATTCACCATCAACCATAGTAGATCATACCCACTCCCAACTCAAATGCCTGGAAGAGTAGCCATGCCTGCAATGCTGTGTGAAAGGCTAACAGAGTTGGATCTTGTCTGTAGAGCAGCTGCTGCCACTAAGAAGGCATGACTTCAGTATCCAACAAGATGCCATCGTTTAATGGAGGAAACCTGAAGCATATCTTCTCTACAAGAACTGATGAGTTGGGCAGAAGCAAAGGAGAGAGGCAGTGTCACAAGTAACCTGGCCTATGCTATGAAGGGTTTTATAGGTAATAACCAGCACTTTGAATTGTATCTAGAACCCTACTGGCACCCAGTGCAGTTTGCGACGCTGCAGTGCTATATGGGCATAACAAAATGCCCATGACACTGCATTCTGGACCAAGTGTTCTTCAAGAGCAGCCTGATGTACAGTATGTGTCACGCAGTGATTTTATATTGCCTGTTACATGTATATGCAGGGAGATGCATCCCTATCAAATATAATGGTTTATTCCTGAGCACGTGATTATTATGTTCCTAGTACGCATGTGTACATTCCTTTCATTCATTCCTTTCTTTTGTTCTCTGCTTCTGGATGAAGCAACACCTATGTTTATAGCCAGAATGTGATTTATTATTTTTGTAATGAAATAAATATCTTATACCTTAGAATTATAATGCGGTTTATTTTGACAATGTCAGAGTTTCAGGAAAAGATTCATTTCACCTCTGATAAGAGTAATTCTTATCTCAACAGTATGATTCATTAATCCAAGTAGGAGGAGGCTAAGATATAAGTCACCATGAGCAAGGCCACCTGGTTTGGAAATAGAGGCAGTTTGTATATAAGACAAACTGATGCAACCCCCACTCCCCTCTGGCCAAGGCTGCCATTTGCTCTTCAAGCAGGAGCCCAGAGTCGAGGAAGCCCCCCCTGCCCCGCCAGTGTACCAACTCTGATTGTGGCAGTCCACCCTCATGCAGAATTAAAGATGGAAAGTCCTTGGAACCTGAAGACCTTAAAACCCACAGCAACTCCATCCTGCTAGGGTTGAGCTGAAGCCTGTTCTCTCCCACCCAGGCCTTCACATCCTAACCCTAACCCTGTTCTATAAATGAAAAAAAATTGAAAATATAATTTTAAACACAATCTAAAAATTGCATAAACCATATTGGCAAATAACTTCAAGTATGACACTTTTTTAATTCCTTCAAGACCACGTTGTGGAGTTGGGATTTGTTACAGTTCTGTTTATAAGAACAATCCAATTTTTGCTTTTGCTTTCCATTAGTACCAGATGTATCACAATTAGTCATTCTCAGTCTACCATCTTCCAACAACTCTTTGCAAAGCAAATAAAAAACAAATAGGAAATGAAATGAATATTATAAAAATTTTAAGACACTTCCCCCATATATTTGTATTGGGGGAAAATTTGTATATTTGAGCAAAACAATCTCAATAAGGCAAATAGGTTGGCAGCAGGGTTGGCCTGCTGGGGGTTCGCAGGGGTTTGGGAGAACCTTTAGCTAAGATTCTGTGCAGTTCAGAGAACCCTCAAATTCCACTTCTGGCTGGCCCCACTCACCCCACCCCGCACCTCCCAGGAGTCCCCACAAGGCCCATTTTGGATGCAGGTAAGTCCAGGGCACATGGGGAGGCTTGGGAGGGCAAAAACAGGCCTACCGAAAGTTCAGGAAGGCCGGAAATGGGCCCATTTCCATCCTCCAGAGGGCCTCCAGAGCCTGGGGAGGCCGTTTTCGCCCTCCCGGAGGCTCGAGGAAAGCCTCCGAAGCCCATGGAGGGCAAAAATGCCGCCGCCCCCCATCGTGGTGCAGGAGGCCAACTAGGCCATGCCCATCATGGCCAGGCCCACCCATCAGAGAACACCTTGCTAAAATTTTCAAAACCTACCCCTTGTTGGCAGGGATATAGGCTCTAAGAAGACAGGGAAAAATGCCTAGATTATAGAAAACCCTCCGCTTGGCAGCCATTATTTGACTTTGATATATTGTGTTCCATGGTGAATGTGTTTGAAAAAATGGACATCAGATTTTTTAAGCTGGAGATATAGGAAATTTGAGGGTTCACTGATCCATATGGCACGGTTATATGACCATTTTGTATCCTTTGAAGGTTGAATATTAATGTATATAAGGAGATTCATGGATATGAAATCTTAAATGTTAAAGATGTTAGTGTAATGTTGACTAAAGTACCATAGCTTTGGAATCTGATTGTTTTCAGAAATTGTGATTGTATTGAGTCCAGGGGATGACAAAAAGAATTATATTAAGAAATTGGAAAAGTGACATTATGCTGATGTCAAGGAACATTTGTCAGAAATCTGTGATCTATCTCTTTTGGGAATGCCACATTTTCTACTAATCAAAGGACACAGCAATAAATATTACTATGGCAGAGATTCTGTGATCTCTTACAATAATATCATGCAGTGGTCATATTATAGTAGTGAATTCATTGGTAAACCAGTGACTATTGAGAAGTAAAAAATATAAGATAGATTTTTCTCCTTCATAATTTGTGTTTTTAGTTTGTACTTTTATTTTATTTTTTAGATTAATGATGTGTATACACACAGAAACACACACACCAATCATATGTGCATTCTTTGGTATCCAAAGGATGGTTAAAATAAATAAATAAATAAAGGTCAAATTTGATTTAAGTCCCGATACTTAACAATGTCAGAGAGATCGCCCCTCAACCATCTGCAATGAACATAGACAGCAACCAGAGCAGGGGTGAAATTCGACCACCTTGGCCCAGCTTGGGAGTGGTATTAGGGACGATTTGAATCGGTTCGCAGAGCCGGGAAAAATCGCTCCTGGTTGGCCCCGCCCATGCTCACCCGGTTGCCGCTCACCTCTTTCTGCCGACTCGACCATAAATCTGACTGAATCTAACTTCAATGCCCAGATGGCTAGAAACAGATAATAGGACTGCAGAGCACATGATTCCCAGGCCGCAGTTCCACCGGGGATGCTCTCAAGCAGCCACATCAATTTCCCAATGTATACAATATGTATATATACATATACATATTAATCACAGATAAGAGTCTTATCAAACAGGAAAACAAACTCTATCCAGCTATTAGCTCTTGTCTACTTTATTAGGCACACAGAAACTCCCGTTAACCCCGAGGTTACAAGGATGCTGGGACATGTAGTTTAATAAGCACCAGGTTGGGGAAAGCAAGTAGATAGATCAAGGGTGAAATTCAAAAAGAAGATATACCAATTATTATACACAAAACAATAAAACAATAAGAGGTACACAAATACTTACATAAGAGCAGTAAGAGTATTGCTCTTATGTAAGTATTTGTGTACCTCTTTTATTGTTTTGTGTATAATAATAGGTATATCTTCTTTTTGTAGGTCATTAGGGCAAAGAAGTGACATCGACTTGGCCACGCCCACCCACCCAGTCACATGACCACCTAACCATGCCCATCCAGCCATGACCACCAAGCCACGCCCACAGAGCCGGTAGGGAAAAGAATTGAATTTCACCCCTGAACCAGAGTTTTGCCAGTTGATTTGCTTCTGTTGGGCAGATTTTATAGCCCTTGTTGCTTCCTTTTTCCACCCAATTCCCCTCTGGAATTTCTTAAAAGTAAGTCAGAAAAAGGTTGCACAATTTAGGGTTCAGCAAGGGAAGGTTACATATTAGCAGGGACGAACCAGTGGCTAAATTGTGATTTATGCAAAAGGGGGAAGTTATTGCCTAACAGGGTCAGGCTAAGGAGCTTGTTAGTTTGTGGTTCACGCTTAGCAAACAAGAAAAGCAAGTAAGAGCTTCTCCTTTTTAAGCAGACTATTCCCCCACCCCAATTAATTAAAAATGTGTGTCAACCATTGTAAGTACTTGGATGTGATACAATCAGGAAATATCAGCTAGACTAGGAAGTTTAAAAAAAATCATGCTGGAAGAAGACAATGTCAAACAGCTCCTACATTTCTCCCAAGAAAACTACACAGATGTGCTCCTAGAATCATTGGGAGTTGAGCTTGACCTGAATGACATTTTACTTATATCACAGGGATGGTAAACTTTCCTAAATGCAGGATGAACTTCTGGAAAGAGGAAATGTGGTGGCATAAAGCAGGCAAGGCAATTTAGCATCTGGACTTGAAACATGATTTTTTAAAAAATCTTCTTGCTGTTGTTTTTTTCCCTGGGCTTTTGAGATAAATGGGACTTGCAGTGTGGTGGCGGTTTGTTTGTTTGTTTGTTTGTTTGTTTGTTTGTTTGTTTGTTTGTTTGTTTGTCAAACATGTACAAGATAGCAGGTATAGGTATAAACATAAACATAAGCAAACTAAGTACAGATAAATGAGGACAATAGGACAGTAAGACAGGGATGGTAGGCCCGATGGTGCGCTTATGCATGCCCCTTACAGACCTCTTAGGAATGGTGTGAGGTCGACAGTAGACAGTCTAAGGTTAAAGTTTTTGGGGTTTGGGGAAGAAATACAGAGTCGAGTAATGAATTCCAGGCATTGTTTTTTTTTTCCTTGTTAATTTTGCACTGTTCACCCTATTTTGGAGACATACAGTAGGTTACAATTTTGCAAATTTCCTGCATCAGTAGGGTGTTAATTCAGAGAAATCATGTTGGAGGTGGTGTGGGGACAGTTTGTGGCCCTGGAATTTCAGATTCCCATACCTGCTACCTAGTCCTGTTGATATACTGCCTGCATTCAGTTTACTGGGCTGGCATTTCTGTAGGTGTATTGGAATTATAACACATTTGGAAAGGCCAGAATGCAATGAGAAAGAAATAATACATCAATATAAAGTACACTTCTCTGTCTGAAGTCTGCAAGGACAGTTGCCACAGCATGTTTTCATGTGAAATCTGTCCTTAATTGACCTTCCCTTTAGCTGGGTCATTTCAAAACCAACACAATCTAGCTAGTTCTTTGGTTGGTTGACTTGGTATGTTAACTGCCCTAAGCCATTTGTAAATTTGTAAAGAATTAATAAAAGAGTTAACACAGAGAATAAATAATCTTATTGCCAGAGATACAATCCAGGAAAGATTTTCTATGGGAGAATCTACCTACGGTAACTCCAGTGTTTTTCATTTTTCATCAACTTTAATTTTTTGTAGGGTTTCTTAAAGCAGTGTTTCCCAACCTTGGCAACTTGAAAATGTCTGGACTTCGACTCCCAGAATTCCCCAGCCAGCGAATGCTGGCTGGGGAATTCTGGGAGTTGAAGTCCAGATATCTTCAAGTTGCCAAGGTTGGGAAACACTGTCTTAAAGAACAGGCACACATTTTAATGAATAAAAATGATATAGTGAGGGAAAATAGTAACTTTCTGATAGGTGTAGAAAAACTCAAGTCATTTCATATTTCAGGCCCTCAAAATAGGCCCCTTATCAGCTTAACCAACTGGGTGCTTCTCCCTGTTTGCAGCAACTGATAAGACAGAGAGAGGAAACTGTTAGTGCTCCAATTTAGTTTCTGGACTATACTGTATGTAACTCAGGGTGTTTTAAGGTCTTCCACCTCAAAAAGCTTTGTGCCCAGGCATTTTAAAAAAGCCCAAAGAATGACTCCATATGAATCTACTTTAGGAACCTTTCTTGCTTTTTTGTTTTAGTTTGCTTATCAAATCATACAGTTCTTCCAGGCTAAATTAATAATTTAAGGGGCGTGCATAAGTGCACCAGCGTGCCTACCGTCCCTGTCCTAATGTTCCCTCTTATCAGTACTCATTTTATGTATATAAACAATGTTATATCTATGTATATTATATTATATATTATATAATTATATTATATAATGTATATTATATGTATATATAATATGTATATTACCAACACGTACTTGACAAAAATAAATAAATAAATAAAATAAACCTAAAATAGTTGAACCAGCTTGATCAGACCTTAATTTGACAAATTCAAATTATCCTATTTTAAAAAAATTATGCACATTTACCTTTCAATGACAAATGAAGCCATGCAGAGGAGAAAGCAGAATCGGCAAAAATCTCAACACAAGTTTGTGAAATAATATTGTGCAAGATCATTATAACATTTATCTTACCAGAACATCTACTTAACAGACTCCATATATCTTAAAGGAAGGTAGAAGTTAGAAAATGATTGCTGATAAATCAAATAGAGGGTCAAATAAATAAATAAATGGAAGATAGTCTACAATTTATGAGGAAAAACATATGAGTATGAAGCTTCAAAAGGAATGATTCCTTTCAAATGATATTTAACCAAATTGTTTAGTCAGCTTGAATATTCATATTGATTTGAGTGTCGGACTGAATCAGATTCCAGACACGTTTGAGGTTTTCCGGAAAGATGAAAGGTAATTCAAACATTGGACAGTTTGCAAAATCTCACACTTTGAGCTCATCTACATCATACTGTTTGTCACCACATGAAGACATTCTATTAAATGTTTGCTTTTCCTGGGGTGATTCTGTATTTTCTCCCAAATCTGTGTCTTCTTGTGCCTATTTTTTTCTTAACTCACAGTTTCACTGTCTCACTTGTAACACAGTTCTTACGGGCCTTGTATGCAGTTCTTCAGTTTGTTCAGTTTTCTCCTTCATTCTTATCATTTCCACAAATATGTTTAATCTTTTTTGCTGATACTTATCTGTAGCAGTCCTGTACCACGCTGTGGGAGTGAGTCTTCACTGTATCAGTAGGTCTAAGTTAGTATGTTTTATCATTAGATTATTAAGTACACCACACCGTGTTTTTTTATACCAAGGTATATTACATGCAATAGTCTTAACATACTTTTGAGGCTTAAAAAAGAACTCTTGCATAAGCAGCACATAAATTTTTTTTTCAGAAGAAACTTACTTTACTTTCTTAGCCCAGAAAAACAAGTGGGTCAGTGGGTGAGATTCTTTGGACATTTAAAATGTATATATTTTTTAAAAAGCTGGATTAAGGTATTTTCTGCATTGTCTTGGCCTAGCTTCTCAAAAGGCTTGCTGCTGAGTTACTGTCTATTTTCTTTCTTTATCTTTGCAAAAAAATCTAATATATCTGAATTGGAAGTCATTGCAGCCAGTAGTCTATTAAACCAAATTTTATTGCCACTGATTCTCAAATTTTAAATGGGGAATCGAATGCCACCTTTTCATCTCAAATTCAAATGGGGTCTTATTAATCTCTAAAACCCATCTCCAGAAAGGACTATGTACTGTAAGTTACCAAATAGTAACATAATACCAAACCAGGATTAAAATGTGAAAGAAGGCAGTTAATATAAGAAGAGGAGTAAAAGGAGATGGTACTGTTTGTTTAAGCATTTTAAAATCTGGAACTCTAGACAAATGGACCTTAGGATGGGTGGGTGGGTAGGTAATTCATTCTTGTTCTTAAGCTTACAGTCTAGGAAATCTTTAAAAAGGGAAAGCAAAGATAAAGTGGGGGTGATGAGAGTGGTAAGAAGTTGTAGTGGTATGTGGGAATGACCTTGGGAGTCAGAGGGAAGAGCCACAGCCAGGATAATGGTTGGATAAGAGGTGGCTTAGCTAACAGAAAGAATATAGGTGTGGCAAACATCTCAGAAGGAAACCCTCCCTTTACATCCCCTTGGGATGTAAAGGCAAAGGAGAGAAATGTACTTTCTGATTTTCAAGATTCTGATAACGTAACCATACAATAAAGCAGAAGTAGTTCATCTGGGAGTGCTTCCTATCTGGAAAACTCACCAGGCTGGCAGAAGTCATGCACAACTAATCTTAGAAAGTTTGTATTTCTGTTATATTTTCTTCAGAGGACTAGGAAATGGAATGGTAATCAGTGATAGACTACAAAAATGTATGAAGCATTAGTCTAAAACAAGGATATATATATTCAGTTTTAGAAGAAAGGTGACACTTTGCAATTGTCACCTGCAGACTTTGCCTTCAATCCTGTGAAATCCATCCTGGCCATAATCTTCAATGAATGCGTAACAGACGTCCCATGTTGCTGGCTTGCTAAAAACTCAAGTGTTAGCAACTATAAGTATTAAATTCCACAGTTACTGTAAGATGGAACTAGTGGATTAATATGCCCCAAAGCCTCTTAAAACACTTAAAACATTAATTAGGAACACTGTAATATAAGATACTATCATTTTGTTAAAGTGCTTTATGGTCAAGCAGTTGCTAGGCAATAAAAGCTGTTCTAAAGCCAGTACTTGAAGTACAGACTGTACACTAAGATGCATGCCTTGCAAATGCCAGCCAGCTAGCAGAAAGCACTATCTAGTCTCAGCAATGTGTTGCACAACTGGTATAATGTATAAATAATATATATATAACATAACATGTGGCACACACACACATACACACAACATAATCTGTGCAATGACAAGGTCTCTTGTGGGGAAATAAAGAGTCTCCCAAATACAACTTGTGTGAAGGAACTGAAAAAGATAGATCTTTTCCCTCTGAGACCTTCTAGATTTGTAATTGTTGCAACTCCCATAATTGTGAAGGCTTGGCATCCAACTGGACAGGAATTCTGGAATTACAGTCCCAATATATTTGCAATGCACAGCTTGGAGAAGAGTGTTATAAGGGATTAACACCAAAGGTATTTTGCTTAGAAAACCACCAGTGACTTAAGTTACAACTGGAAATGGGCTTAAGTGGAATTTCCAAACTTCATAAGTATTCATGAGCGCCTATGGGTATAGGTGATATAATTTCATAATGCAATTTTGTAGTTTGTGTGATGGTGTGAGATATGCAATGTCACCTGGGCTTGTTCTGGACACTTAGGTGAACTTTGAAAACTGATGGAAAAGAAAGGTTTGTCTCTAAGATTATCTGTTGAGATCCTAGTAATGATCAATGATCTTTTGAGATCCAGTCAATATTTTGTACAGTGTAAATAATAGCAATAGCAATAGCACTTAGACTTACTGTATATACCACTTCACAGTGCTTTACAGGCCTCTCTAAGTGGTTTACAATGTTAGCGTGTTGCCCCCAACAATCTCAAGTTGCCCCCAACTACTGCAATGCACTCTACATGGGGCTGCCCTTGAAGAGTATTCGGAGACTTCAACTGGTGCAAAATGCAGCTGCGCGTGCTGTGGTGGGAGTTTCAAGGTACACCCACGTAACACCTATACTCCGCCAGCTGCATTGGCTGCCCATTGGTCTCCAGGTACACTTCAAGGTGCTGATTATCATCTTTAAAGCCCTATATGGCTTAGGACCAGGCTATCTCCGGGACTGCATTCTGCCTCATTCTTCCTTTCGACCGGTCAGGTCCCACAGAGTGGGTCTCCTCCAGGTCCCGTCAGCCAAACAGTGCCGACTGGCGGGGCCTAGGGGGAGGGCCTTCTCTGTAGGGGCCCCTGCTCTCTGGAACCAACTTCCCCCAGAGATCCGAATCATCCCCACCTTGCTGGCCTTCCGAAAAGCCATTAAGACATGGCTCTTCCTGCAGGCGGGGTGAGTTTGAGACGACTTTATATCTGATGTCTCCCCCATGTATGTATGTTGTTTATATATTTTTTAAATTGTTTTTAAATTGCTTTTTAATGATTTGTTTGGAGTTTCATAAAATGTTGTACGCTGCCCTGAGTCCTAAGGGAGTAGGGCAGCATAGAAAAACTGCCAAATAAATAAATAAATAAATAAATAAATAAATAAATAAATAAATAAATAAATAAATAAATAAATAAATAAATAAATAAATAAATAAATAAATAAATCTGGGTTCTCATTTTACTAACCTCAGAAGGATGGAAGGCTGAGCTAACCTTGAGCAGGTGAGACTAGAACTGCTGAGCTGGCTGGCAGCCAGCAGCCAGCAGTCAGCAGAAGTAGCCTGCTGTACTGCATTCTATCCACGGCTCTTACATATTACATAAGTATTGTATTGTAATATGACTGAATGACCTCAAGATACTTTTACCTGCTCACAACTTTGTCCAGAAGATTGTTCCAAAGCAATGGTTTTCTAATAGAAAAAGTCCTATCTAGATATGAAAGGGAAAATTAGCAGCAAAACTAGCGAGGAAGTCAGCATATTGGCAGCGGATTTGCACACACAGTTACAGCTGATCTTCAGCCATTTCCATAAAGTTCTTGCCATTAATGGTAATTCGTGACATAAATGATATTAATATCCTGGCATTTACAATGAACATGTTCCTGACTCATGTAACTTAGTGCTCTGTGTCATGCTGAAGCCATTGTGCTTGGACTGCATCATGCACACCCAAAACAGAGCTAATTTAGTCTTTTGTTCAAACAGCTCAGCTGAGAACTGCATGAACTGTACAGATACATAAACCCATTCTAAGTAATGAAAGGCCTGCCTGAACTAGCTGAATCTCACTGAATCCAAAGCTCAGAAGAAAAATGAATAAAATTGATTAAAGTTTCCTGCAAGTTCAACTCCTGCTATCCCTGTTTTTGTGGGATCCATAATATGCCATTGCTTTCTTCTGTTTGTTGTTTTTGTTTGCTTTTTGTTTTACTTCCCAGTCTGGCTTATGTAGTTAGAATTTTTTGATACACTCCCAGCCAATTACTAACCACACCTGATCTTTTTTATCTTTAGATTTTTGAGAATAGCCAATAGGATTCAATATGTGGGAACTTACCATCAGCTTTATGAGGTAGTCCAGACAGAAAGCATGCCTAGATGAACTAATTCTACTTTATTGTAAGTTATGTTAACAGAATCTTGCAAGTCTGAAAATACATTTCTCCCCCATTGCCTCTACAGCCCAAGAAAATAGAAAGTGTTCCTTCTGAGACATTTATCATGCCCCCATTTCTTATGTGAACTAAGCTGCTTCTTATCCTACCATTCTCTTGGCTGAGGCTCTTCCTCCGTCTCTCAGGGTCCTTTGCATTTACCATTAGGTCTATTTAGGATTATCCTCAACCTAGCCTAATTTTGTATGGGAATTGCTACTCTTACCTACCTTGCTTCCACACTGCCTGTGAGTCAGTCTTGATCCCTGATGTTTATATGGACAAGTCCATATCATTTTCTTAGCACCACTTTCGTAAGTGGTTTAGAGTGGGGCGGTGGCCTAGAGGTGGAACTCTCGCCTCACAATCAGGAGGCTGTGAGTTCGATCCTTGGTAGAGGCAGATCAGAGGTGGGCTGCACTTTCTTTAACAAAGGATTCTCTGGTTGTGAGTGCGTGTGCATGCTCGCTTCGCTTGCACATACCCCTTTAGGGGAGAACGGAGCTTCAAACAGGCTCCTAATCAGCTCAGGCAGCTCTGGTGAGAACAGCAGGGGTGGCACGGATTGTAGCTGGGCCAGCCAACGAGCCAGAAAGTAAGTTATAAATGGATAGTATAGAACAGGGGCGGGTGGGTAGGCCCAACAAGCATCAGAGCTGAGGGTTCACCCAAACCCTTGTGATCATGCAGCAGCCCACCACTGAGGCAGATGCTTCGCTCTCTGGGCATGATGAGAATATATCTGCTGAATATAACTCCGCATAGGCGACAGGAAGGGCATCCGGCCAGTAAATACTCAGCTCCATTCAGTTGCCCAGACTCCACCCCGCAAGGGATTATGGGGTCATTAAAAGGAGATGATGACTTTCATAAGTGGTTTGCCATTGTCTTCTTCCTAGGACTAAGAGAAAATGATTGGCCAAGACCACCCAGCTGGACTTCATGCATAAGAAGGCTGGAACTCAGATGTCCCATTTTTAATCCTTAACCATTAGATCAAGCCTGTCTAGCCTGCCTGATGTTATACAGTTTGGTTCCTTCTCTGCCTTTAAATCTTTTGGTTCTGCTAGCAAATTTCAGTGTAAGACCTTGGAGACAGCTGCCAGCTGCAAAGTGTATTTTCAGATGGTAGAAGAGAATTTCAATGACAGAAATGAGTCATGTCTTATCTTAATAATAGTTTTCAGCCAAAATTAGAATTATAAGGACATCCTCAATGTCCAGATCAAACCATAATCAGAGGTGGGTTCCTCCCGGTTCAGACCGGTTCGCCTGAACCGGTAGCAAACCACTGGTGATGTCACAATGATGTCATGGAACCAGTTCGGTCGGTGCCAGTCCGTGGGCACCGCCATCTTCACAGAAAATGAACAAGAAGGAACAAGAAAGAATGTTGCTATATTCAAAATTGCAATGCAGTGCAGAAAATTTTATTCTTCCCCAAGCTATGATTCAGTGAAAATGAATCCTAAATGGCATATTCTGATGATATTAATGAAAACTTCCATATACTGTCTGTCTGTCTGTCTCTCTCTCTCTCTCTAGCATCAGTTTCAGGGACAATTTTCTCTGGACTTGCAGTATAAAGAATGAATGCTTGCCACAGTTCCATCTAAAATGTATATCCAAATTTATCATTTAATTTGGTCTTTGGACCTGATATGTTTTTGGTGGTAACTGACCTGTTGTTTGAACTAATTCTGTTCATTTACTTTTGATCCCTCTTGTGAAGGCTGGGAGGAATTATGTATTTATGATCAGAGTCAAAAATATCCATTTTTGCTATTATAAAAAAAATGTTAGCAACCTCTGTTCTGAAACTTTCATTAATATCTGAGCTTCATCCTTATAGATAGGTAAAACAATTATGAAATTACATACATGGAATTGTATAGGGTGCTATTTTTATCTATAAGGTAAATAAATTATCTTATTTTTTAATAAATAAATCAAAATACAGTACTTTCAGACAGCTGCTCTATCTGATAAAGTTAAATTCACTTGTCTCAGTTCCTTTCCATATGGACTTTAAATATCAGTGTTTGAGTAATCTCAGAAGGACTTCAATACTTTTGTTACATTTTTTAACTACAGACAATAAGAATTTTGCAAGCAAAAAAACCAGGTAGTCATATCTTTTAAAAACCAACTCAGAGGATTATAAAATGCTCAAAGGACATGGCAAGAGGACTGATTACTTTGTAGTATGAATAGACAAATCAAATATGGAAAATGTAAGTCAAAACTGAATGCGTAGAGACTTCCTTTATTTCTCTCACAAAATTCTGTAACTTTGGTTGATCACGTGAAATAGGCAACATGCAACGTTGCCTAGCACTTTTTATTGCATGCTCAGATTTATATTAAGATTTTGAAGATAAGAAAAAACGGAAATAGATGATCTCATTATTCTATAACAACTCAGAGTTCAAAAGAAACCAGCGCATTATATTATCTCAAAGGTTACAACTGCTCAGAATGATCAGGTAATGATCATAATAACATCAATAAAAGCTTCTATATTCCAAATGTTGAACATTACCTCTTGTCTATTGCCCCATACTTAGATTGGTATAAGCAAACTGTTTCGCTTATTATCTCTGCCACAGTTACGCAAACCCAGCAAATAAATTGAAAGCAGCATGATACATTTTGTTGTCTATTGCATCAGAAACACAGTGAAAGGTAATCGTGTGGTTGCACAGGACTGCAAGTTAATTTACAGGAAGAAAAATGCACAGGCATATCACTAACCTCATCGCAGCTTTTTTTAGTATCTCTTCAAATGTGGCCTTTAACTGGTAATACACACCTATACAAATGGATGGAAATGTGAAAGAAAAATGTGAAAGAAAAATTGATGGAAAATATGGAAATCGCCTCCCCAATCCATTTATATGCAAAATACATGAGCTGCTAAATATAGAGCCACATCCTTTGATAAGGTGCATTAAAAGAAACAACAAAAAGAGAAATAGACCAATATTTTTTTATTGCACTTAAAACATCTAGAGAGTCCCCTGGGAGTTGGGCGGCATATAAATCCATTTAAATAAATAAATAAATAAATCTATCAAAAGTGATGAAAGAAAAGAACGACCTACTTGAGATGAAATGGCTGAGGAAATGTGCACTTCATTCTCTCTAGCCACTGAACATTAAAATATATCCCTTTGTGGTGTGAACCTGTGACCTCCTTCAACTCAAGTTGTGTATCATGCCAATCTTTTTTCTTCCCTTTTGAAACACTAAATGTAAAAGTGAAATCAAAAGGTTTGCAGAGATGATTTCAGAGCAATCTTTTCAAAGACTAGCGTGGTTCATAATTGCGAGTGTGTAGGAGTGTATTATTAAGATCTTCACTTCTTCTCTTTCATTGGATAGGTAATTGTATTCTTTTTCAAAAAGAACCATCCATTAGTCTGGCTCAGAATAATTAGCTGAGTCCTGCTCTTCATCATAATTGTATGTTTTGCAAGATCTTCTCTCTTTAAACTGAAACTCCTTAACTGGTCAAACAAAATGATCTAGCAAAAATAAACTCCGCAATCATTTCACTGACTTTTGCTGTAATATTATACTGTAGCAACATTGAAAAACAGGGTATGGTGTTTTCTCCAATGGAATTAATAGAAACCTGTAGTGCAAGGGAGTTCTAGATATGTATCACTATCTCTTTTGCCCTCAACAAGTTACTGATTGAGGGATGGTGGTTCATTTCAAGACTTGTGCCATGTCTTTAATGTAAGAGTCTGTGTGCTAAATTGTCCCTGTATAATTGCACCCTTCAGTACTTAGATATAAGCAATAGATGATTGTGGCATACATTTAAAACCAGAAAAGACAGGTTTATAATGCATACTAGCTACTAGAGTTTCCAATACCCCACATTTCACCTTTATTTTAGCCTTACAAAAATAAAACTGTTTCTTGGTCAAATGGAAGGAAGAACTGTTCTACACGTCTGTAAGTATTGAACCACAGCTTCCATTTTTCTTAAAAAGTAGAAATTTTTCAAATACACTGTTAGATTCGCGTGGGAATGAAGGAGCGAGAGACAGGAACAGTTCAGCACCTTTATTTCTCCTAAGCTGAATGCACTACGAACTGCCAGCAGGCTGCAGGGAAGCCGCTTTTAAGGGCTTCCCTGTAGCCGGCTGGCCACTAACAGTAGTTTATTTCTCCCGCCGCTAGATTAGCCAATCAGCGACGGCCATGCAAATCTCTTAAATGAAGGGCAGAAATATAACATCATAAATATTTAATTACAATTATTGCAATGTAGTCTTTTCATTTCATTTCTAATAGCAGTTGAGACTATGTCTCTGATATTTTTTTATTATATAGAAAAGACCAGGAAATATTATACACTTTAAAGACAGTATCTATACCAGAGGTGGGTTCCTGCCAGAGCTGTCCAGTGCATACCTCCGGTAGGGAGCGGCCGATTGCGCAATTTGCACGCGGTCACTCCGAATCCCTCTCCGCCGGTCCGTCGCACGCATCACCATCTTTTCCTGAGAATTTTTGGGCGATTTTGCTTTTGCGCATGTGTGGAAGCAAAATCTTGCCAAAATCTTGTGCGCACACGCATCCCCTCACAAGATTTCGGTGAGATTTTGCTTCTGTGCATGCGCAGAAGCAAAATCGTGCCGAAATCTCTCTCGCACGTATGTCCCCTCACGAGATTTCAGCGCGATTTTGCTTCCGTGCATGCACAGAAGCAAAATCATGCCGAAATCTCTCTCGCACGTGTGTCCCCTCACGAGATTTCAGCACGATTTTGCTTCCGCGCATGCACAGAAGCAAAATCGTGCAAGGGGGCATGCGCATGTAGCAAGCATGCGCACGCCTGAAACGTGGAGATGCACACACAGCGCACTGGCATGGGTAAGTGAGCAACCCGTCCCTGATCTATACCTATGAAAACATTGCAGAGTGTATTCACTTTTTGTCTTTTTATCACCTTGTTAATTTTTGCAACATTTAATTACTGCATTGCTACTTTTTCTCTATCACCATTTTGTTTTCTATCATCATTAACACCACAGCTATTATAATTCAAAGAAATGAGGATAATAGACCCCATGCCAAAATGCAGATGAAAAGCATTTTACAATATGGAATGGTTAGACACATGTGCACTGTTCCCGCTAAGGTGCGCGCCCGCGCGCCCCGCACGTGATGATAGAACGCCGTGCGGAAGTTTCTAACTTCCTGCCGGCATTTCCTAATGGGAGAGGCTGTGCGCATGCGCGGCCGCGCAGATGAAACGAGAACGCCGCACACCGTTTTTTTTTCTTGCAGGAAACATTGCACATGTGACTTGCTTGTTCTTTCATTGGGTCAGAAGATTATTTTACACTGAGTATAATGTAATAGAATGGGTGAAGTGTGTGTGTGGGGGGGGTTATTAACAGACCAATATGATGAACATGACTTCAGATAATGAAATAACAACATTTTCAAAGATCTCAATTTTTTAAAAAAATTCAGTTCCACATGAAAATAATTTAAGATCTCTGAAGAAGATGCAGGATTTCTCTGGCCTCATTAAATAAAGAAATTCATCACATCTTTATTTTAACACTGGGCATATTGAAGGATATTTTTGAACAATGGATTCAGATTAATTTCAAGAGCATCTGTCTTTATAGATAGACTGTGTGCAAAAGATGTTATGAAAGAGGAACAAGTTATATCTGACAAGACTGAGACTGATCTGAAAATGGGTTATAATAGGCCATAAGAAGGATACAGAAAAAATTGCTTCATTGGACATATAAAGGAAGCTAGCTGACGTCTTAATTATTAAAAGAGATCTACAAATAAGAAACCAAGTGGGCAACCTCGATAATTTGCCCATATTGGATTTTAAAAAGAGGCTTGTTAAAGCTTTAAAGAATATGATGAGAAGGACAAAGAAAAAAATGTAAAGAAACCAAGCTGAAGGGACTAAAGATTAAGTTTCTTAAAAGTAAAAGGATGGAATATGAGGTTGGTTGGTTTGATCAAGATTAAAATAGATACGTTGTTGACTCTGGTAACCTTTAATAGACTTTTGCTTGGCTTTAAAGATTTGTTTATAAAGAAGAAATGATATATGGGAAGAAGAGATAATTTGTTTTATTTTAAGAGAAAGTGGTTCATTTCTAAAATTGTTTATATTTGTGATGAAGGGGAAAATCATTTCTTTATATATTTCTTTTATTTTTATTATAGTTTTCTTTTTCTATTTATTATTCTTTTATTTTCTTATATATTTCTTTATATTTTTATCTTCTTAATTGTATTTTAATTAAATTACTATTAACAGCAGAATTTCATCAAATTGCTTGCCTTCAATAACTATAGGTAGTATGAATATAGGTTGTAATTTTTTCAAAAACTCTTCCTATACTTAGTTATTGTTAGAGAAAGCAATTTCATCCACTATAGCAGTGGCTGCCAACCTTTTGGGCATCAGGGACCGGTTCCGTTGAGAGAAGTTTTTCCGTGGACCAGCGAGGGGATGGTTTTGCATGCTGCCATAGATGGGGCTTCAGTTGTTTGTGGGGCCTGGTTGCTGGCATGCTGTGCCCCGGTGCCAGTCCATTGACCAGGATTTGGGGACCCCAGCACTATAGGAAGTAGACCAAGTGGCAATACTGAAGCCCCAAGATGGCTTATAGTACAATTTTCTTTAGACAGATTTTGTTAGTGCATATAGATGTTCACCCTAGTTTGTGTACAAAACAGAATTGGAAACTGTTATGATTATATCCTGAATGCTCCATGAATTCTGATTTTTAAATCCTATGTCTAGAGATATAGAAAGTAGTAGAAATTTCACGAGATCAATAGTGTTTTATTTTCTTTCCTGCAGCTCTTTGGGCTTCGTGACTTCTCATTTTCTTCTGGTTGTCCTGAAAGATAAGTGGAAATTTGCCTGTTTCTTACTTATAACTGTGACACACCTCCAACTTGAGGGCTTGGTAATTTATTATCTTGTTAATAAATAACTAGAGGATTTGTAAGATGTGAATTAACTTTATCCAGACCTATTAGCCTATTTGTGTCTTTGCCTACTAGAAGGAACATCTTCTCTAACACCTTGGTAAGATCTAGAGGAATCCACCACAAACACTCCATGGGATGACAACAAAGGTTTCTTATATAGTCTAATTGTCAGGTTGTGACTTTGACACTCAGCTCAGATACCTTGCAAGTGAACCCATTATTCAAATCAAGGAAGGTTATGGGATATTTAGCTTAAGCTGTGGTTAGAGGTATCTGGACCAGGGTCTGGAAGTAAGCAAAGTTTATCATAGTAAAAACACACACACAGAGGTAGTCAACTTGTATGATAATGAAGTAGAATTAAATAATTAATGGAGTATTATGGGATGTGTTTGCTTTGTGCACATTGTGACTGTTGTGTGACTTTATAACCAATTAGTGATTCTCTTACTTTTGTTTCTGTTACGTACGGAGGTACGTTCCCAAATTTGCATGCAGCTCACTGATTGGTTAAGACATGAGTGGGAGATTATGAATGGCTGTCAGTAGCCGGCCGCCTCCATGCAAGTCCTTAAAAGCGGCTTGCCTGGAGCCGGCTGGCATTCTGCATTCGCTTCAGCTGAGGTTCAATAAAGTGCTGAACAGTTACGGCGACTCCGATTCTTTTGTTACGCGCGAATCTAACAGTTTCCTGTATTAAATTGTATAAAAATGACCTTGCCTCATTTTTTTGTGTGCTTCTTGGGTGAAAGCCCGGAAGCATCCTCTTCTGTTTCTACACAGAACTAAAAGAGGTTTTTTTTAATTTCCTTGATCCTGTGTGGACATTGGCTTCTTCATACAGAGTTCCTGTGCCTAACCAGTCTTCAGGACAATAGTCCCTGTTCCTTATCCAGCAGTTTATCATTTTGATGCTGACAAAAGAGATTCCTGGGTTCATCTAGACTACAGGAAGATTCCCACAGAGGCCAGTGGGAGAAGGGTGAAGGCTGAGAGAGAGGAATTGTGTCAACAGAATAGGTATAACTGCTCTCCTGATGTGAGCAACTGACCTCAGACCCAGAAGGAAAGTCCACGAAGAAGCAAAACTTGGGGAAAGAGAAAGGAAGAGAAGAGAAGAGAGGGAAGAGATAGTAAAAGCAATAAACAGGTAACAGGTAAGCTGTAAAGTAATAAAGGAGTTGTATTAAAAGAGAGATAGTCAAGAAAAATTGTGAATAGGAAAGATGAAGAGTTACTATATGTAGAAGTGCAAAAAAATGTTATTGAGCACAGAGAAAATTCCAAAATTAATAACCAAATCCTGACAAAAAAAATTAAAATAGCAAAAGGAGCAAAACCTTAGAAATATAAAGGGAAAATGTATAAAAGCAATCTAGATAAAAAACCACACCTTAATATTTAAATATCCAGTATATTTTGTATATAATTTTACAACAAATCACTTTCTGTAACAAAAGACTTATTTCTTCCCAATAATAATTGTCCCTTATAAAAGATTCTCTAGTTTCTTAAAAATGACTATGTCATTCTGGCTTTCCTCCCCCCCCCCCAAAATATGTTACTTCCTCAACACAAATAAGTATATTCTTTCCAAGTCATTTGATGTCTAGTCACAGAATCTTCCTGTCACACATATCAGAAGGCTGGGAAAGAAGGAAGGGAGGGAGGGAGGGAGGGAGGGAGGGAGGAAGGAAGGAAGGGGAGAGAGAGAGAGAGAGAGAGAGAGAGAGAGAGAGAGAGAGAGAGAGAGAGAGAGAGAGAGAGAGAGAGAGAGAAACAAAGAAAGATTATACTGGCAGCACCCCAAGCCATAAAGTGATCTGGATTAGCCTTTCTGATGGGACTCAAAAAAGGGATCTGTGAGCTCTCTGACAAGGAGAGGTGAAAGAATCTATGCAGCCCTGGACAGCTAATAATGTAGCCCCACAAGATTGGAAATTTTGAATGTGATTGTGATTTTTATATACATTAACTATATTACAGTAGCGCAAGATAATTCCTCTTCACTCAATGTGACCCAGGCAAGCCAAAAAGCTGAACACCCATGGTCTAATTAGTGCTTTCTCCCAAAATCTGTATGTCTTTCGTTTCCTCAGTGCTATTTATTATTACAATTATCTACTGCCAGGCTATAAAGTTTTAAGTCCTCCAGCATAACATCTGGTTCTAGTATTCATTCTGAGCCAGTAATGTGCAGTGGCAGCCAAAAATGCCAATACAATCCTGAGTTGCATTAACAGAGGGATACAATCTAGAACTAGGGAGGTACTAATACCACTCTATAAGGCCTTAGTTAGACCACAACTAGAGTACTGCATCCAGTTCTGGTCACCACACTATAAAAAAGACATTGAAGCTCTAGAGAAAGTGCAGAGGAGAGCAACCAGGATGATAAGGGGACTGGAAACTAAAACATACGAAGAGAGGTTGCAGGAACTGAGCTTGGCCAGTCTGGCGAAGAGAAGGACCAGGGGTGACATGATAACAGTGTTCCAGTACCTGAAGGGCTGCCACAGAGAGGAGGGGATTAGGCTGTTTTCCAAAGCACCAGAAGGCCAGACAAGGAATAATGGATGGAAACTGACCAAAGAGAGATTCAACCTGGAAATAAGGAGGAACTTTATGACAGTGAGAGCGATCAACCAGTGGAACAGCTTGCCTGTGGAGGTTGTGAGAGCTCTAACACTTGAGACCTTCAAAAGGAGATTGGACTGCCACTTATCCGAAATGGTGTAGGGACTCCTGCTTGAGCGGGGGGTTGGACTAGATGACCTACAAGGTACCTTCCAACTCTAATAATAATCTAATCTAATCTAATCTGCACCAACCACTTACAATATGATACGATGCATTATAAAAATATAGTCCTTGACTTATGATCACAACTGAGCCCGAAATTTCTGTTGCTGAGTGAGAGAGTTGTTAAGTGAATTTTGCCCCATTTTATGATCTTTCTTGCCACAGTTGTTAAATGAATCACTACAATTTTTAAGTTAGTAACACAATTGTTAAGTGAATCTGGCTTCCCCATTGACTTTGCTTGTCAGAAGATCACAAAAGGTGATCACATGACGCCTGGACACTGCAGCTGTCGTAAATATGAGTCAGTTGCCAGGCATCTGAATTTTGAGCATGTGACCGTAGGGATGCTGCAACCATCGTAGGTATAAAAAAATGGTCATAAGTTACTTTTTTTCAGTGCTGCAGTAACTTCAAACAGTCACCAAATGAATTGTTGTAGGACAAGGACTACCCGTAAAGTAGTGGATGCAGTTTTTGGCCTGTTAGGAGTAAATCAGAACTGCAAAAAATTTTTTTTCCTTTGGAGCAGAATTTTACTGACTACAGAGAACACGTACACATGTTTCGTTCTATTATCAGCAACAGTGGTCTCATAATGTATAGTGATGATCAGGGCCACTCTTATTTTCTTATGTTTTTCATTTCTTTTTGACTGGGTCTTCTGGAGAGCTCAAATACATGTTCTTTCATGTCCCAAACAACTCAGTGAGATAGGTTGTATTAAAAGAATAACTCGCTCTTCTTAAGAGCTTCTAATGATGGAGCACCCACAACTTCTGAAGGCAAGCTGTTCCACTGGTGAAGTGTTCTCTCCATTAGAAAATTTCTCCTTAGTTCTAGGTTGGATCTCTCTTTGATTAATTTCCATCCATTGTTTCTTGCCTTGCCTTGGAAAATAGCTTGACACCCACTTCTTTGTGACAGTCCCTCAAAAACCCATCCATCAGATAAGTAGCGGAAAAAAGACAAAACGGCATCTACAATCACTCCGCTGAAGCCATTTTCATTTGTATGTGCATCTTATTGTTGGAATACTGCAAGGCTCATAAATTAAAGGAATTCTAAAAAAAAGTTATCTTTTGTTCACATGTTTTTATTTGTGGCATGTGTCTCTTTGTCTATTGCTCTCTTCCCAATATTCTTCTTTTTTCTGTTCCTGCTTCTACCAGGGCCTTCTGTAGGCAAGCATCTGGAAATAAATTTTAGCCATAAGAGTTTTCAGAGATGATGAAGGGTGCAGTAAAATCTGTATCTTTGATCAGAAGGTCAATAGGTCCCTTTAATTCTGTACAGTTAATCTGACATTTTATTTGTTAAATGCCATCACAAATCCCACCAATGTAATATAGTCCTCTTGGCCACCTCCTATAAATTGGTTATCTCCTTTTTATGATTTAATGTCAAGGTTACCTTTTACAGCACTTATCATTTATAGCAAGTATTCTCAGTTTGCATAGATTCCTGTCATAGATAGTAAACATGAAATGTTGAATTTAAGCATATATTATGTCTCTTCCTGATCAAAGTCCACAAGGTTATTTCCTTCCTCAATTCACTTATTTGTATTAAAGCTGGCCTTTATAGCTCTATTTTAATCCGTACAGCTGCTGCCTAAACTTTAGTCTGTAAGCAATTCTTTTCTGAGGAAAATTGTCCTCTTCACCTGCAAATGGCATCTTGTGTGAAGTACTGTATATTCTATTAATGCGAAAGGAAGAAATGTCAAGTGACTATGTAGCCAGCATTTAGTGTTATTTCTGAAATGTGACCAAGTTGTCCAAGTCCATTTATAAACCTGTCAGGACTAGAAAAATAATTATAGAAATATTTTCTTTGGTCTGTCACAACTATGATGAACCATTCAGAAGGTTTTTTCTGTCATGGTAAAAGATTATAATGTAGAACCAGCCTTTTGAAAGACCCAGTGAGAAAGCCTCAGTTGAAACAATAAACTAAGTCATGGCAAAGTGTATAATTTTCCTGGCCTATTCCATGCATGTTTTAAAATGTATTATTTTTATATGAAATACAAAAATCCAGGATAAAAAGCTCCTGCAAATATATACTCTTTGTACATTAAACAGAAAGCCCTATAAATATATTTGTGTGGCTATGTAATTAAATTAATATATAAGCTGTTCACTTATATAAATTATGGTAGATAAGAGAATATGAAGAAATTAAGCAAACTAAGCATATAAATACATAAACTAGCTATTTATATTTCCTTTACCAAGTTGTACAGATTTTAGCCTTTTGCTTTCTAAATCATGTCCAGCACTCTGGCAGTAGCAGCCGAGCGAGGGAAGGAGAGGGACTGGAGAACGAAGCGGGCACGGCGGCAGCCAAAGCCGCCACTTATTCGCAACAGCCGAGGATGGAAGAGGCACCTCTTCTGTCCTCGGCTGTTGCAAAGAAGCAGTAGCTCTGGGTGTGCCACGCCCGCTTCATTCTCTTCGAGAGCTGCTTTGCACCTTGTTTGCAAGCCACTCCAAAGAGAGCTCAGAATGTGGCGGCGTTCTGGCTTCCGCTGTCCTATGGGGTCTGAGGTTGACCTGGTGACACAGGCACGTTTCGGGGCACCTAATCCTCTGACAAGCCCAGCCACACGATGGCCAGAGAGTGAGGGAGGGCGGCAAGGTCCTCCTAGGCAGCTGCTCCCCACTGCCCTCCCTGGAGTGGCTCGTTTCGCCTGCATAAATTCTTCACCTGCCAAGAGCCAAACCGACCGTAGCTGGGCTGCCCAACCCCAGGAACAGGCAAATTGAATGGCGGGCAAGGGGGGGCTGGCATCAGGCCAGGCGGTGACTGGCTCGGACTGAACCCAGCTTCCTGACTGGCAGAGAGAAAGAGGCCGGGAGGAGATGGTCATGTCAATAGCTCGGTCTCCCGCCATGTTCAAGCAGAGTTCCGGCGGGGCTTGAATCTGCATTGCAGGAAGACTCTGCTCTTGGGGTGCGTGCACTCCAGGCTTCCTCTGGAGACACCCCATCCAACCTTCCTACAATTGCCAGGGACAACTTTCTTGGTCTGCTGGTGCCCCTTTGCCTCTTCCCATGCCCGGGTGGGACACCTCAGGGCACCGTGATCCATCTTTTTTTTGACACTCCAGCCCCATATCCAGGTCGGAATGATGTGGGGTGGTGGTGGTCATCTCGGCTTTCCCTCCATTGCCCTTCCTGGCCGAAAAGCGCACCTTCTCACCTCTGACAGGCTTTCCCCGCAGTTGTAGCCAGAGCACCAGTGGTGGGTTCCTACCTATGCAGTCCGGTGCGTAGCTCCGATAGGGAGTGGCCAATTGTGCAATTTGCGCACGGCCGCTCCGGTGCCGTCTCTGTCGGTCCGTCGTGCGCGTCACCATCTTTTTGTGAGAATTTTGGGGCTTTTTTGCTTCTGCGCATGCGCGGAAGCAAAATCGTGCTGAAATTTCACAAGGGGATGCGTGCATGAGATTTTGGGGTGATTTTGCTTCCGCGCATGCACGGAAGCAAAATCTTGTCAAAATTGCATGCGCGCGTGTCCCCTTACGAGATTTCAGCGAGATTTTGCTTCTGCACATGCGCAGAAGCAAAATCGCATGAGGTGGCGTGTGTGCGTAGCGCACGCGCACACACAAAACATGGAGATGTGCGCGCAGCGCACCAGTATCGGTAAGTGAGCAACCTGCCCCTGCATAGCACCCAACTCCTGCTGGCATGCTGAGCCAGGCCGGCCAGGTCCCATCTGCGAGATGAATGTGCAGGAGAAAGGCTTCTCTCTGGAGCTTGGCGGCAGCTTCACTGAAGACACGCGAAGGCCCCCAGTCAAGAGGATGACCCTGTTTCTGCAGCCTGCCAGCCACGGCTTTTCAGCTGGAAAGAGCAATGGATGGAAAGCATGAAGCAGCTTTCTTCTCGCCGGCTGACCGGAGAACTTTTTGGCGTTTTTGTTGCCGAGCTCCTGGAGAGCCACACTCATGCTAGCCTGCATGAGTGTGGAGCCAGACAGGGGCAAGTCAGGCAGGCCAGGGGTGATGGCAATGGCAGAGTCTGGCACTCTGGGAGGACAAAGTTAGCACGCTCCCAGCCACACCCTGTGTTACCTCTGCTGGCTCATGGCAGTGGACTCAGCTGCAGCCCAGATGAGCTGAGGAACTGCGGGGAGCCTCCTGTGTGTTGCACCCTTTCTCTCACACCCTCTGGCCTTTGCCCATGCCTCCATGCTGTTTTCAGTTGCCCACCTCCTTGGCCGGCTGGTTGGTCTGGCCGGCGAGATCGCCAGCTCAAGTTTCAAGTCCTCATGGGTGACTCGGATTCCCAGGAAGCCTAATCCAACTCTTGGCATCCCCCCTGAAGCTTGCAATTCAGCCCTCGCCTTGCTGAGCTGCACGGATATGCGACCTGCCTGGTTGCACGGCCCTTCCCTCCAAGTCAGAGTGCACCGAGCCTTGCAGGGCAGGCAGCAAGGCCCTGCATTGCTGGTGAGTGGTAGCTGGGGTGCGGGAAGGATCGGTCAGGGAACCGGAGCTCTCTCTGTGCCATTGCAAGGAGAGTCATGCGCCAAAGCTCAGCGGGAGCCACCCAACCCCTTGCTTGCTCTGCTCCGGATCCAACTGCATTGAGGGATCACAGCCAAAGCCTGAGAGTGGATGCGCTTTTCTGGAGGTCTCTCCACTTCCCGGGCAGCATGCTTGCTGCCTGCCTTGCAAGGCTCGGTGTGCTCTGACTCGGAGCGATGGGCCTCATGGCTGTGGACACTGCTGCTGCTGCTGGGCCAACCAAGCAAGGATCCGTGTGGCCTGGCTGCTGCGCCAAGCCCAACCCTCCCCAATGCAGGACAGGGCAGTGGCAGAAGAACAGGGCGGCGGTAGGAGAGGGCAGTGGCGGCGGGAGGGTGCTTCGGGGGATGCTGGCCAGGGGTGGGAGGGGGCCACCAGCCTGGAAAGCTTCCCCCACGCAAAGGTGGCTGGGCTGCCCTCTACCACTCGTTCCCACAGCCTTCAGGAGACGCTGGCCCAGTGGGGAGGGAGGGTAGGCTAGCACAAATGTTTACTTGTGTGTAGGTAGGAGGAGGCAGTTATGTGGATGCATGTGGCGAAGGCGAGGCAGGGCAAGCATGCGGAGAAGCAAAAACCAGCAAAAAATAGGGGGGAAAGCTGAAAACAAGATGGCAATGCATGCGCAGTGCCGGAAACTCGGCTTCTGGACATGCACAGAAGAAAAAAAACCCGAATTTTTTTTAAAAAAATCCTCCCCCCAAAATTCAAAAAAAGAGATGGCGGCGCCCACAGACTGGCACTGACTGAACCGGTTCCGTGACATCATCGTGACATCACCAGCGGGTTGCTACCGGTTTGGGCGAACCGGTCCGAACCGGGAGGAACCCACCCCTGCTCTGAATCCAGCCAAAGCATTTACCCACAATATGAACAGTACCTCAATTTTTCAAGAAAGTAACAAATCAGAGAAGTTTGAAAGAAACATTTGAGAATGTAGCGCATGGAATGTACTTAAAATGTATATATAGATTTTTGATACGAAACAAACACCTTAATAACGCTGTTAAAGCATTGGACTATTTCCTGTTGTTGTTTGTAAATATGTGTACTTGTCTGTGTTTTGTGTGTTTTGTTTGTGTGTTTGTGTGTTTTGTTTGTGTCTTTTTTCTTATTGTAAAAATTTAATAAAGATTATTTTTTTTAAAAAAAGAGAATGTAGCGCATAAAGAAAGATTGAAGAAACCTTTCATTTTCAGAGTTTATTAAAAACAATAATATTGACAGTAACAAGGTAACAGCACAAGCAAATGCTCCAAATAATGTTTTAAATAATCCTCTCAATAATGTTAATCCTTCCTGCATTCCTTAGACAGGGCACTAGTATTCACATAATTATTGCAATTTTATGCATGGGAAAACTCTGGCAAAATGAGACAGAAGCCATGAGGTGGTTATATGTTTGCTTTTCATCTGTCTGATGGATTATGGCAGATCCTAATAATAAATTTATTTAGACTAGAAAAAGATTAACAGGAAATGGATTGATGCAACAATGGCTATCCTTAGCCCCAGATGCTCATGGTCCATTCAACTCCAACATCTTCCAATGGGTACCCTTTTGGTTTTATTTTATATTTTTTATATTGCCTTTATTATTTTTATAAATAACTCAGAGTGGAAAACATTCCCAAAACCCTTTCCTCATCCTATTTCCCCCACAAGAACAAACTTATGAGGTGGGTTGGGCTGAGAGAGCACTGCTAGCCCAAAGTCAGCCAGCTGGCTTTCATGCCTAAAGTGAGAGAAGAATTCACAATTTCTGGTTTCTAGCTAGGACTGCCTCTCAAAAATGATTCCAAGTTGTAATTGAGCCAAATTGTGCCCTTCTCCTAACAGTGGATATGCAGGTTGCAAATGCCCATCCATACATGCATTTTGCCCAACCTGCTTGAGACAGGGTGCTTTCCCACTCTCTTTCCATGATATTGCAAAGTTTCTCTTTCCTTACAATGTCAGCAAGCTGAACCATCAGTTCTTTGCTTCAAAGTTCACAAGAACGTAGGTTCAAAAGAATAACATTTTCTCTTATTTTAGCTTTAGAGTTACACTGGTGTCCTAAGAGAGAGGAGAAAAAGAGTTGGTATTAGTGTCAGAGGAGATAATATGGGAAGAGGGGGAGCTGGAAGGCATCCAATAGTAAATATGAGAAAGCAAAGGAACAGCATGGAAATTAGTGAGAACAACATCCCAGAAGGAAAAGGTCAGCATTGGTGGATTAGACCACACAGGAACAAACTAAAGAGGCTTGCATTCTCTGCATAGGTGGGAAGACTAAGAAGCTGGGGAACAACAGAATACCTTATGAAATCAGACTTGAAATTTTGGGACTTGAAAATTTAGAACTACGCCACTTTCAATCTGACCTAAGTGTAGCTCACAAAATTATCTGCCACAATGTCCTTCCTGTTAATAACTACTTCAGCTTCAACCGCAACAATACACGAGCTCACAATAGATACAAACTTAATGTAAACCACTCCAAACTTGATTGCAAAAAATTTGACTTCAACAACAGAGTGGTCAATGCCTGGAACACATTACCTGACTGAGTAGTTTCTTCCCCAAACCCCAAAAACTTTAACCTTAGATTATCTACCATCAACCTCACCCAATTCCTAAGAGGTCTGTAATGGGCATGCTTAAGCGCACAATCGTGCCTACCGTTCCTGTCCTAATGTACCCATATATTCATACTTCTTGTACTCATAATCATGCTTGTACTAATATATGTGTGTGTGTGTGTGTGTGTGTGTAACATTTTTTGCTGATAAATGAAAATAAAGGGAGACTATTATAGATCTATTTTGAGCTATTTTGCTCTCGTCAGATAGCCATACCCTTAGTGTGATTTGAACCTGGGCAGTCTGCTTGTAAGGCAGCAGTTTTAACCTCTAGGCCAGGTTCTCTTCCCTTTCAGCTCTTCACCAGGAAAGGGTTATATATGGGTTTTTTTTTTCTGTTGAGTCATCCTGGTGTATGGAAGGAAACATCACAGCTTCCTTTTGCCTTTCGGCCCCTCCTGGGGCCATCCAGGCAGTTTTTTATAGCCAACAAACTATATTGTCTGTATGTGTAACATTTTTTGCTGATAAATTATATATCAGTCAGAGTGTAAAATCCCCATGGAAGAGATACATATACATATACATATACATATACATATACATATACATATACATATACATATACATATACATATACATATACATATACATATACATATACATATACATATACATATACATATACATATACATATACATATACATATACATATACATATATATATATATATATATATATATATATATATATATATATATATATATATATATATGTCTTTGGGTATTCGGGTTTTCTCCCGCGTGGAATTGGAAGTGTCTTGGCGATGTTTCGATGAAGTCTCATTCATCATCTTCAGGCTGGTGTCTTCTGCTTCCTGCTTCTAGGAGCAAAAACCTCAGAAAACATATATACATACATACATACATACATACATACATACATACATACATACATACATATATATATATATATATATATATATATATATTCATTATTTTCATTTATCAGCAAAAAATGCTACACACACACACACACACACACACACATACATAATCATGTTTATACTTTATTTATACTTTGCTTGTAATCATATATGCTTGACAAATAAAAATAAATAAAAATAAATAAATAAAATAAAAACAACCAGTCAGGTCTTGCAGTGGCCAGAATGAAGACCAACCTAGCCCCATTGCCAACCGACTACAATTTCTGAAATCATCATAAAACTGCACTGTAGAATTCTCCCCAGTCTCCTCAAAGGGCTGTAATACTTTCACCCTGCCCACTCCAGGCCACGGAATGAATGCTGAGTGGCTGCTTGCAGGTTTCCCACAGCCTGAGCTTGAGAGAAGACAGATAATTATAGAGCATGAAGGTTAATAAGAAACCATAGAATTGTTTAATGCTATGAAAAAGATGCATCTGTAGCAGTTGTACAATCTTTTTTTTAAAATAAATATCTTTATTCGGTTTTTAAACTTTAAAAAAACATACATAATAACACACGACATCAAAGAGAAAAAAGAAAAAAAACGTTAAGAAAAGGGAGAAAAAGGGAAAAAGAAAAAGAAAATACAAACACTAATACACAAAAAACGGCATTTCATTTTAACAGCTATACCTTTGTGTAACTGAATCCAGTTTTGCAATCAATCTTATTACATTGGTTGCTTTTAACCTTTATCCCTTTTACTATTTACTTCAAACTAATCCAAAACGTATTTATACATATTTACATTATTTTTCATATTTATATTCTCAGATTATGTGCATCAATAATAATCGTTTTTATTGTTATGGAGAAGATGGTAAGGAAAGATTTCTCGGATCAAGTCTTCTTCTGTGTCCATAATTTTAGATTTTTATTTGATTGTAACCAGGAATACCATTTTGCCCATGTTTCATAGAAATCAGAGTTGTCTTTTTGATGAATGTCCATCGTTAACTTGTTCATTTCTGAGCATTCTAAAATTTTCCTAATTATCATATTTGAAGAAGGAATAATATCAGATTTCCAATTTTGAGCATATAATAGTCTAGCTGCGGTTGTTATTTGCAAAATTAAATATCTTTCTTCTTTAGTGAAGTTGTACAATCTTAATACTTTCAAGTGGTCAGGCAACAAGGTGAGGATTAGCAATTTCAAAATGTGATGTGCTAATTCCATAGATGTGCAACAAGGGCCAAAATAGGGCTGTGGGTGCTTCAGCAATGATTCAGACGTATTTCACACCTTCCATGACTTAAAGCAATCACTTGTTATTTTTTATTTTTAAAAAAAGAGCTGTTGTAAAAAAATCAACCTATTAAAGCAATTTTTTGCCATTAACATTTTTATTACGTTATAAAATAAAATAAAATACAAAATACAAAATAAAATGGGGAGGGGGGGGGAAGAAAAGTGAGGAAGGATTCAGAAAAAGAAAAAGAAGCATTGACTTCCGACTTCTTCTGTTGCAGTAAAATAAGGCATTAACATCAAATCACAATTTTTTGTTTTTTCATAAAAATATAAACTAGCCATTAAAGCAATTCTTTTTTTCTAGGCTTGTGCACAAGTGAGAAGAACAACACCTGAATTGCAGAGAGAAGTTGTACTCCTACAAGGTCTGAGACATTTCTTCAAAATAATGTTTGAGATATGCATTTTATATTACAAAATATAAAATTGAATGAAAGAAAAAATAAGCAAAGAATCATAAAGAGAAACAAGCCCCATTAAGTTTATTAAGCTTTAATGGGGCTTTTAAAGTTTTGGTTTATAAATTTTAATGTGTGACAATTTGTTCTAATCATCAAGCTATTAAAAAACTTTTCATTTGCCAGCTTGCAAACACCAGCCTTGCTGTTTAGCTGAGGGGGGACCCCTTTTTAGTTCTTGTTTACTATAGCTGCCCACAGATTTCTAATGACAAATTAGACTGATTTCCTCCAGACTAGGAGCCATAAAAAAAATAGTGCTTTGCACTGTCTCCATCGCCAAACCCTCTTCTATCTCAATCAAGAGACTAGCAAATGGGCTGTGCTTAAAGTCTGAGAAAAACTGAAGAAAGTGATTGGTGGAATTCCCCAGCTTAATTTCCTCTTCCATGCGACGTTTCATGTTGGCTGAAAAACAACCCCTCCCTAATGTGGGTGAAGGTTGGGCAAGAGCACCTGGTGCTTGAGATGGAGAGTTTGGCCACTGGAATAGGTCACACGGGTATCCAATCTTCCACTCACGGGTGGGTTCTGGTTTTCTTCACTGCCAGTTCGCTTAGGGACGTGCGCTTTGTGCCTGGTGCTTTTCCTGGCTTCTGTCTGTGAAATAGATCTTGCACTTCCTTTTCTGTGGTCACCAGGGGTTGTGAACCCAATGGGATGGGGTCAGTTGTAGGAGGTTTGGCTGCTTCCACTCCTATGTCTGTCAGGCTACTTCTAGAAATGGGTCTAGCACATCTGAGCATTAAACCTGTGCCAAAAGAGAGCTCAACAGACAAGCTGTCACAAAAAAAAAAAAAAATGCATGGAGCAATATAGGAAGTGCTCTTCCAACATATCAAGAAATTCAACTAAACTTGCATCCTGTAAATCCCATCATGTCCTGAATTGCTTAGCAAATGTGTTGAGGTCTGAATTTAACCTTACAGAAAGCTGTGTTGTCAAAATTTTGTTTACATTCATTTCATAAATACAGGCAGACAAATTTTGGTTCCCTCTAATCTTTGATCGCTTCAAATTTTGGCAATATTTTCTTTCTTTGAATTAAGCAGAGCTTATAAAAGTAAAACCATTGAAGTGAAAATTAAAACACGGATCACTTTCGAGGAGGAAATGAACTTTCCTGAGGCTTAACCATTTTCTCTGTTGAGAAGTTATGTACAAAACAGGATGCAAGCAATTTTATATTTGCCACAAACATTTATTTCTTGTGCTTTTACATTCTAAATCTATATTAGAAGGTGGATACCCTCCTACTGAGAAAAATAAATGTAGACTCTAAATAAATGTAAGCCATGTAGGCCACCTGTTAAGGAGTTATTGTGCTGTTAAGCACATACACAGCGAAATGTGTTGTAGTAATGGTGTTGCAGTTTGATATAAATGCTATTCAGTCAATAAACAGAATATCTTTAGTATGTACAAAATAGTTTTTACTTGAATAGTAGCAAAGTTAAATAGGAAGTCCAAGTCATACACAGTTATTCAGTCAATGCGAAGTTTCTTCTTCTTGCCTATCTTTGTTTTAACTCACAAACAAAGATCACTTAATTCTATACTATCACAGATAGTAACTCTTCTTCTTCACAGCAATTTCACACAGCCATAAAGTAATCTACTCACAGTAAAGCAGCACAGAGAGTCTTCAATCTGGAACACACCGTCAAACACCACTCACTAAACCACACTAAAACACCAACCATAAACCACCAACCACAAACCATCAACCACACTGAGCATGCTCTCTTGCTTGCTTATATAGTAATCATCCACAATGCATTTAAAGCAATATACACATAACAATGATTTGTGGCTTAATCATATATTAATACACCCAATCGTTTGAACAGGGTTCTAACACCACCTTTCAAGTAATTGTTCTAATTTCCATTATAAAGAGCTGTTATTGTTTCTCCTTTCCCATCTGGCAATATGTTTCTCCTATACATGCGGTCACTGCACCAGACGTTTTGCTGTTTTTATTCAGTTTTTATCTAATAAGACTACTACAGTTATTTGTTCTCCTGTGACCAATATTTCTTACAAATGTTTCATGACACACATGGTCAGAAAGAATATTTCTTTGGCATGACAGTAGGAAAAGATGAAGAACTTGGAGAAGTGGCACGGAAATCAATTTATCCAGTATATTTGCTGCCCTGTTTCTTTAGTAGTGCTAGACATCTTTTGCTGAGTTGAGGGCTACATTTGGCTTGGATCAACTTGCCAAGGATCAGGGTTCTAAAAAATACTGGATCGGAATAGGTTATAGAGTAAATGATGTTTACATTTTACTTTAATTTAAATCAAGATAATCAGCAGCATTGTGGGTCACAGTTGCCACCTACCCATTTTTACATTCTTTCCTGCAGATACCCCTGGTTATATTGATGATTCTCTGGTCCTCTATTTAATAATTTCTCCTACATTGGAACTAAGAGATGGGAATGCATATACTGTAGCACATAGATTCTAAGATTTGTATGTGACTAGCCTAAGATACCTGTTTTTTCTAGACCAAAAACAAATGGGCAGTTGTATATAATTTTTCCAAACGCTTCAGTGAAATGACAGGTATACTAGCATAGAAAGCTATGGTGCCTATTATTATGGCATCACTATGTTACTATCTATAGTGTCACTAGATTAAAAAGAAGTTGCCACAGGTCCTGCTGAGAAGAAACTTGGTGTTTTGTTCATAACAGGATGTCTGCTGCCAGGAATACAGTTCAGCTGGTGTTCATCCTTCCTTGGGAGAAAATAAATAATCCATGGGGTTTTGGACAGGGGATGATTTTACTGTGTAGAAGAAGAAAGTGGTCATTTTTAGCTTTATCATTTCAAATGCCCGGCACTGTATTTTGCAGACTAGAAACTCCAGCCATGGCCTTTCTAGTGTTGGCTACTATACAACATTGTGCATTCCGCAAAACTCTATAGAAGAAAGAGATCTGGCATTTAGAGTAAGTGTGCTGAGCTCTTCAAGTCTAAAACACTGGAAGAGATCCAGTAGTGGGTTTTGCTTACCTTTGTTACTGCTTTGGGAACTGAAGTGTGTGTGCGCGTGCGCAACACTTCTGCGCATGCACAGAACCTTCTGTGCATGTGCAAAGCGTTTTTTATGACTTCCGGGCGGGTGGGCGGAGCCTCCCGTCGCCACCGCTACCGGTTCGCCCAATCCGGGGCGAACTGGTAGCAACCCACCACTGAAGAGATCTCTCGACAATGAATATGTTTAAAAGAAATACATGCAAATGTTCTGTTTATCTCAGTCCAATCTGGTGACTTTGTTTCAGATTAAATATATATTTAGAGTAATGATGCCAGACCAGAAATCTGTATTTAAAAACAGATAGATAAAATGAAGTCAATCCACTCATCTTTGCCCCTCACCCAGGATAATCACATGGGACAGGTAGTCCTCGACTTATAACAGTTCGTTTAGTGACCATTTGAAGATGCAACGGCATTGAAAAAAGTGACTTATGACCATTTTTCACACTTATGACCATTGCAGCATCCCCATGGCCATGTGATTTACATTCGGATGCTTGACAACTGGTTCACATTTATGATGGTTGCAGTGCCTGTGATCACATGATCACCTTTTGTAACCTTCTGACAAGCAAAGTCAGTAGGAAAAGAAACCAGATTAGAACTAGAACTTTATTTCATTTTTTTCTTTGTTCCTTCTCACAAAAATTATTTAAAGCTTTAAATGAACCTATTTTGTCAATCCAATATTAAAAAATTATCCAGGTCACTCTGAGTTTGTAATTTGTATACCCATTTTAATTAGGATGTCAACCAGCTTCTTTTGTATGTCCGGAGTAGCATCTTTTTCCATATCCTTCTTGCAGCCTGTCATTTTTAAAATTCATTTTCAGTTCAGTCTGTCTTATTAGCTATAACTTGTTCCTTTTTTGTCATATCTTTTAAACAAAGTCTATTTCTACTTCCCCATCTGAATGTGACCCATAATTATCCCACTTGAGGATTTTCAAGTTTTTTTGATCATGCTAAATAGACAATGACATGAACAATCCAATTTACTCACCTACTCATGAAGTTATTTGTTATCAATTATTTAGAGAGCCAATGTGATATAGTGGTTAAAATACTGAAGTCACTGCAAGGCAATTGGAGCCACTGAAGTTCACTGAGATACTTCTTGGGCAGTTACACAAATCAATCAGGAAATAAACATTAGGCAAGTTATTTTCTGTGTAACCCTCCTTAAATAGATTCACACATTATTTCTTTACTCAACACATAATTAAACTACAATTTTCTGTCCTCAGATGTGGTGATGGTTAGCATTTTAGATGATTTTAAAAGACGCTTGAGCAAATTTATGGGGATCAGCTTACTTGCCTTAACAGCTGTTGTCCCTGGAGTCATATCTTAAATATTAACTACTAGGGAACAACAGTAAGACAGAGCTATTGTTTCCTTGTTTATTTTGTGCACTTTCTTAATGACCCTGGTTATCCATTATGTGATACAGCATACTTGGACAAGGATTTGCAATCTACTGGACATCTAAATAGGGAAACAGTTCAGTTGAATGTCAGCCCTTGTTTGAAAGTTGACAAGAATAGGGAGGGTTTGGATGAATGTGAATTGATTCTGGTTTGTCTTGTGAAAACTTAAGCCCTAGATGCTGAAGTACACTCAGGAAATTCAATGGTGTTCCTCAAGAAAAATATTGTTTTACAGAATGGACTGAGATTTTTGTTAGCACTGTACAGTATGTGTTTCAAACATGATTCAGGAGAAGGATCCTACAAGCTCTGCACCTCTACAGTATTGATTAAAATAGCCTGACTTTTTTCAAAGTTTTGCATATCCCTGAAGAAAATATACTATATAATGCTTTAAGGACTCTATTTATTAAAGTTAATGTATTCCTAGAAGAGTTACCTCTTTCTTCCAGGCTTCCTTAGAAGCCTGAAAAACAGCAGGTGCTTTAAATAATGGTAGAGAAATGTGTTTGAGTGAAGTCTAAAACAATTTCTAGGAATTATTTTTGAAGCATGGACTTCACTCAACCTATGATTTATGGCAGCGTTTCTCAACCTGGGGGCCGTGACCCTTTTGGGGGTTGAACGACCCTTTCACAGGGGTTGGGAGACTTCACCCGGACACTGCCATTTGGGTTCTTTTACTCTCTGTGCATGCGCAGAACGCTTTGCGCATGCGCAGAGGGTAAAAGAACCCAAATGGCGGTGGCACGGTGGTGGGCACGGCGGTGGGCACGGCGGTGGGCGCGGCGGCAGGGCGGGTCATGGTGGAGGTGCGGGGGCGGGACGTGGGTCGCGGCATTAGGAAGGTTGAGAACCACTGATTTATGGGATCCCTATTGCTTCACAGAGAAACTCTTGCAAAAAAAAAGTCTGAAATGTCATAAAGCTGGGCAAGGATAAATAGAGCATTGTGAAAATATAGAATTTTTGTAGAGACAACACAACAAATTCTTGGTTTGCAACTGAGTCCAATTTTAAAGCGCTAAACTTAAAAATCTTATCAGTTATGTGCTATAATTGAGACCTAAGTAGAGACTACCTTTAGAATATTTCTTGTTTTGGTTTCTGCTGTGCAAGAAGAAAATGAAATCAATGACACATTCACCTTGCTTAATGATTTATCACCATGCTTGTAGATGAGAACCATTTTATTAACTCTAGCTTGGCAAACTAACTTTCTTAGATTCCTGCCTTCCCTTCATTATAGTTATCAGCTTTAATTAATACATTCTGCAACAGTAATAGCATTCATTACAGAATTATTGATCTTACTGTAAGTTAAGTCTTAGATACTAAACCATGGTCTCACACAGTGCTGATTCCTAAGTTGTTGAGGAGACAAGAGGTTGATATAATTAAAAGAATTCCACTGTGTTTATGTTGGATAGATTTATAGGTTCATGAATATTGTAAGCAACCTGACAGCCTGGAACAATGCAAATCTTTATCATTGTTTTTTTCAGATGTCTGGCTTAAACAAGAGAAATGTTGTTCCATTTTGTTTGTTTCTTTAATCAACATTCCAAAAATTTGAAGTGTTGAATATTTTAACTCAAATGACTCTACTTTAAGATACAGGTAGTCCTTGGCTTACCACCACAATTGGGACCAGATTTTTTTTTTTTTTTTTTTGCTATGCAAGGTGATTTTTAAGTGAGTCTGTTTAACTGATTTTTTTGCTATGTTTTTAAACAAATCACTGCAGTTGTGAATGAATCACAGAGTCATTAAGTGAATTCAGTTTCCCCCATTGATTGTTGGAAGTCAGGTGGGAAGGTTGCAAATGGCAATCACATAACCCTGGGATGCTGCAACCTTTGTAAATACAAGCTGGTTGCCAAGCAACCAATCACATGATCACATGACCATGGGGACCACGGTTGGTGGCAAGTGCCAGCACCAATTTTAAGTACCCCCTTTCAATGCTGTTGTAACATCAAATGATTGTTAAATGAATTGATATAAATCAAAGACTACCTGTACATATAAAGAGAAGGTGTTCCAGAAGAAATCCCTTATTTTTTCATATGCAATTACTCCCTAGTAATTGTAAAAGTAATATCTGGTTTGATCCTAGTTAGAGGCAGATGTAGGGTCTCCTACTTGGACAGGGGGTTGGACTAGATGACCTGCAAGGTCCCTTCCAACTCTCTTAATCTGTTAAATAAATCTAGGATCTGCAGTTCACAGTATAAATGGGCAACAGCAGGTTGAGATAAACTATTGTATATCTACATAGGGAAATCTCCTTCCCTCACCGTCTCCCACCTGCAGAGAGGTTGGTTAATAGAGAACCCTCTTCTCTCAGTTGAAAGTTTGTATTTAGCTAAAGAAAGCAGTACATTATGCCTGATCATTTCATTTATTAAGCAAGGTGAATGTGTCCTTGATTTCCATTTCTTCCTACACAACAGAAACTAAGAAAGAAATATCCTCAAGGTAGGCCGTGCTATAGATTTCCAGTACAGAAGTGATCGATTTTTAAGTTTAGGTTTAAAATTGCTGAGCTTGTAGTTGCTTACCATATCAACTGACGTTCTGCTCAATTAACATTGCAGCTATAAGAAGCGGTCACACAGAGGAAGGGATCCTTTGTTTATTGATGGGTGGAATCTCTGGTATCCTGAAAGGAATGTTTTCCTGAATGGTCTGCCACTTTTGACCATTCCCAGCCACTTTGCCAAGTTTGTTATCTTTTGTTGTAGAGTAATTTCTCACCTTTTGCCCTGGAAATGGCTGTGAGATTGGGACTTGAGGAACAAGGGAAGATTGTATAGGGGAAGTTTTGACTTCCTTTCCACAAGAAGACAACTACATGGATGTGTTATGGAAGTGGATTTGATTCAGAGTTATTCTCATTAATCTTTAATCCCTGAACTTCTGTAGCTTTCATAATCCAAGGGGTCCTTCACAGCCTTCAGATAGGAACTTGATAGTGCCTGGTTTGGCCTGAGAGGCCCTTACCTCTGTGATGAATCTACCTTCAGCAAATTCAGCAGATTCTTTTCAATAATGCTCTACTTCGTTGAAATTAGAACTCTGATAGCATCTTTTCAAATTAATAAATTTTATTTTCAAAATGTGAAAGCTGAAAAGATGCTGCCAGGTTTCCCCCCCCCCCCCTGATTTTTGGTATCAGCATGGTTCTCTTCATTCTCCTACAATGTCTTTTTTGAAATTTGTTTCCTGGGAAAAGTATTGCTCTGGATTAGTAACTTTTAAAAGGATTTTGTTCTAAGTAATTTTCAGTTAATTATTCATACTGGCACTACGTTTTAATGGTTAGCAGTCTATCTTTACACCTTCTTTTTCATTAATTATTGCTTGTTTATAATCTTCTTAGTTAATATTTACATTAAATAATCGACCTGTCATTTGAAGAATTTATCACCTGCCTTCATAAACATTTCCAAAGTAGCCTACAAAATTTAAACATACTTTTATTAAAGTTTGTATATTTGTGTTTATCTGTACTAGGTGGAGAGAAGAAAGAGAAAATGACTAAGAGTAAAACTATCAATACTTGTAGATGAAATGGTAGTAAGTATTATCAACTTTGTCTTCTCTGAGACATGGGATGAAGTGATGAGATCTGGGGGAATGCACTCTTCAAGGAATTTTCAAACTGGAAATGAGGACCAAACAAGAAATTCCACCAAATTTTTGGTATTTTACTTTATTGGATGTAAAAACTGGCTTTAGTGTCACAAAAAGCAATACTATATTATAGACTATTGGAAGAACTATAGAAAGCTGCTTTGTAGACAGAAGTGTGGAAAATATTTTTCTGAGGGCTTCCCCATGTCATTTTGCTGCCTGAGACTGAGCTACTAAATGAAACAAACAAAATGTTAAAAAGTTATGATATTTATGTAGTTGCTTACCAAGCACATCTAAATTATATTAAAGTAATCAAAATATCTTTACAATCCCCAATGCATGTCACAACCTTTGAGCACCCCTAATGTTTGGAAATTGAAAGTTGAAAAATTTGACACAGTCAGTCAAGGTGTTGTGGCTTGCCCGTGTCCTGCGCAGCTGGCATGGCTAGCTCAGGAATTCTGGGAGTTGAAGTCCACAGGTCCTCAAAGAGCCATAGTTTGCCCACCCATGATCTAGAGGACCAAGAGCCGACTGTGGCGCGGCACTATCATCCCATGCACTTGGCACCTGAGTCTGATAGCGAGGAGGACTCAGTGCCAGAGGAGGAAAACCAGGTGATAATAGTTCAAAAAAAAGGGTGCCCAGGATGAGATGGATCTTTAAGAATGTTTTGAACTTTCTTAAGGCAGCGGGAACTATAAAGCTCTTCCAAAGAGGGGAGAAGGCAACCAATGATCCTCTGGGCAATGACATTAACCCTCTGGAGTGCTGTCCTATATGCCACTATGCAATTAGCAAACCATCCATGCATAGAGTAAATCCTGTTCGGTGCTCACTATACATTACCACTACTTTTCATTGTCTATCATTGAATAAGGCAGATTGAGGCTGTTGCAAAAAGATGTCTAGAAGCAATAGGAAGCTCACATTTATTCAAGGATATACTGTAATTATTCATAACCTTTTCAACATAAAACTAATCTGAGGCATGGAACAATTACTCTGTGGTTGCTCCAGGCCTCTAACTCATAAACTAGCCCGTTTTACTGAACTATGGCCAGAAAATTTATCCAAAGGATGTCACTATCCATAATATGTAATATATCCAGACTCACTCTCAAAACCTCTACCTGCAGGGTTAAAACCACAAATCCACTGACAAAGGTAATTACTCCCCAAGCCAAATCCTACAAGCACAAGAGCACAAGAGACAAAGAGTCTTATGGGGCTTTGAACAAAAGAAAAAAAACATCTCTATTGCACAAGAATTAAATAGAAAGAACGCTATTCACGCACTACAGGTATCAATCACCATTCTACAGTATGTCACATACAACAAGTTATTTTCTTTATAATGATTTCCTTTATTCATTTTTGTCCTGCTCCTTGGGATAATAGTCCCAGCAAGTGGGAGCATTTGGGTGACCTTTGTCTGGGCTCAGAAGCAGAGTGAAGCTGTGACAGGCCTACTTAGGTATTAATGAGAGGGCATCCAGACAATATCAGGGCTGCAAGCTAGACTGGGAAATAAAAAATAAAAAAATCCCTGCAAAAGATCTACTTTATTGCTGCAGTAATGTTAAGAGACAATACATATTTTATGCTATGCATCTGATGAAGTCAACCTTAGGCCACAGAAAGTTTTTACTTATTACAATAAATTATTATGATCCCCCAAATGCTCTGCAGGACAGATTATTTTCAATGCTTTTCTGAAGGGTGAAAGGGTCAGGCTAGCGTGAACTTGGGGTTGATGGGTAAGAAGGAAGTGCCATGGAGCTCATCCTGGTCCTCCTCCCCTCCCCAATTCTGTCAGGGAGAATTCATACAGCAGCTGCACCCTGTAGAGAGGACAGATTTAACTTGGAGTAAATGTTCCCAAAGATAACACAGGCTAGAACCACTAGCATCAAATGCCATAATAAAAGTGTTATTCTTGAACAAAGAATTGTTTGTTGTGTTTGCTAACAAACCCTTCTGAAAAGGACAGACACAGATGTTAGAAGGATATATATATATATATATATATATATATATATATATATATATATATATATATATATATATATATATATATATATATATATATATATATATATATATATATATATATATATATATATATTTGACGCTGCCTTTTCCTGTCAACTTGATTTGACTTACAGATTAATTCTAGGCTTGTGCATGCTTCAAAAATTCTTCAGAAGAATTGTTTTAGCCGTTATACAAGCTCAGCACTTCTCTGGCATTCCTTGAAGGAATCTGACCCTTTCAGATTTAAAGGAGCCTTAAGGGACTTGCTGCTGTGGAAGTTGCCTTAACCTCAATAAGTGACATCTTTTTCATTTGAAGAGCTTTTCATTAGCGCTTTCTATGGCTTAGCTGGTAGCTGGGAAATCGTAAGATGTGCATCAATTCAGATGTCTAGAAAGAGTGCTATCTTCTTTGTTGAAAGGAAGACTAAATGAGAAAGGGAAAAAAAAGTAGGGCTATCAAATTCAACTTTTAGTCCAGATAAGCATTAAGAGATGGCAGCACAAAGGATAGTTGTCCAAAGTTTTGCTACCCAAAGCTGTAGAACTAAAGAAAGCCATGGCAGTTAATAGACACAGATAGAAGAGTTGACCCATTTCATGTTTGGCATTCTCACCATCCCCTGCTAACTCTAGCTTCATATGATGGTATATAGTCAACTATGTTGTCAACAAGGAATACAATTACAAACACATTCCCCACAAAGATTAACAAATCAAATGTTGTGCATCACCCAGAGACACTTTTGATGAGATGGGTGCCTGTACAAATTTGATTAATAAATAAAATAAATAATTAAATAGTTTGCCCACATTTTGCTGTCTTATTTTAAAGCACATCTAAATTAGTAGCTGTCATCACATCATGTGGCTATGCAGAAGAAATCTGGGAAGTCAGATTTCAAAATGAGTGGAAGAAAATCTACTTCAAATTGCTGGTTGTTTATCCAAAGCAGTTGGCAGATCTGTGGCCCTATTCAGGCATGAAATTAAACGTGATGGAGATGTGCTTATGTTCCTGCATCTGGACAATTTTAGAAGATATTTTAAGGGTAAGTATCAAATAGAAATTTAATATAGAAATAAATACTATATAATATATAAGAAGGTGGATTTAAAAGGTGAATTACTCTTTTCCTCCCCTGCTCTGGATAGCCATTATAATTTCATTGTTTTGCACTGTCTGAAATAATGCATTAAATATTTGCCTAAACAAAGAATACTGCAAGGATAACCCTGGATCATATTTCAACTTCTATTTTAAGAATGATACTCTAACCCAGCAGTTCCCAACCTGGGGGTCGCGTCCCCTTTTGGGGTCGAACGACCATTTCCCAGGGGTCGCCCCGGCATCCTCAGCTGCCCCCCCACTGCCACAAGCCTGGCCATATCGCGCCCCATACCCCGCGTCCCCACCGCGCCCCACCCCACCGGTGCCATTTGGGTTCTTTTACCCTCTGCGCATGCACAAAGCGTTCTGAGCATGCGCAGAGGGTAAAAGAACCCAAATGGCAGCGTCTGGGCGAGGTCTCCAGATCCGGGTGAGGTCTCCGCTCGCTTTGTGTGTTGCCTCTTTGAGATTTTTGAGCCCCATCGTGAAAGGCGTGTGCGACTTCGGCAGGGCCGGGACAGACGGCTGCCCGGAGAGAGCCACCCCCATCGCAGAGTCTCTCCCGTCTACCTGTAGCGTTCGGGGTGAAGGGTATGGCTCTCTCCGGGCAGCCGCCTGTCCCGGCCCTGCTGAAGTTGTGCACGCCTTTCGCAGGGGTGAAATGCTCCCGGTTTGCTCTTGCCTGTCGGTCGTCGCAGAGCCGATGGAGTCGGTGGTGGTCGCGGCATGGGGCTTCCCCCGCCCGCTTCCCCCACCCGCCTGGACGCCGCCATTTGGGTTCTTTTGCCCTCTGCACATGCGCAGAATGCTTTGCGCATGTGCAGAGGGTAAAAGAACCCAAATGGCGGAGTGGGTCGCGGTGGGGTCACGGGGGCGGGTTGTGGGTCGCGGCATTAGGAAGGTTGGGAACTGCTGCTCTAACCAATGTCCATGGATGAAAATTGGGATTCATCGAATGAGAAATACAACTGAAAGAAGAACAAAGGCCCTTAAGGTATGTAAGAAAGGAAAAATAGAAGATAAACAAAGGATGACATAATTAAATAACTAATGTAACTGCAGTACAAAAAGAAGAAATGTGTTAATTAGGAATACCAATTTTTCTCATTGCATGAAAAATTGTATAATTATACCCCCCACACACACACACACATGCATACACCCCTTCTTTTGAATTTGGATTTCCAAGCGGCTGCCTTTAGATTTCTGTTAGAATTTACTGAAAACTTTTCTGTCTTTTTTCACATGTCTGGGGACTTGATTAAGAAAAGGAAAGGAAATCCCTTTCCAGGAAAGTATTTTGCTTACAACTCCACTACTAGAGAGAAAGAAGAGGAAGAATCACAGATAAGACTTTTTGGGTGTTAAGATATGAAAGCTGTGTAAAGTATGCAAGAGGGGTGGTATTTGAATCACTTTTGATAGTCAACGTTGCTGAATCTCGGTCACTGTCAACCCTTTAAATGGTAATAAAGGATGACATAGCTGCAGAGATGGGTAAATTGTAGTCCTTCAGCTATTCCTGAACAAGAACTCCCAGCATTTGTCACTACAGATTATGCTGGTCGGGACTGCTGGGAATTACAGTTATTAGGAGAGGTGCATATTCTCCACTCCAATTCAGAGTTTATAGGTTAGATCAGTGTTTCTCAACCTTGGCAGTTTGAAGATGTGTGGACTTCAACTCCCAGAATTCCACAGCTAGCAACGCTGGCTGGGGAATTCTGGGAGTTGAAGTCCACACATCTTCAAACTGCCAAGGTTGAGAAACACTGGGTTAGATAGTTGAATCTTAAATAGTCAGCTGTGGAGAGAGAAGGATGCTTGAAGACATTGGGCCTCCCTCCACTGCTAAGCCAAAATGCTCACCCATTCTTGAATAGGCGGGGAAATTGAGCAATCATGAAATTTCTCTCTCTATTGCTGTATCTTGCCTTTAATGCCTCTGTTTGAAACCATCACAGCCACCTGGCTGACTTCCCTATAAAACACAGTAAGGATGATAAAGTCTGTCAGGTTTTGTACATTTCAGGTTTCAGCGAAGTCAGCATGAGTGGAGGGAAGAAAATGGTACCCAATGCAACTAAGGATGACAGAATAACAGAGTTGGAAGGGACCTTGGAGGTCTTCTAGTCCAACCTCTGCTCAAGCAGGAGTCCCTAAACCATTCCAGACAAGTGTCCGTCTAACTATGGATTGACTTGCTCATGGGTTTGAAATGAAATGGAGGCAACATCTTGGGATGTGACAAGGACAAAAATGTTGCCAAGGCATGTTTGTGTTTGCAAGAGGGTTGAAGTAGGGAAAGGCCCAGGTCAATAACATTTCTTTGATCAGCACAGCAGTAAGTATCTCATATGAACAGGAGTTGGGGTGGAGGGAAAGAGCCAAAGATTTGTTACATCATATTTCTGTCACTATACACTTCACTGAAGCACAGCTTGCTGCTGGCATTTCCTGATTGTTTCTAATCCATTCTCAGTGGTGCAAAAAAGCAAGCAATCTTAGCAGACTGCAATTTGCAGACATAGTAATGTTTCTGTTGAGAAGGCAGAAAGAAATGTCTTTTTGTCAGTGCAAAGATGTGGACAATAAATAATTGTTGCATGGCATGACATGACATAATTTCTAGAGTACTCTACATTTGCAATTTTCCTCCTCCTCTTCTCCTTTACTGCCTTCTTTCGTTCTGGAATTCACAGGAATTTCAGTACATTTCCCTATATAAACTGTTTATTTTCCATTTCAAATAACAGTTCTCTTCAGTGGATGGGAAATTAACAGCCTTTGACTTTCCTTTAGATATGGATTTGCTTGTTTACTTGGGGAACCCTTCAGTAAAATTCTTTATAAGCAAGAAAAGTTTGTTATTCTTTCTTATGAGAGCAATTTTAATTATAAATTGATTTGTGTCTTGATTTGACAAATGTTTGAACAATGGATTCATCACAGCACTGCTAAAATGCATTTTTACCCAGTAAATCCATATTCTCTCTCAGCACCAGGAAGGCAATAGCAGATAAGTTCTGAAAAACATTGCTAAAGAAACTACAAGGATTTGTCCATGTAGTCACCAGGAATTAAAAATGAAGGAATAAATTTAGTAGCAAGAATAGCATCTATTTAACCATACAACATTTACTTGTTCAAATTCTGAGTGAAATAAGGCCCAGCAAATGTTTCACGTTTTGCATTAACAGTTCTTCAAATTTAGTCAAGTCTCTAAGACAGTGTTTCCCAACCTTGGCAACTTGAAGATATCTGGACTTCAACTCCCAGAACTCCCAGAATTCCCCAGCCAGCATTCGCTGGCTGGGGAATTCTGGGAGTTGAAGTCCAGATATCTTCAAGTTGCCAAGGTTGGGAAACACTGCTCTAAGAGGTCCTTCTTGTTTGTTCAGATCTTTTAAAACTATATAAAAATGCTGAAACCAGGCCGATGGTTTTAATATACAGTTTTGAAGAAGGAATCTCAATATATTTCTTCTTCTTAAGAGTGGAGTGGAGTGGAGTGGAGTGGAGTGGAGTGGAGTGGAGTGGAGTGGAGTGGAGTGGAGTGGAGTGGAGTAGAGTAGAGTAGAGTAGAGTAGAGTAGAGTAGAGTAGAGTAGAGTAGAGTAGAGTAGAGTAGAGTAGAGTAGAGTAGAGTAGAGTAGAGTAGAGTAGAGTAGAGTAGAGTAGAGTAGAATTCTTTATTGGCCAAGTGTGATTGGACACACAAGGAATTTGTCTTTGGTGCATATACACTCAGTGTACATAAAAGAAAAGATACATTTGTCAAGAATCATAATAACAACAACAAAGTTGGAAGGGACCTTGGAGGTCTTCTAGTCTAACCCCCTGCCTAGGCAGGAAACCCTACACTACTTCAGACAAATGGTTATCCAACATCTTCTTAAAAACTTCCAGTGTTGGAGCATTCACAACTTCTGGAGGCAAGCTGTTCCACTGATTAATTGTCCTAACTGTCAGGAAATTTCTTCTTAGTTCTAAGTTACTTCTCTCCTTGTTTAGTTTCCACCCATTACTTCTTGTTCTACCTTCAGGTGCTTTGGAGAATAGTTTGACTCCCTCTTCTTTGTGGCAACCCCTGAGATATTGGAACACTGCTATCATGTCTCCCCTGATCCTTCTTTTCATTAAACTAGACATACCCAGTTCCTGCAACCGTTCTTTATATGTTTTAGCCTCCAGTCCCCTAATCATCTTTGTTGCTCTTCTCTGCACTCTTTCTAGAGTCTCAACATCCTTTTTACATCGTGGCGACCAAAACTGAATGCAGTATTCCAAGTGTGGCCTTACCAAGGCATTATAAAGTGGTATTAACACTTCGCGTGATCTTGATTATATCCCTCTGTTAATGCAGCCTAGAACTGTGTTGGCTTTTTTGGCAGCTGCTGCACACTGCTGGCTCATATTTAAATGGTTGTCCACTAGGACTCCAAGATCCCTCTCACAGTTACTACTGTTGAGCAAGGTACCACATATACTGTACCTGTGCATTTTGTTTTTCTTGCCTAAATGTAGAACCTTACTTTTTTCACCATTGAATTTCATTTTGTTTGATAGCGCCCAATGCTCAAGTCTGTCAAGATCCTTCTGTATCTTGAGCCTATCTTCTGGAGAGTTGGCTATTCCTGCCAGTTTGGTGTCATCTGCAAATTTGATGAGTTCCCCATCTATTCCCTCGTCCAAGTCATTGATAAAGATGTTGAAGAGTACTGGGCCTAAAACAGAGCCTTGGGGTACTCACTGCAAACTTCCCTCCATGTAGATGCAGTTCCATTGAGCACTACACGTTGAGTGCGGTTGGTTAGCCAGTTTTGAATCCATCTGATGGTGTTGCTGTCCATCCCACATTTTTCTACTTTATCTAGAAGTAGGTTATGGTCTACTTTATCAAATGCCTTACTGAAGTCCAATTAAACCACATCGACAGCATTCCTCTGGTCCACTAATTTTGTCACTTTGTCAAAGAATGTAATAAGATTAGTCTGGCATGATCTGTTTTTGACAAACCCATGTTGGCTTTTGGTTATTACTTTGTTTGCTTCTAGGTGTTCATTGATTCGTTGCTTGATTATCTTTTCCAGAATAATGATTGTCATAGGGTACAAATAAGCAATCAGGAAACAATCAATATTAATATAAATCGTAAGGATACAAGCAACAAGTTACAGTCATACAGTCATAAGTGGGAGGAGATGGGTGATAGGAACGATGAGAAGACTAATAGTAATAGTAATGTAGCCTTAGTGAATAGTTTGACAGTGGTGAAGGAATTATTTCTTTAGCAGAGTGATGGCGTTTGGGGAAAAATTGTTCTTGTGTCTAGTTGTCTTGGTGTGCAGTGCTCTATAGTGTCGTTTTGAGGGTAGGAGTTGAAACAATTTATGTCCAGGATGCGAGGGGTCAGTAAATATTTTCACGGCCCTCTTTTTGACTCGTGCAGTATACAGGTCCTCAATGGAAGGCAGGTTGGCAGTAATTGTTTTTTCTGCAGTTCTGATTATCCTGTGAAGTCTGTGTCTGTCTTGTTGGGTTGCAGAACCAAACCAGACAGTTATAGAGGTGCAGATGACAGATTCAATAATTCCTCTGTAGAACTGTATCAGCAGCTCCTTGGGCAGCAGCTCCTTGGGATACAGCTGAGTTGGCGCAGAAAGAACATTCTTTGTTGTGCTTTTTTGATGATGTTTTTGATATTAGGTGACCATTTTAGGTCTTGAGATATGATAGAACCTATAAATTTGAAGGTCTCTGCTGTTGATACTGTGTGGTCTAGCATTGTAAGAGGTGGTAAAATGGGAGGGTTTCTCCTAAAGTCTACCACCATTTTGAGTGTGTTCAGTTCCAGATTGTTCCGGTCGCACCACGAGACTAGTTGTTCAACCTCCCATCTGTATGTGGTTTCATCATTGTCTCGAATGAGACCAATCACTGTTGTACCATCTGCAAACTTCAGTAGTTTAACAGATGGATCATTTGAGATGCAGTCATTGGTATATATAGAGAAGAGAAGTGGTGAGAGCACATAGCCTTGGGGGGGCCCTGTGCTAATTGTACAGGTATCTGATGTGATTTTGACTAGCTTCACCTGCTGCTTCCTGTCTGTTAGGAAGCTTGTGATCCGCTTACAAGTGTGTTCAGGTACCGCTAGCTGATTTAGTTTAGTTAGAAGAATGTCCGGTATGATGGTATTGAATGCTGCATTAAAGTCTACAAAGAGGACCCTTGCGTAGGTCTTTGAAGATTCAAGATGCTATAGGATGTAGTGCAGAGCCATATTAACAGCATCATCTGTCAATCCATTTGCTCGGTATGCAAATTGCAGAGGGTCTAACAGTGGATCCGTGATGGTTTTCAAGTGGGACATCACTAGCCTTTCAAAGATTTTCATAACTACCGATGTTAGAGCAACTGGTCTGTAGTCATTCAGTTCCCTGATGGAGGGCTTCTTCGGCACTGGAATGATAGTGGAGCATTTGATGCAAGAAAGAACATGGCATATCTCTAGTGATTTGTTGAAGATTTGGGTGAAGATTGGGGCCAATTGGTCAGCACAGACTTTTAAGCAAGAAGGACTTATCTTGTCTGGGCCTGGTGCTTTTCCTGGCTTCTGTCTGTTAAATAGATCTTGCACTTCCTTTTCTGTGATCACCAGGGGTTGTGAACCCAATGGGATGGGGTCAGTTGTAGGAGGTTTGGCTGTTGTTGGTGTGTCTGGGATGGAGGTTGTGGAGATAGGTGGCTGTAGTTTCCTTTCAAATCTGCAGTAGAATACGTTCAGGTCATCTGACAATAATTAATTCTTTTGTATTCTAACACTAAATTTGACAAGCAGCAGAGCTTTAATCAGAGAAATCAATAGAGAAAGGGGAAGAGAAAAGAAAAAAAATCAATGATGAAGAAAAAGCCATAAGCTAGTGTTTCTCAACCTTGGCAACATGACGATGTGTGAACTTCAACTCTCAGAATTCCCCAGGTAGCATTTCAAGGTGCCAAGGTTAAGAAACACTATCATAGAGAGTAGGAGAAATCTCCAGAGAGAAGGAGAAAGCAAAATATTTTAGAAGCAACCCAAGTGGTCTCTCAGAAGGATTTGGAACAAAATCATACATGTGCTTCTTTATTTTGGGACCCATCATTCCCTTCATGATAGATAACTGGTGGTTATCTATCCATCATTTCCTTCATGATAGATAACTTGTAAAAACAACATTTATTTCACTTCTGTTTTCTGCCAATCCAAGAACTTCTTGCCATTCTCAATCCCACAAGAAATGTAATGCTGATTAACAGGTTTGTTCCATTCTGTTTTCTTAGTTCCTGATTTTCACATGAAGCCTGTTATGAATTGTACTTGCAATTATTACATCCTCCATCTTGAGACTGACCTTGAACTCATGGGTATAAAGTCACCATTTAAAAACTTCCTTGTATCTTCACTATTTGCTACTTCATATAACATCTTCATTGATAAGTAATTTAAAAGAACTTGTTCTCTCTGGGGTCATTCTAATAAAGTACCTTTACTAGAATCAACTAAAATGATTTTTGTTTTTTGTCTGCCTTACAGCAATCTCCACAAATAGCCTTTGTATGTTTGTGACTATTGATTAGTGTTCTACAATATAGGCCAATGTTTGAAAAGAGGGTGTTCACAGAATTTCTCCCTCCCCACATGCCAGAAAACATAAAGGTTATGAGTAGGACCTAGTGAATGCAAGGGAATATTGCTTGATTTCTAATTCACATTGGAAAATCAAGCACAAGATTTTCAGCTGTCCTTATGTGCTTGGAAAATATTTCAATGTTTCCTCCTGTGTTGTTCCTCCCAAATATTGGGTTATATCAAAAGAAAATATTCCACTTTTCCTATACTGCCACTGTTTCTATTCCCCAAATATTCTGAAGTAACTTTAGCTTGGATCCATTCTTGCTGCCATTGAGCTCAACATGCTATAAAAAAGGAACTAAACCAGCGTTGAAATCTACTTACCTTCCCTACCGGTTCGGAAGCATGTGCTTTGCGCGTGCATGCACCACCATCACACATGCTTTTTCACCCTCTGTGCATGTGCAGAAGCCTTTGCGCATGCACAGAGGGTTAAAAACAAGAAAATGGCAACATCCGGGTGGGTGGGCGGAGCCTTGCACTGCCGCTGCTACCAGTTCACCGAACCACCCGTGGCCGCCGCTAACGGTATGCCCGAACCGGGCTGAACTGGTAGCATTTTACCCTTGAACTAAACACATTTAACTCTGCATGTTCTAGAGGTTTTTTAAATTTATTTAAAGTCTGTTCTCCCAGCTCCATACAAGGGTAAAATAAAATACACTGCCAAGAACAATAACCTGATTTATATACTTCATGTATACATTTATCTGGTTGCATCCCCTCTCTTCCTCCCCCTCCCTCAATGTTGGGTAGTTGTGCTTTAAAGTATCATGTCAGCATCCTCTAAGAAGGACTTGTGTGGCAGTTAAAGTCCAGAAACTTGGAACAAAAATAAAATATGAATTTCCACTAAAGGTGAATTGCCCCCCCCCCCGAAGTTCTTTCAAGTCTCAATCATTTTTATTTATTTATTTATATGTCACCTTCATTATTTTTACAAATAACTCAAGGCAGTTATTTTTTTAAAATAAATAACTCATATCTAACACACCTTCCTCCTCCTTCCCCCCCAGCAACACCACCTATGAAGTCAATTGGGCTAAGAGAAGGTGCCTGGCTAAAAGTCACCCAAGCTGGGTTTCATGGCTAAGGTGGGACTTGAACTCGCAGTTGTAGGGTGCTCCATCACTGGAGGTTTTTAAGAAGAGACTGGACAGCCATTTGTCTAGAATGGTATAGGGCCGTGATGGCGAACCTATGGCACGGGTGCCACAAGTGGCACGCGGAGCCATATTGGTGGGCACGCGAGCTCAGGTCCGGCGTGCATGTGTGCACCAGCCGGCTGATTTTCGGGCCTTCTGGGCCCACTGGGAGTCGGGAAACAGGCTGTTTCCAGCCTCCATAGGGGGTGGGGAAGGCCGTTTTCGCCCTCCCCAGGCTCCTAGGAAGGCTCTGGAGCCTGGGGAGAGCGAAAAATGGGCGTGCCATTGCATGCTGGGAGCAGGGGAGTCAGGCGCGCATGTGCGGGGGTGCATGGAATTATGGGTGTGGGCACGCACACACGTGATCCCCCACATCCCCCCCCCTTTTGGCACGCGAACCAAAAAAGGTTTGCCATCACTGGTATAGGGTCTCCTACTAGAGCAGGGTGGTTGGACTGGAAGACCTCCAAGGCCCCTTCCAATTCTATTAGTCTCCTGTTTTGTAGCCTGTTGCTTTAACACTAGATCAATCTAGTGTCACAGCAATTTCAGATGCAATCTATGTGAAGTGGAAATAAATCAGTTCAGCTCTTGAAAACTGCCAATATTGTAAGATCAGAGAGATTCAGTGCCGCTTTGAAACTAGTGCAGAGACCTCATGTGAAGGTGCACTTAATATATTAACTTACTATACCATGTTGTTTTCATTATTTTAAGATTAAAGATCACCTTTATTGTCATTTTTTTACTGTAGGCCCACTGGTACACATTAAAAATGAAATAATGTTGCCTGCCAGGGGTGGGTTTCACTTACCTTTGCCACTGGTTTGCGTTGTGACATGTGCGCATGTCCCCTCATGCTATTTCACTTTCGCACATGCTCAGAAGGTGGATTCAGTCCGAAACACAGCTGAGGAGCTCATCAGCTGTGCTTCGGGTGAAGAAATAAAGGTCAGCATTAACCCGGGGGCGGGCGGGAGGGCTTTTTTCAAAGCATAGAACGCTGTGAAGCCATCCAAACACAGGAAAATCGGCCGAAAATTCAGAAAAAAAGATGGCAGTGAGCACGGACCGGCACAGACAGAACCGGATCCATAACGCCAAAATTACATCACCAGCGGGTCGCTAACGGTTCGGGCGATCTAGTCTGAACAGGGAGGAACTTACCCGTTGCCTGCTCTCAAAAGTGTACACATACATAACAGACATATAGACATGCTATATACATACATATTTATATACTTATACTCTTGTATATAAATACATATATTAATCATTGTCTATCTTGAATATATAATGGAATACATTTTGTCTCCTTATTCATTTTAACTTTTTCAGCTATATATCAGCCAGAAGACCTATGCTATATGGCACAGGTGTCAAACTTGTGGCGTCACATTGCTGTCACGTGATGTTTCGTGACGTTTTCCCCATTCACGGAGCTGGGGTGTATGTGACCTGTGCATGATACATCCAGCCCCCAGGCTGCCAGTTTGACACCCCTGCATATGGTGACTGATGTTCATTCAAACAAATAGGGAAAAAATGAGGCTATTATTAAAGTACAGTTGACATGTTTTACAGATGCAGGCCTCTGTGGCAATAATTTTTGCACTCATTTTGACATTATGCTTAGGAATAGCTAACTAATTAAGTCTATGCAAGTGTATGGTTAAACCTGATCTCAGATTAGGATAGAAGATTAAGACAGAATAAATATGATTAAATCTCTGCACATCTGAGAAAGAACTCATTGCTACTCAATCATCTGTGGAAGAACAGGCAACGTGCTTATTTTTAGGTACTGTATGGGAAACTGAGAGAAACAAAACTTCTGAAGCAGAAAATTTTCCCACTGACACACTAAGAAAAGCATTCAAACAGAAACATCTGTAACATAACTGCACGGAGAATGTACAATTTGATTTATTGCATTTATCTGAATAGTTTATAAAAGTGAAGGGAACTGAATGTATGAACGGTTAGCAGTTATCCACCCCACTCCCCTGCATTTCATAACTCTCCGCATAGTCAGGAGGAAAATAGTGTTGTGTCCCGCCAGCTGCCAGCAGAGCCGGCGGCAGACTCGGACAGTGAGGATGTTGGGGAGGAACATGGGCCAGTCCTGGAGTCTGGGGAAGGCTCCGATGAGTGCTCTGCATTGGAGGCAGAGATGGGGCCAGGGCCGTCCGACAGTTATCAGCTACCTTTGGAGTCGGAGATAAGTGGGGCTGAAGAACAGCTGGAGCCTGTTCCCGATGTGCGCATGCGAAGAGCTGTCAGGAGAAGGGAGCAATTTAAGGAGCAGAGATAGACTCAGGAGTAAAAGCACAAGGGTACACTGAATGGCCCCTCCCATAGGAAATAAATAAGGGGAGTGGTGTTTGCAGGAGACAATTAGTTCATTATTCATGTGAAGATTGGCTTATCTGAGTTGTGCCTCACAGAGACTCCTTGCCAAGTATTTTCTTGTTCAGTGTTGCGTCAAGAAACTATCGGCTTGGCAACTATCCAAGGACTGATAAGGTCTGTGTTTGCAACTCATCCTTGAAAGACTGTTTGCCAGGACTTTGCTGGATGTGAATCAGAGGTGGGATCCTACCTCTGATTGCCGGTGCGGTTAATTGCTGACTTCGTGGCAGAGCCGAAGACGCTGCTCGAGCCTGCTCCCGTTCGCGGAGCGGGAGCATTCCCCGGGCGCTTTCCCCGCCCGCATGGAAGCCGCCCATGGTGTTCTTTTGCCCTACGCGCATGGCCCCATGCGCAGAGGGCAAAAGAACGCAATTGGCGGCATCCATGCGGGCAGGGAAAGTGCCCGGGGAATGCTCCCGCTCCGCGAACAGGAACAGGCTCGAGCAGCGTCTTCGGCTCTGCCGCGAAGTCAGCGATTAACCGCACTGGCAATCAGAGGTAGGATCCCACCTCTGATGTGAATGCTAAGAATTCACATTAGCCAAATAAAAAGGGGTTTTTTGGGACAAGGAGTCTGTTTCATGATTTGGTGAAGCCCAGGTCAGAACAAGTAGTTGGATAATTTTTTAACAGTAATTTTATTAAATATTACATTTACAATGATAAAAAAAACCTAAGACAAACTAAAAAAAGTAAAAGGTGCAGAAAGAAAAAATGAATAAAAAATAGAAAACAAGGAAAAAAATAAGAATATAGTAAAAAAAAAGAAAAGAAATATATAAAGAAGTAACTTCTCCCTTCATCACAAGTATAAGCAACTTTAGTAACTGATCACTTCTCTTAAAATACAAAAGAATGATCTCCTCTTCCCATATCTCTTAGTTACAAACAAATCCTTAAAGGCTTGTAATTTCAGTTCTAATCAAGTATATTAAGGGTTACGATAGATAACAGCATATCTATTTTAAAACCAAACCAACTTTGTAGTCCTTCCTGTTACTTGGAAGTGATCTTGGAATTCTTCTACTCCAACCATCTGCTCAAGCAGGAGACCCTATATCAGGGGTGTCAAACTCACAACCCGCAGGCCGGATGTGTCACGTGCTGGCCCTGCCCCCACCCGGTTTAGCAAAGGGGAAAAAAGTCCTGATACATCACGTGACAACACGAGTTTGACACCCCTGCCCTATATCATTCCAGACAAATGGCTGTTCATTCTCTTCTTGAAAACCTCCAGTGATGGAGCACCCTCTATTTCCAGAGGTAAGCCGTTCCACTGATTAATTGTTCGCATTATCAGTAAATTTCTTCTTAGTTCTAGATTGCATTTCTCTTTAATGATTTTTTACCCATTATCTCTTGTCTTGCCCTCAGGTGTTTTGAAGAACAGATTGACCCCTTCTCTCTAAGAGTCTCTCAAGTACTGTAAGACTGCTATCATATGAGCCCTAGTTCTTCTCTCTAGACTAGGTATACCTAGTTCCCTCAATCATTCATCCAGGGGTGAAATTCAGCAGGTTCTGATGGGTTCTGGAGAACCGGTAGCGGAAATTTTGAGTAGTTAGGAGAACTGGCAAATGCTACCTCTGGCTGGCCCCAAAGTGGGGAGGGAATGGAGATTTTGCAGTATCCTTTCCCTGCCACGCCCACCAAGCCACGCCCACAGAAGCGGTAGGGAAAAATTTTGAATTTCACCCCTGCGTTCACCTTATGGTTTAGCCTCCAGACCCCTTATCATTTTTGTTACTCTTTTTTGTACTTTTTTTAGAATATCTTTTTCGTATCATCATGACCGGAACTGGACACAAGATTCCAAGTGTGGTCTCACTAGTGCAGCATAAAGAGGTATTATCATTTGAAATGATAGAAAATATTTGTAGCTCGGGTGATAGATGCTGACAAAGGTTTGTTCTATGAGCTTACTGTTTAGTTTCTGTTTAGTTAGGAAACAAAACAGCAAGCTTGGAGAACAAACCACCGTCAGCAGGTATTATCATGTCTTGTGATCTGGATGCTACCTTCTCTTGGTGCAGCACACTGCTGGCTCATACTTAGATGGACACCTAGATCCCTCTCATAGTTACTAGTGTTGAGCCAGCTACTGCCTATTCTATACCTGTATTTGGCACTGAATTGCATTTTGTTGGATAGGTCCCAACGATCAAGTCTGTCAAGATCCTTCTGATTCTTGAGTCAACCTTTCAAAGTATTAGCAATTTCCTTCATTGGCTATCCTATAGTCTGAAATTATTCAGCTGTCCTAACTCATTTGGGGGCAATACATATTATTAACTAATAAATTTTAAAGCAATCATGTGATAAATGTAGGCTGCATTTATAGATTTCCTACTTGCCAATGGACCAGGATCTCCATCAATGACTGATATGTTCGTAGAATGACACATTACTGTGCCAACTTACAATGGCAGTTGTGGCAGTCCAAGTTGCTGCAGTTAGATGAATCCCTTGCAGTCACTGTGTTGCATGGTCATGAGATCGCCACTTGTGATCTCCTGCTCGCTTCCTCATTGACTTTGCTTGTTGAAGGCCAGCAGTTAAGGTCACAAATGGTGATCATGTGACTGCAGGATGCTGCAATGTTGTAAATGCAAGCTGGTTGCCAAGTGCCCAAATCTCAATCATGTGACCACAGAAACAGAGACACTGACAGGCACATCTTTGGGATTTTGTCATAAGTTCTCTTCATTCAGCATTGTCACTGCGCCGAGGTGGCACAGTGGTTAAAAGCAGCACTGCAACCTTCAGTTGATTGCTAGTTCAGCAGTTCAGCTGTTCAAATCTCACCAGGCTCAAGGTTGACTCAGCCTTCCATCCTTCCGCTGAACTCTGTAAACCGCTTAGAGAGGGCTGTAAAGCACTATGAAGCGGTATATAAGTCTAAGTGCTATTGCTATTGCTATAAGTTCAAACAGTCACTGAATGCATAGTTGTTCATTGTGGACTTCCATACAACATATTATTATTGTGTCCATACCATAATCTTGGTTAGGAGCCACCCAGAGTTTGATATAAATTGGGCAGCTATTTAAATGTTTTAATAAATAAATAAATAAAAATAAACTATATACCAAACATATTTATTCTAAGGGGTCACCAGGAATTGAAAACGACTTGTTAGCACATACCATAATTTTTGGCACATTAATATCAAATACATAAAGGAATGGCTTATTTCAATCAATCATCTTTGTTATCCAATTTTGCAGCTGTTCAGTAATGTATTCAGCAAACATGGAGGTCACAGTAATTCAAAACCCTCAAAGAACAGTTCTAGCTGACTCACTCTATATTAAAAGTTCTTGGCACTTGCTTGCTCTGATAAGTGACATGAGCAGCAAGATTTCAGGGCTCTGGTTTATAGTCCAAAATTAATTCTTGCCCTACAATTTCAATGCTGAAATATACTGTAACGTAACTGTTGATAGATGCTGGCCTCAGATCTCCAGACAACTCATTTCCCATTTATCTTGCTTTGTTTTTAAATAGACTTAATTCGTCTTTTAATTTATAGACTGAATGTTGCGAGAACAGCGAATTCTCCACAGAATTGACTGCCATTGACTAATGATAGCCTAAAGCACGGGTGTCAAACTCGCGGTATCACGTTGCTGCCATGTGACATATCACGACGTTTTTCCCCTTTGTAGAGCTGGGGTGGGCATGGCCTGCGCGTGATGCCCACAGTCCACAGAAACCCCCAGCCTAAAGCAACGCTGCTGTAGAATTCTGGGAGTTGAAGTCCACACTTCTTAAAGTAGTAAAACTTTAGAAAAACTGGCCTAAATGAATCATTTCTATGGTTCTATTAATTGCTTTTCTATAAGAAGGGCTTAATCATTTGACAACAGAGAAAATTAAACAAAACAGTAATATCAGCTGCATTCAGCACTGTCAATACTTACAATATGGGGGTAGAATGCAAAGAATTCCACTAAAATCTTATCCCACATCAAACCATTTTTGAAGCTTGTTATATAAAGCCTTATTAACCAAGAAAGAAAATGGTGAAGAAACTGTAACTACGTCCATTTATATGTATGTTGTCTTACATTGTGTCAGTAAAGAAAAATGAACAAAATGAATGAGGTTAGTCAGATGAGGTATGATGAAATACATATAGTTGCATAATTACTTCTATATATGTGGATCGTGCATAAAGGAGAAAACCCTAACCCATGCTTATTGTGACATGTATATACTGTATGAAGGATCTTTTCACAAAAAGGCAACTGGTGCCAATTTAATAGGTAGAGTTTTGGCCGGATAGAATTCCTGGCATTTTTATAAATAGCAAATGCAGAACTTATTGTGTTCTGTCAACCATCAGCAAGAATTAAAAAGCAATTCATACTGCTTCACCTGAGTTTGTACTTAACTCCAAGATAAGAAGACATACATCTGCCAAGGAGAATGTGGCAAATATTCATATAGGTAGAAGAATTGCAAGCTCTTTATATACTAATCCTAACTGACTGTAGACTTTTAATAGTTATCAGGGAATTCATCAGGAACTCTGCCTGCTGTCGACTAGAAATGGAATGCTACTGCAAGAAAGTGGCAGTAAATTCTGTAAAGAGGATTGAAATATTTTGCATATATTTGTTCATAGAGAAAAGTCACTTGAAGTTAGTTATCAATCTTTCATTTATTTATTTTTTCTATTTAACTAGGGCAGGGCTCGGCAACCTTAAACACTCAAAGAGCCATTTGGACCGTTTCCCACAGAAAAGAAAACACCGGGAGCCACAAACCCTTCCTGTGCCTGACTATTTCTTGAGTGGCCACAAAATTAGCATATGTAGTTGAATTAAACATTCTGTTTTCTTCTGAAACTTTTCTTTTCTTGGATTTATCTATGGTTGGCCTAGCGGGGGTTGAAAAGCTCAATAAATCGCATGCCGGCAGGTGTCGCACATTGGCGGTTGTGATGCCTATTTTGAGCGACAGGGAGCCGCAGCAGAGGGATGAGGGAGCCACATGCGACTCCAGAGCCATGGGTTGCTGACCCCTGAACTAGGGCTACTATGTAGATCAGAGGTGCAGAAACCCAGACAACCATTAGATGGCATCAAACAGACCCAGACAATTACTGATTGTTGCCATCTAGTGGCTTTCTAGATTTTTTTTCATCTCTAATATTGTGGCCTTACATTCATGACTGCAGGATTCAGTGTGTAATTGTTTCTTTTTCTTTCTCCCAGAATTTTAATTGATTTTTTTCTTCCATTTTGAGCTTGTAGTGTACTGAAGTTTAGTAATGACTTTTAAGTGCTGCAAGATTCTTTTGTACAGCAAAATCCTGCAATAGATGGCATTTTGATTCAAGAAAGAGGTTCCATAAACCAGAATAATTTTAGGGCAATGTTTCTTAAGCTTAGCAACTTTAAGATGTGCTGCAAGTACTACTGTAGGACAGGGGGTGTCAAACTTATGGAGTCATGTTGTCGTCACGTGATGTATCACGACTTTTTTCACCTTCGCTAAACCGGGGGTGGACATGGCCAGTGCGTGACACATCTGGTCCGTGGGCCACAAGTTTGACACCCTTGCTCTAGGTGGATTTCCCTTACCTGCTCTAGGAATGCCCTAGTATCAGAGGAGGAACAATCAATCGCCATAAACATTGATGTCTAATTTTCCATACATAAGGAAAGTTATAAAATGCGTCACCATTATATTTTCTTTTGTAAGTGTTGTTTGACAAATATATACTACTGCAGGATCCAATAGTACTGTTTGTGATTGCCTTTGTATTTCCATCTACAGAGCTAGAAAACCATGACCAGGTACAAGATTCTAAAGCTTGTTCACATGAAACACTAAACAAGAGAGAATGACATTCAGCCCACTGTGTCCCCAAATCCATGTAGTAGTTGTGGTTACTTTATGATAGAGTATCATAGCAAAATTGAAATCAGTTCAGTCCACAAACTAAGTTTAACTAATAAGGGTTTATCATGACTTGCAAACACAGCCTAGGTGAGCAGGGTAGTGAAAAGAGGAAAGAGTACTATACAATTATCAATGTTTCCTTTTCATGAGGCATCAGATTACAATCACTTACTTGGCTTTTATTGAGTACATGCCCATTAGCACTGTGGAAAGCTTCAAAGGGATACTTCACTTAATCAATACTTTGTGAAGCAAGATACACCATTACTACCATGAAACTTTGGAAGCACTGGAAAATCTTTTCTGCCAACTGGAAGTGACAACGGAAGTAACAAAATTCTTCAAAAATTTTTTTAGTAAAAGTTCCTCTGTGCTCCAACAAGGCAAAAAGATCATTCTTGAAAAGTGAAAGTTAGACTTTGCAGAAGTTAGATAGCAATATTGACACTTTTGAAGTTTGGTATTGGAGAAGACCTCTGAGAATAACATAGAAAGCCAAGAGGGGAAAAAAAAGTGTCATGAAACAAATCAAGCCCAAGTGCTTGCTCACTGGAGGCACAAATGACCAGGTTCAAATGTTCATAATGGATACCTTATGCAAAAATGGAAGGAGGACAACTAGCATCAAGATAGAAAGACTCAATTACAGTAGCAATCAGTGCACCATTGGAAGACCTGATGTTGGCCTAGAAATACAATAAATTAAATTGAGGACAGATCATCCTGGAGAAATCTATTTTTGATCACTGACAGACAACACCAACTTGACATTTAATCAATCGTTCAATCAAAAGACTATCTGGAGCAAGTCAATCAAAGTTCTTTTTGCTTTAAGCTGTTGTATTTAAAATTATATATACGGTATGTATATAAAATAGCAAAACCTCCCTTGAGCTTAACTTCCAGTATCAAGTGGACTTTTCTGTGTAGTTTCTTGGCAAGAATGACATATTGGTTTGCCATGACCTTCTTCTAAGCATTACTGATCTTTATGTTACAGCCATTGTTTGAAAATGTGAAGTAGCTTTAATACTTTGCTTTAGCAGCAGCTGAAGCATTTGTGGTTTTACATTGTATTTTTAATGGAAGAAAAATATGTGAATATTTGCAGTTAAAACCACAACCTATACCTCCCTCAAAGAGGAAGGCACAAACTCTGTGCATGCAAAAATAAAGGGGGTGGGGAAGCAAATGGATGGGTTGAGAAATCACTAAGTGTACTTTAATTAGTGGGGGGAAAGCACTGACTATTGATAAATCAGGATGTTTAAATCAGGGTTTCTCAAAAATTTCACACCATGAAAATCCCCCCCCCCCAACCACTGATTAAGAGGCAAAGCTCTAGTGATAGAAAATTCTTTGTGCCTGAGTGAACATGTTTTCCTTAGTCTCTCACTACAGAATCCTTAGAAACTGGAACACAGTTTGAAAAACTTGGCTTTAGCTTATCTCAGTGCAAAGAGGAATGCCAGAAATGTTTTACAGGTAGATTTGGGTTTGTTTCACTATGAACTTTTGAAGAGCATAATTTGTTGCCTTCACATAGCACCCTAAGTTAAAATCAAACAGTTCACATGATGGCTTAGCAGGTTACATGAGGTTAGTTAAACAAGAAGTTAGCTAAGAGATAAGAAACAGGTGGTCTTCCAAATACCATTACACTCCAAGTCTCATCAATTCTAGTTTGTATGTCAACAAGAACCTCAGAAAGGTCACCGCGGACCTAAGAAATGTAGGGCTTTTTTTTTTGTTTCCTTATTCATTTAAGGATGCTGAATAGAATCAGTGGGATTTAATTTATGAGTTGACATATGTAAAGTTATTAAATGGTCAAAGTTATCATTTTAATCTGGGTCCAGGAATGACTTGTCTTATGGATTCTTTGTAACTTTGTGCTATTCTTTTTAACTTTATACCAATTTTAAAAAGATGGTAGATAACTGCACATCACTCTACATAGAGATAAAAGCTAATCTAATCTAGTGGTTAATATTGCATGGATTGCATGTGATTAGGAGAACAGATATGAATAATTACACTGGGTGAAGTTGCAGTGGTGCATTGCCTAGAGATCTGAAAGAAAATTCTTCTCTTGCAGAAACACTCACTTCCAACCATGGTCATTGGGGGATATGGAGCTGTCTCAAGAATAGGCCATTCACATCATACGTTAACAGAAGTACCTGAACTACATCTCCAAGCATCCAAACCAGCATGGTCAGCAGTGGTGAGTGATGGTGGGAATAGTGGTTCAGTAATTTTAAGAGGACAGCAAGTTATTTATGGTTGCTCTAGAACAGAGGTTCTCAACCTTTTCTTCACCACGGACCCCTTTTGTGGCCACAGACCATCAAGACAACTCAAGATTTAAATCATAACATTAGTTCAAACCTTTGTGGCCCCTCCTGGGATGACATTATGGGCCCCAGTGATCTGCTGACCACAGATTGAGAACCACTGATCTAGATCCATCTCTTTCTAATTGCAGACATAAACAGAAAAACAATAAGGTATATATTCAATGGTGCAAATAAAGAGCGAGTAAGAATTGATCTATACAGTTCTTTAACTTTACCCATCACTAATTATAAATGTGGAGAAATTGTTTTATCAAAAGGATTGAAGAAAAACAAGAGAAAATAAAGATCTTTAGCTTTACATTTCCTTTCTGTCCAGTTTCAAAGTAACACCATTCCCTTATTCACACAAACACATCTACAAACATAGATACATGGACATACAGTATAGGTAATATGATGCATTTATATCTTTAATTCAGATTTTGAATTGGAATTAGAGCTTGGCAAAAATAACCATGGGTCTGAAAAAGCACAAAGGATGGATTTTTAAAATAAATGACAATCTATATTTGTCATTAATTGCACAAATGTGAGCATAACGTACATTATAGTCTGTATGCATGGATGCATTTCCTATAATAAACTGGATGCATTTCCTGTAATAAAATGAGTAGCAGTCACTAAGTATCCTTCTTAGTGCTGAAGTGCTGAAGAGCTGAAGTGGTGCAGTGGTTAAATGCTGCGACTGCAGGCTGACTGCTAGTTCAGCAGTTCAGCTGTTCAAATCCCACTAGGCTCAAGGTTGATTCAGCCTTCCATCCTTCCGAGGTCGGTAAAATGAGGACCCAGATTGTTGGGGGCAATATGCTGAACTCTGTAAACCGCTTAGAGAGGGCTGTAAAGCACTATGAAGCGGTATATAAGTAAAGTGCTATTGCTATTCTTAACTATGCATAATTATAAATGTCCCAATGTGTATTTCAAAGTTCTCACTATTAGATAAATTGTCTTCTTGATTTTTCTATATCAAGGCCTTTGCCTGTTTTTGTCAAACTTCAGCAAAGATTCAGATTCATCACACATTTCTTAATAAAATACCTCGAATAGCCTCTGCAGAACAAGTGATGCATTTAGCCAGCTTTAATGAATAAGGGCAACATTAATAGAGATTTTTAATGGTCTGGCTTTTTGTACAAAGTGAATACTGTTATACAGTAAGTAATATAATTAATGTTTCTCTCCCGTGCTGGAAATAGCCATTAAATGAGCTGTGAGAAAATAATACTCTAACCTTAGGAACTTTATTAAAATATGTAGCAAACCATATTTTGCTTTTCTTTGCCCTTATCCTGAGTTAATATTTTATTAACTATAAGAAATTCATTAAATGTGAGAAATGAAGAGAGAGATAGCACCATCTTGAGGTGAGAGAATGATATAGCTTTGTGTATATAAAAGAATGCAAATGAAGGTGAATATATGTGTCCCAGGATAATGTTGCAGGCCAGTCTGGGTCAGTCACAGGACCAGAGGTTTGATCTTCTGAGCTTTCGGACTCCATGCTGAAGCCCATCTTCAGGGCATTTATCTCTTTAGCAGAGAGTATGCTATTCTGTGTGTGGTATTTATAGTGGCTTTTTAGATGTTGATTGGGGTGTGTTGATGGCTGGCTTTTAAGTCATTAGCTGTTGTTTGCTTGTGCTGCCCAGTCCTAAGTATTTGATAGGCTGGTGGTAAATCAGCACTTCTGTTAACTGTGGAGAGACCTGTTTCCCAGGTTTCAACCACTTCCATGGCTGTTTTTGTGCCTGCTCGTCCAACAGCCTTAGTAGTTGCAAAGTTGAATGCATTGTAACATAAAAGAATCCATTCCCAAAGGTCATTTTCAAATGATCAGCTATTTGCAAGGAGTATAAATCCTTCCATTCCTCACCATCCAGCCAGAGCTGAAGAAGTTTCTTGGATGAGAAGCAAAACATCTTCAAAGGAAAACCAGAAAGTTCAATTCCCTCTTGAAAAAGCAGTTTTGGGACAATCATGACCTGGATGACTTAGAACAGTGATGGCGAACCTTTTTTGGTTCGCGTGCCAAAAGGGGGGGGGAATGTGGGGGATCACGTGTGTGCGTGCCCACACTCATAATTCCATGCACCGCCGCACATGCATGCATGACCCCCCCTGCTCCCAGCATGCAATGGCACGTCCATTTTTCGCTCTCCCCAGGCTCCAGAGCCTTTCTAGGAGCCTGGGAAGGGTGAAAACGGCCTTCCCCACCCCCTCTGGAGGCTGGAAACAGCCTGTTTCCCGACTCCCAGTGGGCCCAGAAGGCCCAAAAATCAGCCGGCTGGTGCACACATGCACGCCGGACCTGAGCTCGCGTGCCCACCGATATGACTCCGCGTGCCACTTGTGGCACCCGTGCCATAGGTTCGCCATCACGGACTTAGAATCTCCATAATCAAAAGAAAGCATTGTAACATTGTCAAGAAAAGAAGATAAAAAGTGACACTATTTCACTAGAGATCAAATTTTCAGCTAAATCTGACTTAGGTTTGGATCAAAATAAGACGAATACATAGAAAATATGTCCAGCATCATCAGCATTTACAAAGTAGTTTGTGCCCATTTTACAGAAATCCCACCTGTTTTTTTCTTAATATATATCTTAATATATATAAGAGCCGAGAGTGGCGCAGCGGTTAGAGGCAGTACTGCAGGCCACTTTAGCTGACTCTGATCCGCAGGTCAGCGGTTCAAATCTCACCGGCTCAAGGTTGACTCAGCCTTCCATCCTTCCGAGGTAGGTAAAATGAGGACCCAGATTGTTGGGGGCAATATAAATATACATTGCTTACTGGTGTAAACTGCTTAGAGAGTGCTTGCACTGTGAGGCGGCATATAAATCTCACAAATAAATAAATAAATAAAATAAATAAATAAATAAATAAATAAATAAATATCTGAATGCTGAATCAAATTCATCTTTAATTATTATGCAGCATTGACATACTGCTGATCATTAGATAAAAAATAAAAAATACAACAACCAGGATCATTAATGTCTTTATAGAATGACCACACATTGACACAATCCCCAAAGCTTTGATCATTGTATCTCCAAAAAGGATATTATACAACTGGAGAAAGTATAGTCAGAAATATAAAGAGGCTGGAGTATTTCTCCAGTTTAAAAAGATTCATTGTTGTAAACTTTTTAGCTTAATAAATAGGGAAAAAAATGGCTTATTGCAAAATGTGAATCTGACCATTATGTGTAAACCATATTTTATGAATTAACAACCTGGATAAATCAGGACACCATTGAGTATTTCATTAACCAAGATTAAAAGAAATAATGGTTAATATGATGTGATAACCAGATCAAATTTTAGAGCAAGATGATACTCTTGCCACTTTGCTTGTTTTTTATAACAATGATGTGTACTACTAATTCATATTTTAATATTTAAGCATTCATCACTGAAGATCTTGATATCTCTGTAATAGGACCATCTTAAGACCTTTATGCTAGTTAGACAAAATGGAAATCTGAAAATTTATCATGGTAACTTAGGGATACAGGAGAGACTCTTCAATTCTAAATTGGAAAGAAGAAATGTTCACTGTTGTACATGATGCCTTCTAAATGTGTTGAACTACAATTTTCACAATTTCTTGTCATTTGTTCTGTTTGGTAGAGCTGAGAGCTGAACTCAAAGTTATCTGAAGGTTGCTTATTTCTTATTTATAGAACTTCAGAAATCACATTCTACAAAAGGCACACATTTTTCATTACTTTGAACTTTTTACTCTGAAAAAACTGGTTTGCCACAAGTTGTTTTGGCTATAAACTGAACCACAGCGATCTCATCAACATTTCCCAGTAGCACTTTAAATTGCTCAGAAGAGCACATGGAGAGTTTCTTATAAGAGCCTGTGAATATTATTTCAAAGTTCAATTCTTTTTTTAAAAAAAAGTATTGCAGCTGTGTTAATAGTCTTGACATAGGTCATCTTTTAATCTTTCCATCCCTTGGCACAGGAGGATGACTTAGTCTCTTTTCAAGTAAATGTTAATCTCATTGCTGTTAAAAATATGAAAAATGCAATCACTTAGATGGAAAGCAGACCTTGAAAAAGCTTCCATTTGGGATAATTGCTGTAGCAACTAATTGTTCATGGCCCTTATTATAAACAGCTCTTTGACTTGCATTCATCTTGTTTTTAGGAAAATATTAACAGATCAGCTCTGTTTTATAGTTTTATATCATGTGGTACAAGATTTGTCTTCCCTCACTATGGCTTGAAGGTCACCTGGACCTAGTTAAAAGATCAATATTTCTCTTAGTCCTCATTAATTAAGCTGCTTGCTTAACTGTATGAAAAATGACACTGCACAGCTTTGTAACTTACAAAAGTTTAAAGCATGTTTCTCATCCACAGAATTTGAAATTTATCTGCTTATGCTAAATTGTACGCATCTAACAGCTTGTTAATCTATGCAGTAAGGATTGAAAAGAATCCAATCAACGTTGTTATTGGGAATAAATTGAGTTTTGCACCTGATAATTGGTAGAGGGAGGAATATCAGCCCAGAACCAAACAGAGTTAACCTTCCCTCCTGCCATTTAAAAAAAAATCCATAGTAGAATTATACAGCATAGTAGTTAGCTTCCATAATGTAAGGAATAGCCAAAGGCTCTCTTTCACCTTGTTTTTAACTTTTACAAAGGCTGCTTTGCTTACAGCAGCAATGGATTTCTTGCAAATCTCCTTCTCCAGGACTTCTTAGAAAAACAAAGTGACCAGAAATCACTGAGGAAAAACTCTGCCATTTACGTAAATAGACTAGGCTTTTTAACAATCATAGAAAGTTAGACAACTAAATCACTTCATATGTGTTATAGACATTTATTTCCTGGCAAATCTTTCATAGGAAGACTTTTTGTATTGCTTTAGCATTTAGCATGTAATTATTTTCATTCTATTTGCTGTTGTTTGCTGCCCACTTATTGAGATGGTGTCTTTATAAATAAGTAAATATTGTAGGAATATCCATAGCACCATAAATGTAGTTGTAGTTCATTGAGTACAATTTTTTGTTCGATGCTAGAGTACAAGAATCCCAGGCAAATAGCTGTCCACCATCTTCTGGAATATTTCCAGGGAAGGGAGATTCACTATCATCCCTGATAATTCACAGGGGTGAAATTCAGCAGGTTCTGACAGGTTTTGGAGAACCGGTAGCAGAAATTTTGAGTAGTTCAGAAACTGGCAAATACCACCTCTGGCTGGCCCCAGAGTGGGGTGGGAATGGAGATTTTGCAATATCTTTTCCCCAGGAGTGGGGAGGGAATGGGGTTTTTGCAGTATCCTTCGCCTGCCACGCCCACCAAGCCACACCCACAGAACCGGTAGGGAAAATTTTTGAATTTCACCCCTGATTCCATGTTTATCTGCTTCACCCTTTATTTTCTCTTTTCAGGTAATCTGTTATCTTGAAAGTTAAAGTTATTTTTCTGTATTGTACATGTGTTTCAGTTGAAAACAAATCTGTGTTAACTGGTGTCAAACTGGTGTCAAACAGGCTGCCCGCGGCCCAGATACGTCACGCGCAGGCCATGCCCACCCCAGCTCCGTGAAGGGAAAAAACGTCACGAAACATCACGTGATGACATGACACGGAGAGTTTGACACCCATGCCCTATAAGATGCTTGAAAATGCTATCAGTCTATTGATTGATTGATTGATTGATTGATTGATTGATTGATTGATTGATTGATTGATTGATTGATTGAATGAATGAATGAATGAATGAATGATTACATGCCATCAGGTCATTTTTTTACTCTTAGTGACTACATAGATAGATTTTCTCCATGAAAATCTATTCCTAGCCTGGCCTTTTCGCAATTCCAATAATCAGTTTCTTTGCCTTCCCTCAATCATCTGTTCTCCAGGATTATCAAGTGCCTTCAGAACACTAGTATGCAAGGCGTCTTGACATAGGTTGAATCACCATTGAATTCCCTTGTACTACACATCATTCTTTCAGTTAAAAAGGTCATGGAGGAATTAATTCATTTGAGGTCAGTATCCATTACCTGACTAAACCTAACCCTCACTCTCACCTTAATCCTGATTAAGTATCTACCAAGGTGAAACTGTAATCCCGTATATGCCCTTCAGAGAAGATAGACTTTTCTTTCTTATCTTTTACACTTGTATCATGTTCAGTGACAACTAGTATGTTGCTTCTTTTTATTTTGAACGTATCTGAAAAAGCCCTTTTCTTTTTCTTGGCATCCTTCATTAACTTCAGCTCCTTCAGTGCTTTATCTTTCCAGAAGCCAATTCTATAGTTACAGTCCACCTCTCTCTATTCTTCTTTTGTGATTAGGCACCCTTTTGTATTTTTTCCTCAACCACACAATTAAGTGGAAGCAATCTACTCTGCCTCCCTCATCTTAACTCCAGGGAGGGCTTTGCAGCCTGGAATAAAAAGCAATTTTCTGATGCTTAATCTCCTGTTTCCTAACTCTAGGGGAGCCAATTTTACAACAGTGTTTTAAAGCAGAGGAATTACACTCTCACAATCTTGTGGGCTGCCAAAGGCCTTTCAGTGGTGCTATGATGTCACTGGAAAGGTGTGACCAAAGTTGACATTTGGGTTCCAGTTAAGAACAAGCCAACCAAGGCAGAGTAGCTCCATTTTATCTGTAAAAGTACATAGAATCTTCTTCCCCTCCCTACTTTCCAGCAATAGTTTTACAAGGGGAGTATATCAGGTCGTTTAAGGACAAATGAATAAATTTAAATTCCTTATTCCCTACTCCACTCGTCCCTGTGCCTAATAAACTCTGAACACGATGCTGTCTAGTGCTCAATCATATTAATTATGTCGAGATTATTGCCATCTTCTAGGGACTCTTGAGAGGTAGAACTGGGCTCCTTTTTAATGCATATTTTCATTTTATAGGACCTGCTCAGCAACAAAAATAGCCCTTCTTCTAAGCTTTCTAATCTTACCTTATTTCAGAAAGGTTATTATCAGAGGTAGTAAAAATTGAACATCTTTACTGACTTGAAATTCCCTAGGAAGTCATTGGGCTTATTTGATAACATTTAATTCAATAGTCAAGCTTTGTGTCTGCTTATTCAAAAGTCCCACATTCATGAGTCATTGATATAAGTCCCCTTCTACAAAATATGCTGTATAGAAGTCAACAAATTATCACTATGTTCATGCATATTTATTTTCACACATACACACACATTACAGTGGTGGGTTGTAAATAATTTTGCCACCGGTTCGTGCTTGCGCTCGCGCGCAACGCTTCTGCGCATGCGCAGAAGCGTCCCGGGTGGGCGGGCGGAGCTTCTCGCCACCGGTGCTACTGGTTCTAAGAACCAGTCTGAACCGGGAGCAACCCACCGCTGACACATTATCTGTTTATAGAGTAATAATAACCGTTCCTTTTGTTATTTCCTTTTGTTATTCCCGTTGATATCTGGATTTCTTCTTTTCTGCCATACTAAATTGATTTCTAGGCCTAGTATATGGAAATAGGATCTGAGTTTAGGAAGTTAATTTGCCAGCTCCTCAGAGTGAGAATTTATGGTCAAATCTAGCACTATTCATCAGGGAAACATATCAAGTCTCTAATAAATTTTAATTTTTCCTTCTTGAAAAATAATAGGAAGAAGGTGTAACATTGTAAAAATGGACTTCTACGTGTACACCCAAGGTTCTTTCTTTTCTTTTTTTCTTTTCTTTTCTTTTTTGAAGCTCCCCTCTCTTTATTGGCTGATACTTCTTAGGCAGGAATGCAATTACACTAATAAATAATTATAAAAAAGAAACTGGAGGCTCTGGAGCGATGGATCTGAAGCAGGAAGTCAGGCTCTTGCGGTCCCTGCCAGGGCTGCGGGCAGCGGGAGGGAAGCCGAGGGGACGCTGGACACAGCCGGAGGCAGCCTTGCCCGTCTTCCCTCAGGGATGCTGGCACCAGGATCCCAGGGAGGAGGAGGAGCGGGCTGCCCCCAACCTCCCACTCCCTCCACGCGAAGCACACAGCATTTCTGACCGTCAGACAGGTTCCCAGTCAGCCCATAGCGGCTGATGATCTTACGCAGCTCCTCCTTCTCCTTGATCTCGGGGTAACACCTCAGCTTTTACTCCAGCAGGGAGAAGTCCAGGTCCAGCTGCTCTTGCACGTGCTGGTGGTAGCGGCCTATCTTGACATGCTTCCGAATCATGCCATCCGTCGGGAGCAGCTCTCCGGTGAAGAGCTTCGTGGACTTCCCGGCCCTGTTGGATCCCACCAGAGCCACCCGCGTGTCCAGGTCAATGCCGAATTCCAGGTTGTTGTAGATCCAGTGCCCGTCTTTGCTGTAGCGGAAGCTGACATTCTGCACCATGATGACGGGGGGGGGGGGGGTGAGATCTTTCCACAGGAAGGGAAGTAGAGGGAGAGAATCTTCACTTCTTTCACTCTCTTCCATCCACCTTTAATCTAAGTTAACAACCCCCTAAATTTTGAGTGAATTTGCTTTATTCCTAGATATAACTAGATAGCCCAGTGACACATGGGGTCAGCCTTTGAGAAAAAAGCCAATCTGATTGAACTAAAATGAACATTAAATTTTCTGATAGTGATAAATAAACTTCAATAACAAATCAATAACAGATAAACCGAATGACCACGGATGGACAAATGGGAGTGAGAACAACTTCTAACTTTCTGCTGGCTTCCCCCATTGATTTTGCTTGTCGGAATCCAAAGTAGTATTTGGATTCCATCAAGAAATAATGTTCATCTTCAAAATGAATTGAATCACCATTCCCTTGTACTACACATCATTCTTTCAGTTATAAAACTGTGCTTCGAATGTTTCTCCCAAATTGAACTGGGCTCATTCAACATCTTAAATCCAGTTTTCTTGGAACGTTCCATTATTTTTGTATTTTAATCATGGGCTTAATTTTGTTCATTTAATTATTACATTAATTTCCAATTCCATTTATATATTATTCATATCTCTCATGTTGAGTTTGCATGTTTTAGTTGTCTCATATCTATTTTAATAACATTAATAAAAATTTCTTTATGGTGAACACATCTGATTCAAACAAGCAGGTGTCATAGAGCTACAATTAATATTTATATTTACCTTGCCTTTATCTAGTGTAGAAAATCAGGTTGAGCAGAGAGCAGGTTTCATCCAGTTTTCCCTGTGGATATTGGGGATATTTGCTGCTCAGCGAGTAGTAAATTTGTTTCCACTAAGACATTTCCAGAAACAGCTCAAAGAAACTTGCCATAATGGGGGGGGGGGGGGATCACCACTCTGCATTTGTTGTCAAAATAATAAGGAACGGCATACATTAGATTTTAATTTACTGAACAACAAGTCAGGGAACAGGGCTGTTTGTTATCAGTACCAGCTACTGCTGGTAGTTTCTTGTATGTTCACAGTTCTAGTAGGTAGAAGATATTAGAGTTCAAGCATAATAGATCATTATGATGAAGCTGTTCCCTCTGTTCCCAGTGGATAGGATCTACTGTAATTAATTATTCAGTTGGAAGCAGAATTCTGCACATGTTCAAAAATACTGTCATACTTCTAACAAGATACCACCGACAACACTACTATCCTCCAAAAAAACCTAGACTTTGTGACAGAATGGTCTAACATCTGGCAACTCCAAATCTCAACCAACAAATGCTCTGTCCTACACATTGGCAAAAAAAATCAGAACATTAAATACAAGCTGAAAAGTCAAGACCTTACAGACGACCCTCACTCTGTCAAATACCTTGGAATACTGATATCAAATGACCTAAGTGCCAAAGCCCACTGCAACAACATCGCCAAAAAGGCTTCAAGAGTTGTTAACCTAATCTTACGTAGCTTCTTTTCCGGTAATATCACACTACTAACCAGAGCATACAAAACATTCGCCAGACCAATCTTTGAATACAGCTCATCTGTCTGGAACCCACACCGCATATCGGACATAAATACATTAGAAAGTGTCCAGAGATACTTTACAAGAAGAGTCCTCCACTCCTCTACTCGCAACAGAATACCTTACGCAACCAGACTTGAAATCCTGGGCTTAGAAAGCTTAGAACTACGTCGCCTTCGGCACGACCTAAGCATAACTCATAAAATTATCTGCTACAACGTCCTTCCTGTCAATGACTACTTCAGCTTCAACCACAACAATACACGAGCACATAACAGATACAAACTCAAAGTGAACCGCTCCAAACTTGACTGTAGAAAATACGACTTTAGCAACAGAGTGGTAAATGCCTGGAACTCACTACCTGACTCTGTGGTTTCGTCACCAAACCCCCAAAACTTTACCCTTAGACTGTCCACTGTTGACCTCACCCGATTTCTAAGAGGTCAGTAAGGGGCGTGCATAAGTGCACCAGCATGCCTACCATCCCTGTCCTAATGTTCCCGCTTATCAGTACCCATCTTATGGTTACAAACAATGTTTTATCTATGTATATTACCAACATGTACTTGACAAAATAAACAAATAAATAAATAAAAATAAGATAGAGAAGTGAAGTCTAATACTGAGACACACTTTCAGATGCCCAGTTCAAATAATGGAAACAAAAGTCTGACTTACTTTTTCTAATTTTGCTCAAGCTACTTGTGAGCATTCACGAAAGAGAGTTGCAGTGAATGGTATGTGGAGATGACTTTCAGACAAAGTGGGAAGGTGTCTCAAGGTGATTTCCACATACCAGACAGGGGAATGGTCAGATCAGAGGCAGCTTAGCCCACAGGAGGATATTGGGAATGGCAAAAATCTTAGAAAGGATCTTTGCTAATTGGGGTGGGGGGAGGGGAGTGTAAAGTGACAGGAAGAAATGTACTTTCAGATTTGCAAGGTTCTGTTAATATAATCTTACAATAAAGTAATATTGGTTCATCTGGGCATGCTTCCTGTTGTACCACCTTGCAAGGCTGACATGCACCCATACTATCACATGATTGAACAGTTGCAATGTGCTCTACATGGGCATATACTGTATTTCAAAACTGCAGGTACTGCAGTTAGTGTGAAATGAGATGACAGCCATGTGGCATCTGCTAGCAAAACCCATTAGTTTTCAAATGCAATTCAAATCTTAAGTTACGTAGCTTGGCTCCTAAAGGAGTTTAAAGCTATTTTCTTTATATAGAACTAATCCACCCTTCAAAGAAGCCAGTTCAAGGTTACATCCAGATAATCCTGACAGTAAGAATCTATGTGGTCAACATACAATTTTCTGAGTTAAAACAATGTATTATGTTTATATATCTATCACCCTTGTTGTGTTTTAATTTATTTTTATTTTCATCTCTTTGTCTCTTCGTATTTTTATGCTGTGTTTCTTTCTTTTCTTTTCTTTTTTGCAATTATATAAATATAATGCATGATCCCTAGGAAAAATCTGTTCGCTTTTGAGAAGTTAAGGGGATAGCAGTTTATAGAGGATATCTTCTGACTCTAGCTCCTATTCTATGAAAAAGATTCTCCTTTGCTGTCAGGTTAGCACCTGCCCTGATGACCTTCAAAAGGTAGTTAAAATTGAGCTTTTCTAGAGGACAGAAACTCTAATTAGCCTACTACTATGATACAAATTGATTTATTGATGTGAACTCCTGGGAATTTATATAAATTGTGGTGATATATTGGCTGTTTCAAGCTTTTAACTATAGCTGAATCCCTTTCACATAGATTTGAATTCATTGGAACATGAAAATTAAAGTTACTTCCTGTATTTCCTTACAATTTATGCTGTGTTACTTTTTCATGGCCCCCTTACATTATCATAGTTTAAAATGATGGAAGCCAATCATGACTTATACCTTGGATTGGGAAGACCAAGCATCTCTTGACACAAACAGCCAGCAAAACCACATGAGGCTTACTGCAGACAATAGTGCATTGAAAGGTCCAAAAATTCCAGACAGGATATAATAGGAATACTTTTCTAGCTTTCTTAAATACTTAAAATTTTAGAGCCACTTGTCCACCTGTAAAACTTTCCCTGGGTGTTCTACAATATGCAGAAAAGTTATGAAGGTGGTTTTTGTTTTTGCCTGCTGTAGAAAAACATAGTAGAATCTAAAAATGGAAGAGTTGAACCTCATACTTCAAATTGTTCTGCCATCAGAAGAATGAATGACAGATCTACAGAAAGACTGTAATCTGTTTGCTGTTCTGAAAGCTTCTGCTTGCTGTGAGCTACTGTGAATTTTTCCAAATGTATTTTTTTTGTTTCAGAGGGAAGTTCTGAAAAAGTTAGAGAATGTGGTTATTCTCAGTTCTTCCTCAGTTCTTTTCCCTCTTCCAAAGACGAATAACATCTTTCGTGTCAGTTTTTTGACAAGCAGAGCCCAAGCTACCTCATAGAATTGATGCTATAGGGGGAAAAAAGAGGGAGCACTAGATATATTGCCTTGAGATCCTCCATTTAAAGTAATAAAGTAATAAATGTAATAGGTTTGCTATGCTTGAGCTGCACAAGGAGTTAATTTTTTCTGCATCCCTTTCTCTACTCTGCTGGTCACCTAGATTTATCCTGTTGAAAGGCCTTGCCAAATGGCAATGATAAGATGATTAGGACCTACAAATGGATGCTAAATGGTAAAAACAGGTGATGGGCAGTCATAACATAGCAATAGCAATAGCACTTACTTATATACCGCTTCATAGTGCTTTACAGCCCTCTCTAAGCAGTTTACAGAGTTCAGCATATTGCCCCCAACAATCTGGGTCCTCATTTTACCCACCTCGGAAGGATGGAAGGCTGAGTCAACCTTGAGCCGGTGAGATTTGAACAGCTGAACTGCTGAACTAGCAATCAGCTGAAGGTTGCAGTGCTGCTTTTAACCACTGCGCCACCTCGGCTCCTCCATGTCTTCTCTTTTCTCAGAAGGATCCTTCTTTCTTTTTATACCTTATTCTTTGGGTGCTTTTCAATCTCCAAAATGCGGTTCTGAGTTTATTTTATTGTTATAGGATAGCAAGATATCAATGGATGCTGTTATCACTGAAAGGCCTTTTCAATTTCCTCTCCTTGGGCTTTAATTGCAGAAATTGGCTAGAAGACTGATTACACGGTAGAAGACAGGACACTCACACAAATACTTCAACAACCTCATCATCACTGTGGGAAGTGCAAGGAGCTCACACAAACTCCATGAGAAGTTTACATTACATTTTCTTTTCTTTTTGGGGGTGAGGAAACAGAAATCAAGTTCTCATCTACTAATTTAAAGGAAGATAAATGGTCAAAAAGGGCAAAATATATCTTATTTGTTTTAGTTATTTAATGGATGTTTATTCCATCTTTATTCCTTTATAAGTAACTCAAGGCAGCGAACATTCCTAATACTCCTTCCTCCTATTTTCCCCACAATAAGAACCCTGTAAGGAGAGGGGGGGGGAGAGAGAGAGAGAGAGAGAGAGAGAGAGAGAGAGAGAGAGAGAGAGAGAGAGAGAGAGAGAGAGAGAGAGAGAGAGAGAGAGAGAGAGAGAGAGAGAGAGAACCAGTCAGTTTTCATGCCATTTTTCACGACTACATTAAGGTAATCATAAAATACAGCTACACTTAAAAAAACAATTCATGGTCAAATTACATTAAGTGCACAGTAATATGAGAAATGTAATTATTTAAATGTCAATTGTATGCAATGATTAATCTCATTAAACAGTTTTTCAAATTCCAAAGTGTCCAATTTCCATTGTACGTTTAGCTCTCATGTTTCAGTGATGGCAGGAGGCTGCTTGCTGGAAGCATATTAAAAACTCATGTGGGTTACTTTTTCTTTAAGTTTTATTTATTCCAAATATTTAAAATTAACCTGTTTATTTGGGTATTCTCTGATTATAGAGACTGAATGTATGTATGTATGTATGTATGTGTACACCCACACACATATGTATATATGTGTGTGTTTATGTATATATATATGTGTGTGTGTGTATATATATATGCATGTGTGTGTTTGTATCTATCTATCTATCTATCTATCTATCTATCTATCTATCTATCTATCTATCTATCTATCTATCTATCTTAAAGTGACCAGATTTTTTTTTCTTCAAGCGGGACACCATTGACGGGGGTGGGTTTCTCCATTTGAGTTTTGCCCTCTGCGCATGCGCAGAACGCTGCGCATGCGCAGAGGGCAAAACAGCAAATGTCGGCGTCCAGGTGAGGTGGGGGGAGGCGGGAGGGGGGGGAGGTGGGAGGGCGCTTGGATGCCTGCAGCTCGCGACAGGTAAGCTGCCGGCTGCCTCCTTTCCCCGTCTCCCGCCTCCCGTTCGTTGCTTGCCAGCCCGGCCGAAGGGAAGGCGGGAGGTGAGGAAAGGCCTCCTGAAAGGAGGGGAGGCTTCGGGAGCCCGCCTCCCTTTCGGCCCGAAAGGGAGGCGGGCTCCCGAAGCCTCCCCTCCTTTCGGGAGGCCTTTCCTCACCTCCCGCCTTCCCTTCGGCCGGGCTGGCAAGCAACGAACGGGAGGCGGGAGACGGGGAAAGGAGGCAGCCGGAGCTTACCTGCTCCAAGCATCCAAGCGCCGCGGTGTCCCGGTCGCCCGCCCGGCCCCAGGGCAACGGCGCCTTCCCTTCGGCCGGGCTGGCAAGCAACGAACGGGAGGCGGGAGACGGGGAAAGGAGGCAGCCGGAGCTTACCTGCTCCAAGCATCCAAGCGCCGCGGTGTCCCGGTCGCCCGCCCGGCCCCAGGGCAACGGCAGCAGCGAGGCGACGGGGGAAGAAAGGGGAGGGGGACGAGGAAGGGCTGTTTGCGCCGCTCGTAAGCTCAAAGCCCTCACCCCTCCCAACCGCAGCGGCGCCTCCGAGGGCGGGGCTAGGGATGGGGCGGGGGAAGGAGAGGAGGAGCAGCCTCCCTTCCCCCTCCCCCCAGCTTCCAGCGCCCGCCCGCCGCCAACGCCGGCCCGAGCTGAGAGGCCTGCTGCCTTTCAGGCCGATTTTTTGAAAGAATGCCCTAGTCGGGCATTGTTTTAAAAAATCGGGACTTTTTAAGAGGGCGGGCGGGACGCGGGACAAATGGTGAAAAAGCGGGTGTGTCCCGCCAAAATCGGGACGTCTGGTCACCTTAATCTATCTATCTATCTATCTATCTATCTATCTATCTATCTATCTATCTATCTATCTATCTATCTATCTATCTATCTATCTATCTATCTATCTACAGTATATATCTATATATCTACAGTATCTCTCTCTCTCTCTCTCTCTCTCTCTCTCTCTCTCTCTCTCTCTCTCTCTCTCTCTCTATCTATCTATCTATCTATCTACTGTATATATCTATATATCTACAGTATATATCTATATATCTATATATCTATATATCTATATCTATATATCTATATATCTATATCTATATCTATATCTATATCTATATCTATATCTATATCTATATCTATATCTCTAATCTATCTATCTATCTATCTATCTATCTATCTATCTATCTATCTATCTATCTATCTATCTATCTATCTATCTATCTATCTATCTATCCCTTTCCTGGTGAAAGAGCTGATTGGGAACAGAGCCTATGGCCTAGTGGTTAAGTTGCTGCCTTACAAGGCAGCCGGCCCGGGTTCAAATCCCAGTAAGGGGTATGGCTATCTGACGAGAGCAAAATAAGCTCGAAATAGATCTATAATAGTCTCCCTTTATTTTCATTTATCAGCAAAAAATCCTACACATATAGAATAGTGTGTCGGCTATATAACAAACAGCCTGGATGGTCCCAGTGAGGGGCTGAAAGGCAAAAAGGAAGCTGTGATGCTTTCTCTCCCATATTTGGGTACACCAGGATAACACGACAGAAAAACATATATAACCCTTTCCTGGTGAAAGAGCTGATTGGGAACAGAGTCTATGGCCTAGTGGTTAAGTTGCTGCCTTACAAGGCAGCCGGCCCGGGTTCAAATCCCAGTAAGGGGTATGGCTATCTGACGAGAGCAAAATAAGCTCGAAATAGATCTATAATAGTCTCCCTTTATTTTCATTTATCAGCAAAAAATCCTACACATCTATCTATCTATCTATCTATCTATCTATCTATCTATCTATCTATCTATCTATCTATCTATCTATCTATCTATCTATCTATCTATCTATCTAGTATATGTGTGTGTGTATACAGTATATACGTAGGTATACATGCACACACACACACACACACACACACACACACACACACACCAGATATATATCCAGTGCTATACAGCAAAAAATTCTTCACTGAATTAGCAACATGCCCAAAAGTTTTAATGACCTTTTGTTCATTACTTCACATTTTCTTCTTTTTATACCTCTTCCAAAGCATTCCTGCAATCAGTTAGCATTCTTGTTGCACTGGCAGAAAATCAAGTTTCTTTTTCTCTGCTACCCCCACATATACACACAGATCTCCAGAACTGATAAGATTCTAGGGCTAAAGGGTGGGATTTGAGCCAGCTGGAAGACTGAACTTGACGTATAATAGCAACATAATGACTGGAGAAACTCAAGGTAGAGTCCTCCTGCTGCCTTTCTTCAGGAAATTACTAAATCCCTCAAGAAAGCCTGCCAGCCTGTTACACTACCAGGTTGATGCAGCAATACAATTGCTGATGTTTTATAGCCACAAATGGGAAAAGGAGAAGTTTGGATTCTAAGGGGAAATCAGGAAACCTATTGAGATCTTACTTTTACATACAAAAGCATCTAAGTGTATTTTTAGAATGTCATGATGGAATTTTGCAATGCAGGTATCAAATCTAGTTAGACTAATGAACTTCAAAGCTAATAAATGCTTCTGTTTGTTTATCTATGTGTGGAGTGTTCAAAATTAATCTCCTAGGAAAATTATTTTATACCACATCATTTCACACTGTTGGAATTTCAGCATCTACTTGCATTTCTTTCTAATTCATTAAAACTTTTTATGTCTCATGCCCCTCAGTCTTGGGAATATAGTTTTCTGACTGGTTATTTCAGTGCTCAAAAATATTCTGTCCAGTCTGACTGATGATATATGATGATTACATCTGTTCAATCATTTTTGGCAATTCTATGAACCTATTCTCTCCACATTTTCCATTCTTGTATAGCTTCTTTCAGTTTTATGTTCTGGTTGGTGTTGGCTTTGATGGTGTCTAGCTACTATGTTTTATAGTGGCCTCATTTCCTTTCCAAGATGACCATTCTGAGCATAACGATCTTTTCCAGTGAGTTTGATCACATGAGATGGCCACAATAATTAAGGTGAACTTTTAAGATTTTTGCCTTCCACGGCACTGGTGGGTTCCTACCGGTGCTATCCACTCTATGGCACTGGTAGCGGCCGGCTGATTGCGAATTTTCGTGCGATGGCTCCGGTGCCATCTTCGCCAGTCCGTCACGCGCCACCATATTTTTTCTGCAATTTTTTGGCTTTTTTTGCTTCCTGCGCATGCATGGAAGCAAAATCTCATGAGGGGACGTGCGCGCGCGCGAGATTTTGGTGAGATTTCGCTTCCGTGCATGCGCAGAAGCAAAAAATCACTGAAATTGCGCACGTGCATGCGTTCCCTCGCAATATTTCGGTGAGATTTTGCTTCTGCGCATGCACGGAAGCAAAATCGTGTGAGGGGCATGCGCATAGCGCACATGCGCAACATGGTGATGCGCATGCAGCGTGCCGGGAGCGAGGTAAGAGCAACCCGCCCCTGTTCCAGGGATATTGTCTGGTTTTATCAAGTCAAGCTATTCTCCAAAGCACCTGAGGGTAGGACAAGAAGCAATGGGTGGAAACTAATCAAGGAGAGAAGCAACTTAGAACTAAGGAGAACTTTCCTGACAGTTAGAACAATTAATCAGTGGAACAACTTGTCTCCAGAAGTTATAAATGCTCCAACATTGGAAGTTTTTAAGAAGAGATTGGATAACCATTTGTCTGAAATTGTATAGAGTTTCCTGCCTAAGCAGGGGGTTGGACTAGAAGATCTCCAAAGTCCCTTCCAACTCTATTATTCTATTCTATTTATATACCCCAGTACCTGTCTGTTTGTCACCTTTATTGTCCAAGGAATGCCAGAAGTCTTCTCCAGCACCACAGCTCAAATGAGTCCATTTTCCTCTGGTCTAGTTTTTTCATGGTCCATCTTTCACAACCATAGGTAGCTATGGGATGCAGGAGAGTGGGGATAATCTACATCTAGTTGCCTGGCTGATGGCCTTACTTTTCCATACTCAATTCATGCTCATCATTGCTGTGCAAACCAATACAATTTGATGCTTTTTTTCTGGACTGCATTCATTGCTGTGATCGAGCTGCGATCCAAGAAATATTGCAAATGGACAAGAATCAGATTACTACTAGAACTGTTAAGATATTAGAAAATAGAACAAAATAACTGAGGAAGGAGACAAAGCAAATTTAGAAGCTGCTATTATCTCAATTGTCTAAATTTATATGTATCATTTGTGGGAGAGTATCACAAAGTCTTTCTTTGAAAATAAAAATTATTGGGAATTTTTAAAGTCACTTTTTAAAACTAGGCTAGCTGCAGGATGGGAGCTCCACAATGTCCTCCTTATATTATGCAGAGGTTAGAACTCTACATCTAGAAAGCAAAGTGAACTAAAAATGTATCTGAGAATATATAATGATGCTTTCAGTTGTTTTGAAGCTCTGTTTGAAACAAATAGCCAAACTGCACCATCTTGTGGCTGCATAGAAAATGTTTGAGACATAGAAGCATTCTAGAAATGCCTTATATTATGCTGGTATATGACGTTAGTTCACTCTGACAAATAATAAGTTCGGTAAAATGTATATATAAATATTAATATAAAAACCACATCTGCCTACAGTTTGTAAACACTAAAATTGTTGCATTGAAATAGAAGTCAATGGCCAATGATCCTAAGCAATAACCAGAATGAATTATTTTACTTCTCAGTACAAATTTTAGAGATCTGCTGTCTAAGATGACTGTCTTTTTCCTCTAATGATAGAACCATAGTGGCTCTTCCTGGTAGGCTCCTGTAGGGGTTCTTGTCATGAATCACAACCTTAAAGATGAAACTCCTGAGAATAATACTGCTTCGTGTCAGCCCCTAATTGCCCAGGTTCCTTAAACTCTTGGAAAAAGGCAACATATTAATTTCTTAAACTCTTAAACTCTTAAATTTCTTAAACTTAAACATTCCTTAAACTCTTGGAAAAAGAGCCGAGGTGGCGCAGCGGTTAGAGGCAGGTACTGCAGGCCACTTCAGCTGACACTGATCCGCAGGTCAGCGGTTCAAATCTCACTGGCTCAAGGTTGACTCAGCCTTCCATCCTTCCGAGGTAGGTAAAATGAGGACCCAGATTGTTGGGGGCAATATAAATATACATTGCTTACTGGTGTAAACCGCTTAGCGAGTGCTTGCACTGTGAGGCGGTATATAAATTTCACAAAATAAATAAAATATGGAAATGTGAGTTCGAGTATCATATTTTTCACCCTTGGTTTAGGGGAAAAAATCAAGCAAATAGCCCCCAGAAAGTATTTGCTTCAGAAAGTATTCCTTCACAATGAAGACAATTTTAAAGAATAGCTTCCAACTTCAAAGAAAGGAATGTTTCCTCTTCCTTATCTGCAGAAGTCAATCTAAAGAAGGACCAAGGCTGCAAAGAAGGAAATAGCATTCTTCAGGAACACCTCCATTTTCTTTCTTTCTGGTCTCTCTCCCCCCCCCCCGCCCCGCCATGTTATTATCTTCTTCTTCTTCTTTGATGGAGGTATGAGAGCTTAACTGCAAAGACAGGGATGACACACCAAATAGCAGCAAAGTCATAAGTACAATTTTTTGGCTGTCTACTAATCACCCATATTTTTGAAGTCATGTCTTTTCACGAATTTCTATCCCTGCCTTTAATTCTCGGGTATATTACTTCAGTCTGCATTATTTATATTGAAACAGATTTATTTAAGTCTACTTGTGATTCTGTTTTTCTTACTCCCCTTCCTTAAATGAACTTTAGAATACTTCCCTGATTTTTATTGGAAGAAAAAAAAACCCAGCATTATTAATCACAACTGTAAGACAGATAGTAAAACGGTTCAGCTTTTAGGCATGGAGTTTAGCAAAATGAGGAAGTTACTGTTCCTGAAATTGAGGAAGTTAAGAGATAAATATAGGTTTCTGACTCTGTCACAGCGTATTATACAGGCTATAAAAGGGATGTTTTTATCAATTAGTTTTACCGTCCGCTCATTTCTGCCAATAATAGCAGAAAAGGAAGAAAAATACGATAAGGAGATGCAATCTCAAAAATGACGATAGGACATAAAATGGCTCCACAGAACGAATTTCCATTACCCGTGTCTCATTTATACAACTAAAATAACAGATTTTTCCATTGGCTTTCATTATCCTTGGCAACAAATGTTCATAATAATGCTTCATCCAGTAACTTAATAAGGTTAAAGCCATTCTATGTTTCATAGGAGCTCAGTGGCTCCCATGCCTTTATTCAGTGGCTGTATATAGAGAAAGAATTAATTTAATGCTCTCAGTCCCTCCAGGATTTCCCCCCCCAACAGATTTAAAAACAAGCTAATAGCCGTAAAGTATTATGAACAAAAGTTATTATAATGACTTGATTCCAGATTTGCCATGAATAGAGCTCTACTCACTTCCAAGAGATGCTCTTCTTGGAAGTGAAGTATGCATTGGGGGGAGGGGATTTCATTAATACTGTCTTCTATTTATGTTCGCCTATAAATCTGTTCTGGAGGGTTGGATTACCTTCTGGAACAACTTGAAAGGGGGTTGCTGGGGAACAGGTACTAGCAAAAGTCACCTGGAGCCACTAGACTGCAGTCCTTTCTGGAAATGGAAAGAGATCTTCCATTACAGAAGGGTAACTTGGAATCTGGCTCCATCTATTTTTGTCTAAAACAATCCGGCATTCTCATCTAGCAAATGAAAACTGGGGAAGTTTTTTAAATAATGGCTGACAGCCATTTAACATTTATCTTATTCATTTATTTTTGCTTAATATATGCTTCCCACTTTTCTTCCATGACAAAGCTTAAATTGGGAGGGTTAATCCTATCAATCAGCAGAGGGAGAAAAAGAAATCAGGTGAAAGATGTTTAAAGGGCAGATGCTCTGGCTAGATCAGCGGTTCCCAACCTGGGGGTCGGGACCCCTTTGGGGGTCGAACGACCATTTCCCAGGGGTTGCCCCGGCATCCTCAGCTCCCCCCCACTGCCACAAGCCTGGCCATATCGCGTCCCACAACCCGCGCCCCCACCGCGCTCCACCCCGCTGCCGCCATTTGGGTTATTTTACCATCTGCGCATGCGCAGCACTCTTTGCGCATGCGCAGAGGGTAAACGAATCCAAATGGCGGCAGCAGGGTGGGGCACGGTGGGGCACGGGGGCGGGGTGTGGGTCGCGGCATTAGGAAGGTTGGGAACCACTGGGCTAGATGTTCCTCCAGCTGTTCTTTGTTGGCTAAAAGAACTATATATAATAATCCAGGCATCAACCTAGAAGACAAGAGCTTGTGAGTTCTAATCTCCACCTTAGGTACAAAGCCAGCCGTGTGATCTTGGGCCAGTTACTCTGTCTCAGCCCTAGGAAGTAGACAAGGGCAAGCCACTTCTGAAATCTTGCCAAGAAAACTGCAGGGAGCAGTCCAGGCAGTTGCCATGAGTCACTACTGACTCAAAGGCACACACACAAAAAGTGACGGAGTACTGGTGGCTCATTAAATATGAGCCACCAGTGTGCAGCAGCTGCCAAAAAAGCCAACATATTAACAGAGGGATAGAATCAAGATCGTGCAAAGTGATCATACCATTTTATAATGCCTTGGTAATACTGCATTCAGTTTTGGTCGCCACAATGTAAAAGGGATGTTGAGACTCTGGAAAGAGTGCAGAGAAGAGCAACAAAGATGATTAGGGGACTGGAGGCTAAAACATATGAAGAACGGTTGCAGGAACTGGGTATGTCTAGTTTAATGAAAAGAAGGACTAGGGGAGACATGATAGCAGTGTTCCAATATCTCAGGGGTTGCCACAAAGAAGAGGGAATCAAGCTGTTCTCCAAAGCACCTGAGGGTAGAACAAGAAGCAATGGGTGGAAACTAAACAAGGAGAGAAGTAACTTAGAACTAAGGAGAAATTTCCTGACAGTTAGAACAATTAATCAGTGGAACAGCTTGCCTCCAGAAGTTGTGAATGCTCCAACACTGGAAGTTTTAAAGAAGGTGTTGGATAACCATTTGTCTGAAGTGGTGTAGGGTTTCCTGCCTAAGCAGGGGGTTGGACTAGGTCCCTTCCAACTCTGTTATTATTATACTTCCAGTATAATAATAATAATAATTATATTATTATACTTCCAGTATAATAATAATTATTATATTATTATTATTATACTGCCTTCTTGCCAATGATGAGATAGGATTTAAATGCCAATACCATTCCAGGGCATAGAATGAATAGTAAGTGCTCCTTGTCTTCTGCCATAAAAAATAAAGTGTTTTAAGCCAATTCCACAATATGGTTTACATAATATTTATTTCTATTTGTTTTGTTTTAGCGAATCTGCTTCAGCAAAGTCAGTCCACCATATGCTTTTGGATATTTTTAGTGCAATTCTTATCACTTCCAACCAACACGACCAACAGCAAGTGTCCCTGTTAGCCGAGAATTGTGGTGTTTTTTGTTTTTTGCTTTGGCCTGCTTTAGTTTATTCTTGGAAAGAAAAATAAGAATGAACGCAAATATTTCTCTTTATTGGAGTCTGTAGGATGACAATAAAGAATGTAAAGATGGGTTTATACCAGTAGAGGTTCATATCTGTTTGAAAAAGAGGTGACTTCCAATAATTAAAAGTAACAAATCTGATGATGGTAGAATCCTTTCCTTAAATATATTTCTATCTAGGAACAGAGAGTAGATGGATAAGCAAACAATCCTGGCATCTCTTCTCTATCGGTCTGAATTGTGTAGTATGGTCTTTAGAAAAAAGTCTAAGCAAAGGAAGGAGAAAGTAATAAGGGGAGGAGAATAATAATTATCAACTTGGCAGGGAATGGAAGGGTTGTACGATAACTCTGTTGAGCTGACTGTTAAATAGCCTACCAAATGAAATTTAAGTCCAAATATGGCTTAGGAAATCATTGACGATTAGGTAACAACCAGGTGGTTAATAACAATAAATATGGCATTGTGTAGAGCAATTGCCTAGATACATGTAATACCTATCCAGTTAATTGCTGGTTAAATTAACTCACTTGTGTCAGCCATCAGCTCCCTCGTTTCTTCTTGTGCCTATAGAAAGAAAATATGAACTCTTGGGAGAAAATTATATTTGTGCCTTGATATCTAGTTTGTTTCATAAACTTCATTGTTACTTCATTATGAAGTAAGAGAAGAAGCCAAAGCTTTTGAAGGATCTTGATGAGATGTGTACAACGGTGCTTCTCTCATGTTGCTGATTTACAAAGTCTAGTAGATCCAGATATTTACTATTGAAAACTCCCTCAATTCATCAATGATCCTTAATATTCTTCAACCAATTTTAATTTTTCAGGCTTGGAGAAATTCTAAGTATGCAGTCCTTACACACGTTCTAATATCTTTGAAAGGTAGTCACAAGATGTTGGCATTTGCTGCAATGCTTAATTTTGTTTGCAAATACAGGGTAAGTATGGATAGAAGGACACAAGTTTCACAATATGTAGTCCTGCATATAACTTGAACGTTGGTGTATAGCATATAAATATATGGACATCAGAAATTGAGTTCAGCTCAAAAAAGATTTTATACTTACTTTGATGGGCAATATGATGTAGACATTTTAATGAAGTGATAAATAAACTGAAAGTTGTACAATATCAAATTGCTTCTCATAAAAATATTGTAAAGTTTTTATGATACAAATAAATGATGAATAGAGTTAGATACTGTTTGGTGCCATTTATTATTCAGAGGTTACCTAGCCGACATATTTCTTGTCAAGTTCAGTTCTGGGATTTTGATTCTCCTGGGCATTGCTGATGCGTCACAATTACCTTGGCTACTGAGCAACTATTAATTCATAACACAAAACATGTATGAGAGAATTTCTCCATACAGTTAAATGATTGTAGACATTACATGAAGCAATCATAGAAATATCTCTTCAGTATAGTTTTAGATTCTTGGTAGATGCTCCTCCTATACCTGTCTTTGACATTCTTGTTCAACAGAAGGACAGCTTCCTGATTAGCAAGATTAAGTCTTTTTAGCAGTGCGAGTAATCTTCTTTTAGTTTAATTAAAGTGCAATATAGCCATACATATATTTTTCCCAGGAGAAGACAAGTTAGAGAATGAAATTAGGTAGGAAAAAAAAGGACAGGTAGAGCAAACATCAGTAAGTATGCAATTATGGCAGAGCTTTTACAGAAGTAGTAATTCTGTTATGGTACAAGAAACAATATTGGAAGATATGGCTTCCATGCTCCTCTTCTACACAAGTCAATATATTACAGTAGACAACATACAGTATGTTGAACTAGGACCACACAATGCAAATTCAAGTGGCCTCCTAGCCATTGTTAATCATTTGGTGACTATGTGCAGGTTCCTTATCCTGCCTCTGTAGAATTCTGAGGATCCGGTGGCAGGATAAGGTGCCAGACACAGAAGTCCTCTCCAGAGCAGGCCTGCCATCAATTCACACCCTGCTGATGAAAGCCCAGACGCGCTGGGCAGGCCATGTTGCAAGGATGCCAGACCATCGCATTCCTAAACAGCTCCTCTATGGTGAGCTGTCGAAAGGAAAGTGATTGCACGGGGGACAAAGGAAGCGATACAAAGACACATTGAAAGCCTCCTTCAAGTCCCTCAATATCGACACTACCTCCTGGGAAACCCTGGCACAAGATCGAGCAACATGGTGCATGCTGATCCACCAAGACTGCCAGACATCTGAGGACAGAAGAACAATCATAGCAGAAGAGAAGCGAGCACTCCACAAAGCCAGAGCTGCAAATGCTGCGACAATAGTGCCCACACATGTCTGCCCCAACATGTGGCAGAACATTTCGTGCCCATATAGGCCTTACCAGCCACCTGCAGACACATTGTGGACAGCCCACAACCTGTTAGATGTCAAGGTCCTCTTCGAACATGATGGATGAACATCATCATCATATGCAGGTTACTATTTCCTAGGCTCCCAATGTTGTTCTAGTAATGGAAGAGGTAATACCAAGAATTCTACTAATAGATTAAAATGAATGAATGAATGAATGAATGAATGAATGAATGAGTGCTTAATGAATGAATATATTATATCATTCCTAACTTATTGTGTGGCTGACTCCCTTCTTGAGTGGCTGTTTCCTACATCTGACTAGTCCCATTGCCAATGACAATGAAGCAGAAGATCTGGGCGAGAATAGAGGTCTAATACAAAGTTATCAGTCTGTGTGTCATATTAATACTTCTTTGACTTCTGCTTTAATTTATAATGAAAACAACAACAACCAAACAGGTGTTTCTATTTAGATATGTGCTGAAACTTCAGGAGATGATAAGCGGTACATACTGGTCTGCAGAGAGGCTTCTCTCTTGAGGTTTAAACCAGGGGTGGGTTCTAACTTACCTTGCTGCCGGTTTGCTTCCTCCTGTGGCGCGTGGCCGTGCCTCGTGGCCGCGTGCACGCTTTGTGCACCCATGCATGCGCAATGCCAAAAATTCACAACCCCCCCCCAAAAAGCTGAAAACAAGATGGCGGCGCATGCGCAGTGCTGGAAACTCGGCTTCTTCGCATGCGCAGAAGAAACAAAAATCAGAAAAAAAATCCCCCCCACAAAAAAAATTTCTCCCCCCAAAAGCTGAAAACAAGATGGTGGCACATGTGCAGTGCTGGAAACTCAGCTTCTGTGCATGCGCAGAAGAAAAAAAAATCAGAAAAAAATTTCCCCCCCCAAAAAAATTCTCCCCCCAAAAAAAATTCCCAAAAAAGAATGGTGGTGTCCACGGATCGACAGAACCGGTTTGGTGATGTCATCATGACATCACCAGCTGTTTGCTACCGGTTCCGGCGAACTGGTCCGAACCGGGAGGAACCCACCTCTGATTTAAACAAGAACTGCTTTAAAGCAGAGCTTTAAATATGCCCTGTCAGTAGTAATTTCATTGGAACACTTGACAATACTGCCATCTCTAGTCATCCATGTTTTAATGTCCACTTCATATTTTGCCAGAATCCTAATTCTCAAAGCCTCTCAATGGGAAACGGTTTTGATTGCTGAAATCACCATCACTGCTTTTCTCAGTTTGCTTTTTTCTGTATTGCGTCTGCTCATTCCTCAAACATCTCTGTTGGGTGTTCTAAAAAAATAAAAATAAAGAAGTGGGATATGGTGTAAATTTTTATTTTTCATTTCTGCAAGTCTTCCTCAATCTGGGGCTTCTCCAGATGGATAACCCTTGGTTTTCAGAAATCCTCCAGCTTGCATGGGGAATTCTGGGAATTGGAATCTGACATGTTTAACTTCATGTTGGGGAAGACTACCCTACAGTTGTCCTGATTCTAACCACTTTTATGCAGGAGATGACAATTTGGCTACACGTGTAGGGAAACTCACCGTTGGAACACTGGAAGTTGAATAATTTGGAACTGTACAATAAACTGCCGTAAGAAAAAATGTCATGGAAAAACATTTAAGCACTGCATTTTCTACACGTATTTTGAGGGAGTAAGTGCTGCTAAATGCAATGTAATTTATCAACATGTTTAAAGAAGTTTAAATACAATAGAGATCTTAATGTAAATTAAATGAGGAGTTTTTCACTATAAAGGAGATCTACTTCATGGGAAAATATAACAAATAACCTGAAATCATTTGATCTGCACAATGCTGGGTAATCTTTCCTAAAAATAGGAAGTGAGGGCATTGCCAAATTGCTCAGCTGTTTGCACATGTCTAAATCTTATTCGACAAATGAAGGTCACATCTATCATAGATTACATAAATAAACCACCCTAGAGACAATCTTTGGCATCTATTATGCTGTCTGGCTGTAGCCTTTAAAGTATGGAACATGAAATATCAACTTAATGCACCCACATATATTTACCTATATTTATTTTTAGAGTTACCTTATGGTAAGATGGGCTGCCAATAACTTTTATAAATAAATAAGTATTGCTGTGTAAGGTGGTGATGCAAGTGCACCATGAAAAAAGAAACAGGAGATGGGATATCTATGCCTTTAAGAGAGATCTGACCTTCTTATTTGAGTCCACACTGTTAACAGAGATTATCTCAGAATATTACTTGCAGCAGTAGCTAAGGTGCACTGACATTACTGTATATTTTTAACCCCAGAATATCAGTTCTATTTTTACATCTGCTTCTGTACCTCATTCTAAAAAAGTTTGGGGTGGGTGTATATGTTGGGGGTGGGTGGGAAGTTGTTGTGGTTGTTGTTAGCACCTTCTAGCAATAATATAGACACTTAAGTTTATTAAATTCTTTCTTCCCTTTTCAGGTAAAAATACATTTTCAGGTAAAAATACCTGAAAGCGTGGGAGTTATAGCTGTACCAGTCATAAGGGTTCCACTAACTTTTGTAACTTTGCAGGTTTATAAAATAAAGGTTATGTAATTAAAGGAGGGCCACATTTTTTTTGGTCAGAAGATTGACTCTGAGCAAGTATGTCTTCTTTTCTTCAGTCTTCTGAAAAGGGAAAATGCAGGATGTATTCTCTGTCTAGAGCAGAGATGCCCAAGCTTGGCAACTTTAAGACTTGTGGACTTCAATTCTCAGAATGACTGGGGAATTATGGGAGTTGAAGTCCACAAGTTGCCAAGATTGGACACCTCTGATCTAGAGTCTACATCAGCGGTGGGTTGCTCCCGGTTCAGACCGGTTCTTAGAACCGGTAGCACTGGCAGCGGGAGGCTCTGCTCACCTGCCCAGGACGCTTCTGCACATACCAAACCAGTGGTAAAATATTTTACAACCCACCACTGGTCTACATGCTGCCAGACAGAATCAAGATTAAAAACTAGCACTCCTATTCACAGACAGGTTGATTAGCATTGCCAAACACAGCTGTCATTTTTCCCTATGATTCACAGCAAGAAATCATTCTCTTCTTCTCTGCTTGAGCTAGCATATTACAATCTGCCAAGGATACCTCACAGGAGACCTTGATAGTCAAGTAACAGCAAGTAGTAGTACCAAGGGATTGCAAATAAGAAAAAGGGATCGCTTCATTGGAAATGTTTTTCTGCAAGGTTAGCAAGAGAAAATTGCTGCCTAAGTGACAGTGTTGAACATCTTCATACCATGCTGCTGGTCAGGTGGCCAACAGCACAAAAGTTACAAAAAACTAAAAGAACATTCCACCCCCAATATACAAACTGAAGCATAATTATCCAGAAATAATGAAAAGAAGGCAATGAAGCAATCTGCCAAATTCAGTATTAACTGAATGTCGATCTACAGCAAGATGGATTTTTTCTAGTCCCATGTTTTATAGAATGTAGGCTTAGAGAAAGAAAATTACCATTATAAATAAAATCATGTGGCTCAGGCAGAAGATACAAATCACTAAAATGGACATTAAAGATTTATTTACAACTGAGAGTTTGGATTGAACTGTATGCTTTTGGTTAGCCTGGGGAAGCCAATTTGAAGCCTTAGGAGCTTCACAGGACCTTCCCAACTTCAGTTTTGTAGACCACCGTGACCCTTTTGTAGAACACAATTTGACCCACAAATGCCATAAACCATGGGCCAAAGTTTCCCTCTATTTTATGCTAAGAAACATATAAATACATGTGCCACAATCTAAGCACAACTCAATTCCACTCTTGACTTCATTAAATAGGATGGTGCTTGCATGCTGATCCTCTTCCCTAGTCACTTCAACCTTCTTTGTTAGGATCTCAATTACCTGGCAAGCTGTATGGCCTTCAAACAAATGAGAATACCACTGTCCAGATTTGCTGGAGAAATGGATGGATGTTGGAGAGAATGGAAGGAAGATCATGTGCAAGGCTTCATTCTGTCAAGACCTTGAATACTCAGGCAAATCTTCAAAAAGGTTATAGTATAGACCACGGGTGTCAAACTTACCACGTCATGTTGACATCACGTGACGTATCGCAACTTTTCTCCCTTCATGGCGCTGGGATGGGTGTGGTCTGTGCATGACACATCCGGCCCGTGGGCCGGCAGTTTGACACCTTTGGTATAGACCAGTGATGGCGAACCTATGGCATGCGTGCCACAGGTGGCACGCGGAGCCATATCTGCTGGCACGCGAGCCGTTGCCCTAGCTTAGCTTCAGTGCGCATGTGCGCGCTGGCCAGCTGATTTTTGGCTCACATGGAGGCTCTGGGAGGGCGTTTTCAGCTTCTGGAGGGCCTCCGGGGGGCGTGGGAGGGCATTTTCGCTCTCCCCAGGCTCTAGGGAAGGCTCTGGAGCCTGGGGAGGGCGAAAAATGGGCCTTCTGGGCCCACCGGAAGTCAGGAAACGGGCCATTTTCGGCCTCCAGAGGGCCTCGGGGGGGCGGGGGAAGCCGTTTTTGCCCTCCCCAGACATTGAATTATCGGTGTGGGCACTCGCGCATGTACGATAGCGCGTGCGCATGTGCTTTCGGCACCTGAGGAAAAAAAGATTCGCCATCACTGGTATAGACTAAACTTTAAGCCCTGTTTGGCAAGCCTTGGCCCTGCATAAAATTAACAAGTGAGCTATGGTTCCTCATCCCAGCATTAGTTTCAAGCAGATATTCTATAACGGAGGATGATCAATATGTGTGGTGGAGAGTTGCATAGGTAATCATTTAGCATCCACCACTGAGACTGGCCACTCAATCATTAAATATAACTTAGTGAAACCCCAATTGTGCTTATGCTTATTTCAGATTTCCTTTGCTTTACAGACCTGCAGAAGTTGTAAAAGTGAGGCTTAGTCGCAAAGTTACTTTGCATCACTGTCATAACTGCAAATGGTCACTAAACAAGGAAGTTGATAAATGAAAGACTACCTGTAGTCATAGGTCCCCTTGTCCCAATCTCCTTCCAATCAAGGGTTCTTTTTCAACAGAGGTCCCCATAGATATAAGTAGCAAAGTGACTAGCATTACCTGCTCAAGAGCATGGTGCATTTGGCTTCCTCTTTAACAAGTCTTTCTTTTTTTATGATATGGGAAAAAAGTCAATAAGTGACAAGTAAACCTAGTGAGTTACAAATGTTGTATCAATATCAGGGGTGGCCAAACTATGGTTCTTTGAGGACCTGTGGACTTCAACTCCCAGAATTCCTGAGCTAGCCGGCTCAGGAATTCTGGGAGTTGAAGTCCACAGGTCCTCAAAGAACCATAGTTTGGCCACCCCTGTATGTATCTTGAGACTGATTATATAGTTGAAACTGCATTGGGGATATTCCACACTTGAATGAATCATGAAAGAAAAATGTCTGAATACTTAAATTAAACTACCTAATATTCAGTCTTTCATACTAATGTCCAAAATCTTTAAATAAGTGTTTCATTTAATATAACATTTATCTTGAAGATAAATTCTACAAAATTTAAAAACAATTTTGTAACTTCTGATTTGAAAAATGTCCTAGAAAAAAGTGGCAAACCGACTTGTGTATCACAGTCAAGAAAACTACATTGATTTGTCCGTGAAGCCAGCAGTGTTAAATTCTAATGGGCAGTTCATAAACAGAGCAAGTAATTTCATTTTCCAGGTGCTGTTCATTCATTTGCTGATTATTTGTTTCTGTCAACAAAACAGCTCCCCAAAGACCATATATTTTCCAAGTTTGTACGCAGTAAGCAAAATAGCTAGATAATCTTTGCTTCCTTTAATTGTTTTTCTATAATTTGCTTGCATTCCTGATTGCTTGCTTTGCATTTGCAGTCAACCAGAGCAATATGCTTACTTCTCTTGTTTGTGTGGACAAGTGTACATGTGCATGAAAGTACACTAGACATTTTCATGTGTGCCTTGTAAATTAACAACATTATGTCCCATTAAGTGATGCCTCTGATCAACCTTATTTCAACATTGATTTATAGCTACTTCTCTATTACTGAACCTATAGCCCCTCAGTTGTAGGCCTGGGTAAGCATTTGTACTCCCATTCAAGTCAATGGTCTGAAATATTAATTTTGCTTATGCCCTTTCAACTTGGAAGATGAATTAACTTTGGTGGGGAAAAATTCCATGAGTAAACATCATTTTTTGGTGAAAAGGCAGCTTATTGATTGAACCAATCAATAAACCAACCAGCCAGGTATATTATGGGAGAGTTCAACTTGAATACATATGTGTTGTAATTGCAAAATGAAACTTTTGACTACATGGAATATTTTGAACCTACCTTAGAAAGTTCTTGAATTATAAATTAATCTGCTTGTAGATATCTGTTTGCACATGTATACATGTGCACATAAAAACATACACATGTTCATACTATAGTTGATTAGTATATATAAAACCTTTTTAATGTTATTGTCTAAGCTGGAATGTGGATGTTAATAACACAAATAAGTAAACATAAAATCTAGATGAGACTTTTTAAAAGAAACCATACATTGCTTCCTACCATTTTTGACCATTAAATATACAGCATTTGCCATTGGTATATATTTTCTAAAATGTTTGTATTGTGATTCGCTATGGCTCTATTATTAAATATACTTTCTTGCAAAAAGAATCACAGCTGAAAAAATGCTTAACAGGCAAATCCTTGGGTACAGTTAAAAAGAATAGTTTAAAGCTGCTAAAACTACTCTCAATTATATTCTACTGGGAGTGTGCTTTAAAGGAGTATCCTCATGGGATGTAGGTGATTTATTTGCTTGAATTATTGCGATGTATTATATGACTAACACTCTCAAAAAGTCTCCTTTTATACTTCTCCCCCACTTTGATACATTTCCAAATGAGGGATTTTAAAGAGCAACTTGGGAAAAAACTGCCAATTCTAAACTGTTCTTGTTGTGGTTACTCTTTCAGAGGGTTAGATAAATTCTGCTTTAGAAGCATCTGCAAGGGTAGAGTTGAGGGGGACAAGAAAAGACATTATGCCAATTTGTACATACATCATAACATGTCTGAAGTAGTGTAGGGTTTGCTGCCTAAGCAGGGGGTTGGACTAGAAGACCTCCAAGGTCCCTTCCAACTCTGTTATTATTATATGAAAGAGGCAGAGCTTAAACTGAGATGGTACAAGCCTGTTTTTGTCATTTTGTGTAAAGTGTGGATTCTGTAGTATCTAAGACAGTAGTGGGTTCTAAAACCCGTTGCTACCGGTTCATGCGCATGCTCGCGACGCTTCTGCGCATGCGCAGAAGTGTCCTGGGTGGGTGGGCGGACCCTCCAGCTGCCAGCGCTATCAGTTTGCAGAACCCGGCAGAACCGGGAGCAACCCACCACTGATCTAAGATGACTGTTCAAGGTGCCAGACAGATTGTTGGCTTTTTCAAGCTACCACCACATGAAAAGTTCCGTAATATTCCAGATAGTAATGCAACTAGCTCCTAGCATGACAACCTGAGGTGACACTGTAATGCCAAGCGTTAATGAGTTTGAGGATGCTCATCATTGAATCATTTCTTCTTTTCAAATATGTTTTAGAATTATCAAGCAGATGGATAAGCATGTATATGTTTCCAGATGCTCAGTTTATTCTGTTTGTGGATATTACTCTTTTCTAAAGCAAAATAGTACTTATTCCCAAAGCAGTGAGTTTATTTTTACATTTGGACAAAATAAATAAATCTTTAAAGTCCCATAGTCACAATGGTGCTACCATTTAGAGTACATGAGGTCAACTTTACAAATTGTCTTTTGTTTATGTAAAGCCTAAAAGGTTGGGGTGGGATGGTATGGGGTGGAGAGCAGATTAGTATTACGGTAACTGTTCTCCACACCACTAAAAATATCACAATGGAGACCTCCAAATCACTATCACACTCCTGAGAATATTAACATGGATAGTGTTTACATTTCCTAGCTCAACTAATGACTCCAGGACATAATATTTTAGAGACCATTCAACAGCCTAGAGCTCGTCCAGATATATTGGATTTCAATTTATATAATCCCCACCCATGCAAGAGAATAAGATAATAATTGTTCATTTGATCACCGCTGATGGATTGGCTTAGCAGGACTACATCTATTGCAAAGCATCAGCAAATAAGTTGGATGAAATATTCTCAGCATACATGACAGGGAGAAGTAGGAAGACAGAGCTGTAGAAGAAGTTAAAAATGGAGAACAAACCAAGAAAGGGCTAAAAGTCAACAAGCAAATACGGGAGTTCAGAAAAGCTCACCTGGGCAGGTAAGCCCTTTCTGGTTAGCACAATCCTGGATTAGTAGCATCAGTACAGTGGTGGATGGTTCTTGATGAAGGTTGTCATTTGCAGTATTATGGCATACAGGTAGTCCTCAACTTACAACGACAATTGGGACCAGAATTTCTACTACTAAGCAAGGTGGGTGTTAAGTGAATCGTGCCCAATATTATGAATTTTTTTGGCCATGGTTGCTTAGCCAACTATGCAGTTCTTAAGTGAATCTGGCTTCCCTCCCCCATTGATTTTGCTTGGTTACAATTGGTGATCACATGACTCCAGGACGTTACAACTAGGGGTGAAATCTAGCAGGTTCTGACAGGTTCTGGAGAACCGGTAGCGGAAATTTTGAGTAGTTCGGAGAACCGGTAGCGGGAATTTTGAGTAGTTTGGAGAACCAGAAAATACCACCTCTGGCTGGCCCCAGAGTGGGGAGGGAATGGGGATTTTGCAGTATCCTTCCCCTTCCATGCCCACCAAGCCACATAATGCCCACCAAGCCATGCCCACAGAACTGGTAGTAAAAAAAATTGGATTTCACCACTGGTTACAACCATCATAAATACATGTTGGTTGCCAAGCGCCTGAATTCTGATCACATGATCAGGCTAATGCTATAACAATTGCATGTGCGAGGATCAGTTGTAAGTCATTTTTTCACTGCCATTGTAACTTCAAATATTCACTATGAATGGTTCTAAGTCGAGGGCTACCTGTATGTGATGGGGCAGAAATCCAATAGTTTCTGAAAGCCACCTCCGTTATATTTAATTGCATTGCTTGTATTAAAAATGTTTTCTGCAAACTGATGTCCTGCAAATTTATAGCAATAGCACTTAGACTTACCATATATATGGCTTTACAGTGCTTTATAGCCCTCTCTAAGTGGTTTTACAGAGTCAGCATATTGTCCCCAACAATCTGGGTCCTCATTTTACTGACCTCGGAAGGATGGAAGGCTGAGTCAACCTTGTCTAGTATTTCATACAGCAAACAGCTAAAATCTTTTGTGGTTGCTTTTTTCTTTCTGGCTTTGTCCTATTCTTTTTTCCACCATGTCTAATAGTTTATTGGCAGTGTTGCATGCCTTTGGAATAAGTGAAAGGGTGGGCCAGTCAGCAAGTAGAGGTTTCATATTGCAGCGGCTACTTTGAAAGACTGCAGAACATCTCAACCCAACATGCTTTTTAATTATCCACTGCACATTTTAGTAATATAGTTAAACTTTGTTGTTATAGCCACCTGCTTTCCCTCCTTAAGGTGCTGCCTGAAGCATTTTCATTATCCTGTTAGATGTCAGGGGGTGAGTTTGCATATTAATGTTTTGCAGAGCTTAGAAAAATATTGGTGCAATCAGCAAGATCTTCTTTTAGCAAGGTCTTCCCTCCCTTATTTTGACTGAAAACATGCTAAGAAAAAATGTTAAAGCAGCCTACGCCAACACATGGTGTAACCTTGTTCAATAACAAGGAAGTTATTTATTTTATTGATTCCTTAGAACAATTCATAATCTGCTTTCTTTCAAGAAGAAATTAGGATAAGCATTTTTTCAGTTACAATGAATAAGTAGGTCCTGTGGGCACATGCTTTAAAAAAACCCCTCATTTTCCATTTGCTTCTCCTGATTCAAACCACATATATTTGTGTGGGAAGTACCGATTACTCAGAGATCATTTTGTCACCTGCTCTTTGCCAACACCATTTTCCCCAGAGAGAAAACAGTGTGATTGGGGGGGGGGGGGATGAATACATTATAAGGAAACACAGAAATATATAGAAAATCAAAGCAAGTTGCTTCTTGACTAGAAATAACTCAGATTTTAAAATTCTTCCTCATTACTTCCACCCAAAGTGTTTTGTGAGGTTTTGTCACGGTGTTGGGGAGACCCCTACTGGTCATATGCAGAAAGTAAAATTCAGTTTATTATATAGTAGCGGTTTTACATGAGAAAAAAAATTATCAGAGGGTTACACTAACAATCAAATTAGAATATATATATTCTGACGAGAGCTAAATAGCTCAAAATAGATCTATAATAGTCTCCCTTTATTTTCATTTATCAGCAAAAAATGCTACACACACACACACACACACACACACACATCTATATATATATATCTATATATATCTATATATATCAGGGGCGGGTTGCCTGTTCTTCGCACTACCGGTGCGCTGCACGTGCATTGCCATGCATGCGCGGAAGCAAAAAATTGCCGAAATCTCGTGCGCACGTGCGTCCCCTCGCGAGATTTTGCTTCTGCGCATGCGCAGGAAGCAAAATCAGCCCAAAAATTCCCCCCAAAAAGATGGCGCCGCACGACAGATCGGGAATGACCGCACCGGAGTGGTCACGCGCAAATAGCACCATCTTCTGGCCGCTACCAGAACGACAGAGTGGACCGCACCGGTAGGAACCCACCACTGGGTTTTTTTTTGGGGGGGGGGAAAAGTTGCAATGAGGGATAATCTGTGCTGGGAGAATAAAATTAGTGTGGAGTCCTTGGTGTACTCTGAGTGTGGTTATTTTCTTGGAGACGTTTCACTACCCGACTAAGTAACATCTTCAGTGCTGGAGATGTTACCTAGATGAGTAATTAAATGTCTGCAAGAAAACAACCAAGCTCAGAGAACACCAAGGACTTTACATTCAAGCATGAGCTACAAACATTCTCTTTTATTAACAGAATTGCTTCTTTTCACAATTCCATTTTTTTAAAATCTACTTGGTCCTCCAAACCGGTGTTCACACATTATGAAAAACATGTTATCTAATTTTTCCCAAGTAGGACAAATGGGAACATAAATATGAATGTTCATAATATCATAGGAAAAATAGAAACAACTAATCATGCAAGCTAGGTTTGAATCTAAAGTGGGTCTTTTTAAATATTAAAATAACATAAAAAGAATAAATCTTACGTTGATTGTTTTTTTTTTACTCTCTAATTGAATTTTTATTAGGACCTATCAAGATCTGTAGAGTAGGGAGAGAGTTTGTGCAGAATCTTGCAGTTACAAGATCAAAAGCAGATTTTCATTGGATCCATAGTTGGCTTAACCATAATTTATGTAAAAAAACCCATGATTAAGTGAATTCAAATAGTTATTTATGCCATAAAACATGCCTTACATACAATATTGCCTAGATTCACAGTGTAAGAAGAACATCCAAAAAGTGAGAGTTAGTATATTCCGTAAAACAGATGTTAATGTCATCAAGACAGATTTCCTCCCTATTTTTGGACCATTTTGAATTTAATTCAAAGAAACACAAAAATAAAATATTTTAAATAAAATAAATTTAACTAAACATCTGCAATCTGCTCATGAGTATACATTACATTAATTGTTACAATTATGAAATCAAAGAATATTTGTGATGATTCTGGTATATGTTAAATTTTTGAAACACAGTTGTAAGTGGGTGTGTGTAAAACATGCCATTTGGGTTGAGGAGGTCATGGGAATGCTAGGAGTTTGTGAAAAATGCTGTGCAGGTCATGGTTGGTGCACAAGGGGGCAGCATGTCTTGGGGAGGGGGCATGGGATGCACAAGAGGTGCTGTACAGATGGGTGAAGGTGTGTAGGGGGAGTGGCACAGGTTGGGGAAGGTGCATGAGGGGTGGCTTGGCCAGGAAGGGTGTGCGGCCGCGGTGGGTTGCTCCTGGTTCAGACCAGTTCTTAGAACTGGTAGCGCCAGTGGCAGAAGGCTCCGCCCATCCACCCGGGATGCTTTTGCACATGTGCAGAAGTAGCGCGCATGCACTCGCACTTGCAAACCGGTAGTAAAGGGTTTTAGAACCCACTACTGGTGTGCAGAGCTTCCTTTCTCCTTGTTCCTTGTTCTTTCTCTTCTTTCCCTCCTGACATTCTATAATTTAGCCCATTTGAGGTACCTTTGTTGACAAGGTTTTGCCCTATGATACACCATTTCACCAATTAAAGGTTACAGACACAAGAGTTTAAGTAGGAGAAGTAGTATACAGATTTAGTTATATTTTTAAGCACTACATTGCACACAATTTTTAGAACTCTTGTCAGATAAAGCCAAGCTACTTTTGAAAAAATGTACAGCTTCCTTGCTTTGTGTCTACTCTTTGTTTGCCTTGCACAGATTTCCCTTATACAGGGAAATGTCCAGTTCCTCTAGGAAAAAATTAGGGTTCTGTCTGGTAAGTTCATGTTGTGTAAGCACTGAAAACCACAGCTAGTTTGTATTGGAAACAATGAAACAGGAAGAAAGAATTCACTTTGAACCCAACCAGTTCTAGCTCCTTCTGGTGATCATCCTCAGAAGAGAAAACACAAAACTCAGGCGTTTCTACACACGGGGAGATTTCCATTATGCCAGGCTACTCAGAATTTTATTTCAACGTGGATCATGGTTATCTAGAAGGACTGGTCCGAGGCTTTAAAGCTGGAATCTTGAGAGCTTCTGATTATGTGAACTTAGTCCAGTGCGAAACCCTGGAAGGTGAGTTGGGTTACGTTGAAGTTCAGTGTTGTGGCTTTGGGGAAATCTATCTATCTATCTATCTATCTATCTATCTATCTATCTATCTATCTATCTATCTATCTATCTATCTATCTATCTATCCATCCATCATCTATCTGTCTGTCTGTCTGTCTGTCTGTCTGTCTGTCTGTCTGTCTATCTATCTATCTATCTATCTATCTATCTATCTATCTATCTATCTATCTATCTATCTATCTATCTATCTCTATCATCTATCTGTCTCTATCATCTATCTATCAATCATCTATCTATCATCTCATTTCTGTGCTGCCCACCTTTCTCAGAGTGGGATGCTGGGCTCTGTACAATAAAATGTTAAAATATGTAACAGTATATATAAAAGTTTAAAAGTAGGCAAGAGATTAAAATTAGTTAAAAGGCAAAGGAGGGGGGACTAACCAGCCTGAAAGCTGCATGCTTCTCTGGGCTTCCCACAGAAGCCATAGAGCCATGTTTCTTATCTTCCTTTTCGGAAGGCCAGGAGAGTGGGGGCCTGCCTCCCCTCTGGGGAGAGAATATTCCATAGGGTGGGGGCAATGGCAGAGGAGGCCCTCTTCCTGGACCCCACCAGTTGGAGTTCTTTAATTCATGGAGTCTGCAACATAACTTTCCTGCCTGATTGGGTGGGATGCTGGGCTGATGTAATGGGACGAAGATGGTTCTGTAAATAACCTGACCCCGTGCCATGCAAAATTATATTATCTCTCTTAAAGAGAGGAAAACATCCTTATCTTGGCATTAGATTAAACTTTGATAAAATAATGTTGGCTATATCACTGAAATTAGCAAAATTAATACCTGGGATTATCTTTCAAAGAGATCTTTAGGTCTCAGCTAAGATGTAGGCAGAAATCACCTTGAGAAAAAAGTTGGTAAGCTTTTTGGGTTACATTATGACTTCTACTAGAATTGTGCTGCTGTTATGCAGTTGTAATAATAATGAGGATATGTACTTCTACAGTCTAATATTTAATCATAGTAGGTAGGTCCATTAGCTACATTAAGACATTACCTGAAACAAGTAGAAATAGAATTTTAGGACTATTTTTTTGAATTCACAAGCATAAACATTTCTCTGTTAACATTTTTGGCTACACTTTAGAATGTCTCGAAACTGCAACAGATTTATAGAGTTAGGGTTAGATTTTTAAGAGAAGATGCAAAAAATATGTACATATATCTAATATATGACTATATTAAACTATTGGTGGGCTGCATTCAATACTTCCAAAGGAAACTAGAATAGAGGTTCTATATAATCCATAGATGAACCTAAAGCAATTCCAGAATAATTAATACAAATGTAACAACTTAAAACAAGAAGCCGCACATGCAGGAATTCCTACTAATTTATTTCATGTGATCATGTGCATGACTAAAAATTACTGGATATGCATTATGCATGTTATATTTATGGTATTTTAAATTTCCAATGCAATTAGAGTCACTTGAATACAGCAACAGGCTCATGTTTTGAGGTCATTATAGGTTATTTCTGGATCCTGATCTTTCTGAATTCTTCAGGGCAGTCTGAGAGGTGATTAACTCCAGGTAAATCTTGCATTTAGAGTTTCATCTATGTACTATTTCTATCTAAAAAAGAAAATAAAGAAAATAAATACATTAGGGAGCAAATATGCAGGGCCTATGCCTCTGATTATTTCACATCTCACCTTTTACTGCAGGTAAGACTATAATCTTCACAATGTTTTACCAACAGATCACTGTTTTTAATTCTGCAGCCTTTTGTTTAGCATACAATCCTGATTAGTTTATATTGGCAGGCTTTAGCCTAGCAGACATAAAGTGACTGCTAGATTTAACCTTGAAAGACTGCATGATGCTAGATATCAATAAAGACATCCAGAAAATGTGTTGCTGTCATTCACAGCTGTCTGGATATTTACAGCACCAATCTAGTAGCCCAATTTCTTCACACATCTCCAACACCACCTTTTTTCTGATACATTCTGGTACATTTTTCTGATTTATTTAACATACAATTATTCTCTCTCTCTTCCTCCCCATTAAAATGAACTTCCAAAGGTTTTGATTTTTCTTAGGAAAACTCACCCACCCAAACAACAACCATTATTATGAGAATGATATTAAGGAACTGGAGCATTCAACCTCATTGTAATGGAAAGAGGAAATTACTGCTCCTGAAATTGAAGAAGCTAGTTTCCAGAAATTATGTAGAAATTTATAGAAATAAAATAAGGCATGTAAGATGATTATTGCCTACTGCGTTCCTGAAGCCTAAACATTTTGAAACATATTAAGCTCACACTCATAGTGTGCTCTGCAAGAAATCTTCACTTATAAACTATGGTGTGCTGACATGATACAATAGGTTGTGTGACTCAACATGACAGCAGCTTTGCAGTACTTTGCTCTGGTCTTGTTACATGTACAGCTTGGATTGCTGCATTTCTTTGAACTAGATTTCCCTACCTGGTTGGTTTTGATCTATACAGCTGCAATTTTTTTAAAGAAAAAAAAATCAAGATGTTCATAGTTTTCTTTTTGAAATGTTCCAATAAAAGCTGCTATAAAAATTTTACTGCTTGGGGAATAAATGAGTAGTGAAAGAATAATAATAAAAAAATTAAATTAAATTAAAAAATAATGATGATAATAATGATGATGGTGGTGGTGGTGGTGGTGGTGGTGATGACAAGAAGAAGAAGAAGAAGAAGAAGAAGAAGAAGAAGAAGAAGAAGAAGAAGAAGAAGAAGAAGAAGAAGAAGAAGAAGAAGAAGAAGAAGAAGAAGAAGAAGAAGAAGAAGAAGAAGAAGAAGAAGAAATAATATAAGATACTTGGTTGATACCTAGGATGCTGGCAGCAACCCATATCAACCATTAGCACCAGTCAATAGTATTTCTGACATATCTTTAAATGTTCAGTTGACTGAGTTTCATGTTTAATGAATAAAAGAAATTATTAAAGAATAAAAGAAATTAATAATAATAATAATAATAATAATAATAATAATAATAATAATAATAATAACAACAATAATAATAATAATAATAATAATAATAATAATAATAATAATAATAATAATAATAATAATAATAATAATAATAATAATAATAATAATAATAATAATAAGTTTATAAAACAAAAACAATTGCTCCATATCCAATATCTGAATTTATATTGGTTAGCACTTTAATGGCAAATGGCAATCCCATATAATAATTCCAATTTGGAGTATTAGGAACAATTAAAGGATATAGTCCCTGTAGTCCAACCTCCAGGAGCAGTCTAGAAATCTGAACTGAATCATTTTATGGCATACAAGGGCTGCTATCCCAAAAGGGAGTTGAATCAAGATAAGTAAGTGGATAGTATATAAATTGCAGTTAACTGAAATTGAACTCAATGTCAACTATGATTAAACTGCTTAAACTCATTCAGAATGATTGCCCCTTATATATTTAATCTGGGATACCAGATGTGAGCTGCATAATTCCAGATGGCCATTAGATGACACCTGAGTTAGACTTTCTCATTGCTACAATCTAGTGGCAGTTTAGATCTGATAGTCCTATTCTGAGAAGAGATTATAATTGCCATAGCAAGTAAATTTTTCTGGCTTATTCAAAGAATAACATTTCTATCTAATTTTCTTTAGTTAGGATCCAGGCTTTTGTAAAGCAGGATGTGGGGCTAAGAGCACATTCTGCTTTCAGATTTTGGCTTCTTAGGAGAACAACATGCCTAATAAATTATTTATTTATCTTGGTTTGGTTATACATTCTCTAATTTCTGATTTACACTTTTATCTTTTGAATTCAACAGAAACTATTGTTTGCGCCAATTGTGATTTACAAAATTTAGATTTGATTTCAAATCCAAATTTATAATCTCTAAACAAATTATGATTTGTAGCCAGGTTGGGGATTAAAACTAAACACAGGAACATTTACACTCTGGAACGCTCCCCTATCCCGAAAAGCCTACTACAATATATGATATTTAAAGTGTCTGTTGAAAATATATTCTTCACCAAAGCCTTCCCAATATAAAATGTGAAAATATTCCTTCCTACTGTTTTTTAATGAATATGTTATATTTGTTATTGAATATATAGTATTTTAGGGTATCATGATGATTAATGGTTTGAGATGCTTTGATCTAGGAAGTGTTTAAAAAATAAAATAAATATTGTGTGCAACTGTATACAAGTCATTGAAATGGGAAATCAGTATGATTTGTCACTTAATTTCTTTGAAAATAATACATTTATTGTTATTATCTTTTCAATTCTGTTTTAGACCTGAAGTTACACTTACAAACCACAGATTATGGAAACTTCTTGGCCAAGGAAACTGGTCCTCTTACGGTCTCTACAATTGATGACAAACTAAAATTCAAACTGCTCACAGAATTTCAGTATTTTAGAAATCATGCCTTTGAACCACTTTCAACTTTTCTAAATTATGTTACGTAAGTGAAGTTACTTCCTGAAATTGTGCAAGTGAGCTATGAAGAGCAGCTAAAATCTATATCTTTATAATATTGAAAAGTATAACATTTTGTTAAAAACATGAACAGATCTGGTGAATACGTGGTGGGAAACAACTAGAAAATCCTGGTGTTGTAGATTAGAGTAGGACACTCAAAAAACATTGCAAAAGATCATGGCAAAATCCTCCAGTCTGTTGCCAAGAAACCAACATGGACACGTTCATCTATTCATCAGAAGTTAAACTCAGCCCAAGGAAAATTATCTTAGAATTTATAAAAAAAAAACTAGCTATCTAATGCATACACATTCTTAAATATACTGTTGCTATTTAAATATTAGTCATGAAAATCCCTATGTTATGCTTAGTCAAATCGCTTCACAAACTGTGTGTGTTCTAGGCTAGGTAGCTTCACACTGTTGGAATGGCCAAGCAAAATACAGAACGTTTCTATCCAGAAATATTAGTTTTACTCATATGCCAGTTTAAAACATAGACTACATTATCAACAAACATTTAGCAATAGAGCATTTTTATGCTGCCACACAACTGCTAGATAGTCTTCTGTATCTCTTTGCTGTCATCTACTAGTCTTTGGAATATCTTGATACTAAGCTGGGTAGCCTTATTTAAAAATCAGAAACAGAACTGCAACTTTTTCCCCCCTAGAAATTTTTTTCTGTTATTGCAGCAATATTTCGCTCAGTAGGAAAGATGAGTCATAAAAATGGCAGAGAGTTTTTGACCTTGTTGACCTTCCTTTCTTTGTAAAAACTGGTTGCAATTTCATAACATAGAAATCACAGAGGTAGAAGAAAACTTAGCACTCACATCCTGTTCAGTGCAGGATCTGCTAGAACAGTGGTTCTCAACCTTCCTAATGCCGCGACCCTTTAATACAGTTCCTCATGTTGTGGTGACCCCCAACCATAAAATAATAAAATTATTAGGAAACTCAGGGGTGGGTTCTAACTTACCTTGCTGCCGGTTCGCTTCCTCCTGCGCTGCGTGGGTGCGGCTCGTGGGTGCGCGTGCACTTTGTGCGTGCAAGCATTCACAGTGCCCCCCCCCAATTTTTAATTGCAAAAAAAAAGTCAAAAACAAGATGGTGACGCATGCGCAGTGCCGGAAATATGGCTTCTGTGCATGCTCAGAAGTTCCCATGGTACAGATTTTTTTTTGCAGTAGTATATTTGCATGTGGGTGGACCCGCCTGGAGAAGGATAGAGGAGTGGTGTCTCGGTTCCTAAGACCATCAGAAATATGTGTTTTCCAATGATCATAGGCGACCCCTGTAAAAGAGTTATTCCACCCCCAAGGGGGTCGCGACCCACAGGTTGAGAACCGCTGTGCTAGAAAATCTCTGAAACATGACCGTTCAGCCTCTGTTGGAAAACTTCCAGCAAAAGTAAATTTATCATTTCATGTGGCTTCATGTTCCACTGGCTGACAAGTCATATAAACAGGAAGCCCTAGAATGATTATCCCCCCCCCCCGTAGCATGAGTTAGTTTTCAGAAGTGATTTAAAAATCAGTATGAAGTAGACTGAGCCCGAACTATGTCCAGAGCAGAGGTCTTCAAACTTGGCCACTTTAAGACTTGGGGACTTCAACTCCCAGAATTCTCCAGCCAGCATAGCTGGCTGGAGAATTCTGGAAGTTGAAGTCCCCAAGTCTTAAAGTGGCCAAGTTTGGGGACATCTGGTCCAGAGAATGCTGAATGCAGATCATTGTAAAAACCTGGCATTGTTAAGCAGCACCCAGGCAATCCTGAATAGTGGAATGACCACTGTTGTTATTGACGGCAGCCCCCCAACGCCACCATCACCATATTTATCATTATTTGAATTCTGAGTAGTATTAGGAGGCTGGGTCTTATTTTCATTTAAAGTTCTCACAAAGCTCTTGCCCAATGTTGCTCCCAGGGTTTGTGGGCAAATTCAAATGCAAGGACATCCAATAACTCAATACCTCTTGGAGCAGTCACAATAACATTGTGGTGCTATTATTCTCACTCTTTAGAACAGTGTTTCTCAACCTTAGCAATTTAAAGATGAGTGGACTTCAACTCCCAGAATTCCTCAGCCAGCATTCTGGGAGTTGGAGCCCACCCATCTTAAGTTTCTACGGTTGAGAAACACCCTGTAGCACGTATACAGCATGCTAGGAAGCATTGTGAGCAAGTCTTACACTATGCCCTCTAAGCATTCACGTGGTTGCCTTAGCCTTTGCCTTGGCAGTTGTAACAAGAACTCAAAAGGAGCTAAAGGCCAACAAATCTCCTCTTTCATGCCAGGCATTGGCACCATGGATTGAGGTAGACATGCTAGGGATACTTGATCACTGCATTACTGTAATGTTCTGGGCACCTGATATGGCACTTTTAGATAATACAAGATGATGACCCAATTAGGAAGTATAATATTTAGCTAACCAAGTAAAACAGTATTTGGTATGTTTGGGGCCCAAGCAGGGATGGTGGTATTTGATTATTAACATTTACTACTCGCTGTTCCACTTTAAATTGAGATAAAAATGTTTTAATGTGTCATGTTATTATTATTATGCACATATTAATTTTTAGAACAATTAGTTACCATTGTTTTGTATTACTGCTGTAACCACTCTGAATACTTGGAGATAATGAAAGTATATTAATTAATAGTTTGCATCTAAAAATTAAAGATGCAAATGCTAGGCCAAGAGACCTTGTTCATATTTCATTTGGCAAAGTTGCTTCGAGATGCTAGCATTCTGGAAACTAAGTAGAGTCAGCCTTGATAAATTACTTGGAGAACCATCTAGGAATTCCACGGCTATTGGATAGACTGAAAGTAAATAAAAGCTATTTAAAAAGCTACCCTGCTGAAGAAAACAAAGGAAAGACATTTTCATAACATTGCCAAGAAATCTGCCTGGATGCAACCACCAAGTTCAAATCAGGGTGCCTTTATCTTAGATCTTTTATTATGATGCTATGCATCCACAAGAATTCTGGGAGATCTGGCAATCTGGGAAGAAACTTCTAAAACCTCCGATTGTTTTCTTATTTATCTATTTTAGTTAAGAGATTCAGAGATGGATCTACAATTTCTTCTAAAGACCTTTCCTTGACTGATTTTAGCCTAAATACATTTCCCTTAGGCAGCTAATTTGGACTTTCATAAAAGAACAATTATGTGTTAGCTGTGTTCATTATTGCTATATCTTTACAGCACAGAAGGTTTTTTGTTCCCCTCAAATGTCAGAATAACTGACTGACTTTGAGCAACATGCACTTAGACTGGAGACCAAGAGTCATCTGTCATTATCTCTTAGGCAACTACATGACTTAGTCTGTCTCCTGAATTGCTACCAATGTTTTGGGGTCCCTTTGCTGAGAATGCCTATTGAGACAGAGTGATTTAGAACCTGTTTTAACCCCCTTCTGATTCTATCAAAGTAAAATCTGTCACAAGCCTAAAATATATGTACGGAAAAACAACATACTCCTATGTTATTTCGTGTGATAACATTTGCATACTTTTAAGGAAATACATTTATAGCAAATGATTCCCATAGTCTCTGTTGCTGTTGTTGTGTGGTGAACAAGAGCTGAAGTGGTGCAGTGGTTAAATGCAGCCACTGCAGGCTGACTGCTAATTCAGCAGTTCAGCTGTTCAAATCACACCAGGCTCAAGGTTGACTCAGCCTTCCATCCTTCCGAGGTGGGTAAAATGAGGACCCAGATTGTTGGGGGCAATATGCTGAACTCTGTAAACCGCTTAGAGAGGGCTGTAAAGCACTATGAAGCGGTATATAAGTAAAGTGCTAAAAATATATAAGTAAAGTGCTAAATAAACAAATTCTATGCATTTTGAATAAATTTAAATAGAAATGGAGCATGTTAAGCACTTTCAAGCTCCATTGAAATAAATGACTGCTGTCCAAAAATATGTGTTTTGTGTGAAAGAGAATGATGTAATGCTCATTCAAAGAAAAAACAATAGAAATTACTTGATAGGATCATTTAATAAACTAATTCGGAGACTCAAAACACGCTGACAACCTATTTGTTAGTAATTGATTTTTTTTCTGATTTGCAGTAAAAACCGGTATGTACATTTTTTTCTCCTTTGTTGACTTCTAGCAACTGTCTGGACTACTCTCTGTAGTTTTCTTGGCAAGATTTTCACAAGTGGTTTGTTATTGCCTGCTTCCTAGAGCAGAGAGAGATTGACTGGCCAAAGGTCAAACAGCTGGCTTTTGGCCTAAGGCAGGACTAGAACTCATAGACTCCTTGTTTCTAGCCTGGTGTCTTAATGCCAACCTCGCTCATACATTCAAATACTTACCTTTTAACTCTTTATAACACCATTAGCTGATTACCCGGCGTTGCCCAGGTATTTATTTATCCCAAACTTGTATCAGACAGGAAAAGGAATGAATTATATCTATAGTGTCAAATCAAATCAATTTTATTTACAGGGTTTTAAAAATATAAGGACCTTGTTCAAATCCCAGCTTCGGAACCTGTGGACAGCTGGGGGATTTAGAAGCGCCACCCTCCTGCCTCTGCCACCACCCGTTTTACCAGTAGAGTAGATTTTATGTGTATTTTTCTAACTTGCTGAGAGCAATATATAATACTGCAATTAAATAAATGTATTTTAATTGATAATTTATTTCTTAGAATATTATATTAAGTCCCTGACATCACCAATCTAACTTTCTTGTCTTATGTAAAAATGGGAAAGTCTGCATACAACTTCTCTATAATATGTATTAATTAAACTTTAAGAGGAAAAATTAAATATTTAACCCAAATGACTTATCACCCAGAGAAGGTGGCAGAGATGTGTCTTCAAACACATTGCTATGTGACTTATTAATAAGAGTCAGTAGCATGTGTCTCCTATTTATCAATATAAAGTAACATTCTCTTCCTAGACCTGTTGCTTTCCAAGTACCGTCAGCTCAGCTGCTATGGCCAGGATTGGTAAGAGTTGTGGTCCAAAATAGTTGGAGGTTGTAAGTTTCAGAATGGCTGATAGAGAGGTGAGGAAGAATGAGGATCACAAAATCCACATGCAGATAATGAAATGTAAAAAGAGTTGGACTTTCCCCACCTCTTAATGTGCTACGCTCTGCAAAATAGATTTCTTTTAGATGATATTGTCATTGTGTTTAATGTAGCATGCATTGTGAAGAAATTCTTATTTCCATTTTATCATATGATCCCTGCTTAGAGGAAAATTAACGTTCTGCTACAAAGCCCAAGATATTAGATTTAACATTAACCTGAGTCTTGGATTTTAAAATATTTTTCAGAGAATGCAATAAAACCTTTGACTGATGTTATCTTGTCATACTAGGTATAGTTATATGATTGATAATGTGATTCTCCTCATTACTGGTACCTTGCGCCAAAGACCCATAGATGAATTGGTTCTTAAGTGCCATCCTTTGGGCAACTTCGAGCAAATGGAAGCTGTCAGCATTGCTCCAAACCCTGCAGAGCTCTTCAATGCAATCTTGGTGGACACACCATTAGGTACGTCACTCAATCTTGTCATAGATTTCTAAGTATGTTCCCACGGAAGAGAACATTTCCTACTATAACTTCTTCCTTTTAAAAAAATGTGGCCCATCAAAATGAACATAATTTATTAAGCTCTGATTTACTTGGTGATTACTGCTCACATATCGTTTTAGTGCTGGGAAGGCATAAATATTAAATAGTTTTTACACATCCTTTAGCTAAGTAGATCACATGCTATACCCCTTGGTATGAATGTTTGCTTTTTATGCATTTCTTTTATTATAGTAAATCAGTTAACAGAAGAAAAATACATACAATAGTGTTAATATAATATACCCTCAAAATTAATAATAATGAAAATAAAATAAAATTAGGGTAAAGAGAAAAAAAAGAAAAACAGTCTGGAAAAATGTTTTCAATCAAAAATTCCATGACAGCATCTTCTTTCTTGCCCCTTTGTCAAAATAATCAATTTTTAAAAAATCATATGGGATTTTAAACCAGTCCATTGCTGCAAATCAGGTAGATTTATCCTTTCCATGTTATATCATGATTCTTTTAACCAGTATCATATCTGAAAAATGGAAAATGTTAATAATGATTAATTCCAAATTTAAGGGAGACAGCCAAGAGAAATATATGCCCCTTGAATAAGACAGTAATTGATCCAGCATTAATAAAATGAATCCAAACCATATGAGTTAATATCTGTTGGGTTGTATTTCCAACAGGGAAGAGTATTTGCAAACAATCCTTAATGAAAATTTTCTGGTACATCCAATATGTAGAAATCACTTTGGGAAATTGATTTACTGATCTTATTTTAAGATGGTAAGAACCCAATTAACTTTACTTAAAGGGTGCCTTCACAGATTTATTTTACACAGTACGGTCGAATTCAGTACTGAGTATTTCCTTTCGTCTTCTCCAGTCATACAGAGTTTTTAGCACTTTCAGCATTTCCTATAGTTGCATCGCGATAATTTGATTTACTGTGCAAAAAGAGGGGTGGGCGTACCAGGGGTGAAATCCAGCAGGTTCTGACAGGTTCTGGAGAACCGGTAGTGGAAATTTTGAGTAGTTCAGAGAACCGGCAAATACCACCTCTGGCTGGCCCCAGAGTGGGGTGGGAATGGAGATTTTGCAATATCCTTCCCCCAGGAGTGGGGAGGGAATGGAGATTTTGCAGTATCCTTCCCCTGCCATGCCTACCAAGCCACACCACACCACATCTACCAAGCCACGGCCACAGAACTGGTAGTAAAAAATTTTTGGATTTCACCACTGGAGCCAGTGGTGGGTTCCTACCGGTGTGGTCCACTATACCGCACCGGTAGGGGCCAGCCGATGACGTAATTTGCATGCGACACCGGTCCATCGTCTTCACCGATCCGTTGCGCGTTGTCATCTTTTTTCCAGAATTTTGGGGCTTTTTTTGCTTCCTGCGCATGTGCGGAAGCAAAATCTCATGAGGGGACGTGCGCACGTGAGATTTTGGTGTTTTTTGCTTCCGCACATGCGCAGAAGCAAAATCGTGTGAGGGGTGTTAATATATTAGCAGAGTATTCCTTGTGTTACCAAGGTTGTGCATACAGAAACGTTTAGATTGAGATCAGTTGTGAATAAGTACTCAGCCACACACAGATACACTAACTTGAATTAAAGTTTACTTTTGAGAAATAGCATGTTCCTATAAACAGTCCAAAGTCATACACTTAATAGTCATAATGACAATCCAAGTATTATCCAGTACAAATACATTTTAGCTATAATACATAACTACAACACAGAGAGAAATGCAGAGCATACATACTCTAGGCCTTGCTCTAATGAGAAGCAGAGACTACACACTGAGTAGCAGATACTACACTAAGTAGTAGAGACCAAAGACAAACAGAGAGGGACTCCCAGAGAAATAAGCTGTGAACTCTAGCTCCCTCTTGTGGCAGTCTGCAACACCTCAGCTAAACAGACATATCTGTTAAAGGCTAGACATATATTGTTCTATCCAATATTAGTTATGGTCAGAGACCTAACATTCTCCCCTTTGGGTAGATCAATATATAATACCTTACATCTTTAAACCATAGTTTTCACAACACTCTTTGTGTTTAATTGCACCTTGCGCTTTAGTAAAATGATCTGCAATATTCTGTTCAGTCATGCAGTATTCCAACTTAACCATTTTATTTTGAACACATTGTCTAACATTCAGATATCTCAAATCAGTATGTTTCGACCTTGTTTTCACAGCTAAACTATTAGCCATACTAATGGCAGATTGATTGTCTTCATACACAATAAATGGCTCCTGTACAGTAATTCCTATATCCTTTAACAATTGTTTATAATACACCAATTCTGTACACATTAATGATAAACTCGAGAATTCTGCTTCCATAGTGGATAAACTAATATGTTGTTGCCTAATAGATTTCCACCCTATTAAAGCATTACCCAACATTACCACTATACCTGATGTTGATTTGTGAGTCATTGCATCAGTAGCAAAACTTGCATCAGCATATGCAGTTAACACTAATTCATTTCTCGGTTCTAAATATAAAGAATAATGTATTGTGTGCTTTAGGTATCTAAGTATTCGTTTAGCTGCTTGCCAATGCCTTTCATTTGGTTCAGCATTATATCTAGCCAGTTGATTTACGCTGTAAGATATATCTGGTCTAGACCAATTACTCAAATATGAGAGACTACCAATTAGAGACTGATATATCTCCTTATCAAACACAGGACATTTAGTATCACTATTTGTAAACCCCTGATCCATTGGTGTCTTAGCAGTTTTACAATTCTCCAGGTTATATCTTTTTAACAATTGGCTAATCTTCTTAGCTTGCGAAATTTTTAATCCTCTATTTGTCTTCATTATATCAAGACCCAAATAATGTTTAATTTCTCCTAAATTTCTAATCTTGAACTTTCTTTGTAATTCAGAAACAATATCATTTGCCTCTTGTTCAGTCTTTGTTATAATCGCTATATCATCTGTAAATAATAGCAACAGAGAAATCAAACCATCTTTCTCTCTCCTAAATAAACAAGGATCAGCTATACCAGCTTTAAAATCCATGGAAACTAATTCTTTTACAATGCATTTATTCCATTCATAACCTGATTGCTTTAAACCATAAAGACTTTTCTTTAATTTCCAACAATCATTTTTTCTATCATCTTTTAAACCTAATGGCTTTTTCATATAAATGGTATGTTGTAATGGTGCATGTAGATATGCAGTTTCGACATCTACATGATTAATTATGCATTTATTTTTAGCTGCCCAAACTAATGCTCCTCTCAATGTATTTGCTCTCAGACTAGGTGCAAATACCTCATCATAATCCTTATCTGATTGAGCAAATCCCTGAGCAACTAATCTTGCTTTATGGGTAACAGTGCCATCCACACCAGTCTTTAATTTATACACCCATCTGCAACCTATTGCACGCTCACCTGGTGGTAACTTTACATCTTCATATACCTCAAGATCCTTTAAAGATTTTAATTCCTTATTCATAGCTTCCTGCCAAGCTACCTGTTCCTTTGTTGGATACAGCTTAAGTTCATTATAATTAGACGGTTCCACATTAATCTGGCATACAATACTTGCCTGATATCTATCAGGTGGACGTCTCTCCCTAGTTGACCTCCTAGGCAATTTGGTACAAGTTGTTGTAATTTCCTCTTCCTTTTCCTCCCCTATCGATGTATCTTCTACATCATCCATAGATGGTTCCTCTATTGAGGATTCTTTCACTATCCTATCATCAGTACTATTCTTATCAGAATCATCAGGAAACAATGGATCCTCAACAACGATACTATCTTGTTCCTTGTATTCCTGTTCCAGTTTACTCCATCCAACATGCTCAAGGAATTTAGCACTTGCACTACAATATACTCTAGTAGTACCTGGCTCCCAGAATCTAAATGATCTATGATTAGATTCATACCCTACAAAACATAATTTCCGTGCTCTATGTTGTCCCTTTTGCCTTACTTGTGTGGGAATATGCACCCATGCTGGTGCACCAAATGTATGCAAATAACTAAGATTTGGTTTCCTACCATACCAACGAGTAAATGGCAATTCACCAGTTGTTGCATTCACTACATTGTTCAAAACATGGTTAGCACACATTATAGCTTCACCCCAGAGCCTCTCTGGTAAACCAGAATCTGAAATCATGGTTCTAGACATAGCCTGTAATGTCTGACCTCTACGTTCAATATGCGCATTATGTTGTGGCCGAAAAGGAGCAGAACGCTTATGTTCAATACCAGCTCTCTTTAGCATATCTTCAAATCTCTTATTGGTAAACTCAGTACCATTATCTGTTACTAAACTAACCAGTTTCTTATTCATTTTTCGTTCAACAAACCTTAACCAGTTTACAAAATGCTGGTATGTTTCTGTTTTTGTTTTCATCAGATAACAGAAACCATATCTAGAAAAATGATCAACTATGCTCAATATATAACAGGCTCCACCTAAACTGGGTTTCTTAGGGCCAATGAGATCAGCAAATACAACCTCTAATGGTTCCTTGGTTTTAAATCCATTTAACCTGTTTGCAGGAATTACCTTGCTCTTTTCCTGATTGCAAACATTACAATTTAAATATCTTGCACAAGGTTTTAATTTTATACCATTAGATAACTCAACAGTTTTCTTTAAAATTTTGAAATTTAAATGTCCCATACGTCTATGGAGCAAATGAATACATTCATCATGAGGCTTCCTATTTTCATAAACTGAATTGGCCTTATTTAATGGACTATCATGGATAATGTATAAGCCATCATGCAATCTTGCAGTAACTTTTTTACCTTGTTTTTCAATTAAACATTTATCTCCCTGAAAAGTTACCACAAACCCTGCTTTTACCAATTCTCTCACAGATAGTAAGTTATTTTTAAGGTTAGGTACATATAACATTGGTAAACTTTCATTAATACATGAACAATATGCATTACCTTCTCCAGATACTCTCAATTTCCAGCCATTTGCTAATGATACATGCTGTTTACTTTCAGTCATATTAACAAATCTCTCTTTACTTTTAGTTATACACTGAGATGCTCCACTGTCTATTATCCAGATATCATGGCTTACATTTTTATTTGTACTTGATATAGCTGCACTAACATCATTATAATCTCTCTGCATATTACTAGCATTCTGCTTTTTACCCTTTTTACAGAATCTGGCTATATGACCTTTAGCCCCACAAGAATAACATTTCCTAACAATATAGGCAGTTGAAGACCGTTGTTCTTCCTGTGGTGGTTTCTCTCTCAGTTGTTTTCTATCTTGCCTTCTTCTAGACTCTTCTAACAGTCTTCCTATTATGCCAGTCAATGTCAGTTCATCTCTGGTCAAAACTTCCAGTGAAGACACATAATCATCATAAGAGTCATCCAAAGAAGAAAGAATAATATAAACTTGATGCAACTCTGAGAAAATCAGTTCTTTTTCATGTAGCTCTTGTAATGTTCTCTTCATAAACTCCAAATGAGCTAACATGTCACCACCTTTTAACAAACGTGCTCTGAACAGTTTACGTGTAAGGTGTATGTGCGCACCAACACTATCACGAACATAAAGTCTCTTTAAGGTACTCCAACACTTGGCAGCAGAATCTTCACCATGAATATGGACCAGTTGCTGATCACTCAGTGTCAGTCCAATAATACTAAGAGCCTTTTCATTATCCCGGTTAAAGTCAGCTATTTTCTTCTTATCTTCATCATTTGTTCGATCCCAAGCAGTTATATCAGGTGGATTATTAACCACAGTCCATAATCCTTCTTTACGCAAAAGTAAGCTGCACTTCATAGACCAGGAAACATAGTTAGTTCCATCTAACCTGGTTATCAGGGATAAGCTAGTTGACTGTTCTTGTGCCATTGTTAATTTAACAGTAAACCACAAGTTAGCTGTCTGAGTATGAAACTGAATATTCACACTAACTCTCAATATCTCTCTGGGCCCATAACCAGTGTTAATATATTAGCAGAGTATTCCTTGTGTTACCAAGGTTGTGCATACAGAAACGTTTAGATTGAGATCAGTTGTGAATAAGTACTCAGCCACACACAGATACACTAACTTGAATTAAAGTTTACTTTTGAGAAATAGCATGTTCCTATAAACAGTCCAAAGTCATACACTTAATAGTCATAATGACAATCCAAGTATTATCCAGTACAAATACATTTTAGCTATAATACATAACTACAACACAGAGAGAAATGCAGAGCATACATACTCTAGGCCTTGCTCTAATGAGAAGCAGAGACTACACACTGAGTAGCAGATACTACACTAAGTAGTAGAGACCAAAGACAAACAGAGAGGGACTCCCAGAGAAATAAGCTGTGAACTCTAGCTCCCTCTTGTGGCAGTCTGCAACACCTCAGCTAAACAGACATATCTGTTAAAGGCTAGACATATATTGTTCTATCCAATATTAGTTATGGTCAGAGACCTAACAAGGGGTGTGCACGCGTAGCTGGCATGCATGCACAAAAATGGAGATGTGCGCGCAGTGCACTGGTAGCAACTTCGAGAGCAACCCGCCCCTGACTGGAGCATACATATTTGCAATCTAAATAGGTCTCTATGTGAGTTTGGTGACATATGAACCAAAGCTACCTTCAACTGAGTCAGATCACTACAGTCTACTCCAATAAGGGCACCCTTCTGAAATCAGGCACTTCTCCCAGTGTCTCAGCTCGCATGCCGATTGCTAAAAATTCCCAGAATTAAAAGCCATACATCTGGATGTTGCAAATTGAGGTGCTCTAACAACAATCGTTCTCCAAGATTTCAAATCTGATATTCCAATCACGGAACTTGAAAACTTTTCTATCACTTTTCCTAACCCATTCTGCAATGATAACCATCATTTGAGAATCGTCTAGGTTTCTAGAGGCAGTTGAAACAACTCACAGTTCATAGATGAGCTGATGGAATATATCAATCTCTTGCGAATTGTCACAGAATACTCACTACCAACAACTAATTCTACACAGGGCTACCAAGGTGTTATAGAACCCAGGAATAGGTTAACAGGTAACAGGAGGATAGTTTGGCATCACCGTCCTCGCTGAGCAACTGAGTGAAAAAGCTGTCTAGCATAGTAACAGGGGCAGGACCCGAACAGTTTCTGACAGACTCAGTCCAATCACAGAGCAGATGGATTTAACCCATTCCTGGATGCTAGATCCACCTTGAGGGAGAATGGTCTAGGTTTCTTAAAAACAACTATATTCAGACCTTGTTTCTGGAATTGGCAATGTGCTGCCAACACCCTAGCCACTATAAAACTTATCACTTTCTTATAACAATGTCATCAACAACAATAACAAGAGCCAGCCATAGTGAGCTAATATTTCAGAAGGGCATACCAGGAAGCTATGGCTATCATTTACAATTTTAATTTTGACACAATTCTTCTGGGGATTTAACATTAACATTAACATTGTTCCATAATCATGTCAATGAAATAAATTATGATGATGATGTCACTTTTCCTATTTTCTCTTCTATTTTTTCATAATTAGAAAAATGGCTTAGCATTTGAACATGTTTTTAAAAATTTAATAAATGCACTTTTTTGAAATTTGGTCTATAGTTTAAATATTACTCTTTACAGCTGATTTTTTTCAAGATTGCATATCTGAAAATGACCTGGATGAAATGAATATTGAACTCATGCGCAACAAACTATACAAGGTAAACCCCACTTGAATTCTATTGAATTCTGTTGCATAGAGAAATCTATACAAATTAAGAGTACTAAAATAAGTGGCAGATTTATCACTGGTATAATGTAAATATAGATAAAAGATTAGTACAAATAAGATAGATATATATTACTGGCAGTGGCAAAAAAACCAAAGATACTTTGTGACTTCTGTTCTACGTTATGATATTATCTGTCACACACAAAGCCATTCAGTTCAAGAATAGGATTCAACATATAGAATTTAGGCAAGTTCAGATGCAAGGACATGTGGAGAAGACAGAATGAGTATGTCTTTGGTCTACTCTATAACATATTTTTCTGACTATATTTAAATGGAAACTTTCAAATCTCTCTGTTGCCAATAGACAAACAATCATTGTACATTAAAAGACATCTAACTACGTAAAAGGTATCAATAACTTTCTGGGGGCTAATCTATGCAGGTTTGCTCACGTCTAAGCCCTTCTGACTTTAGTGAACTTATATTTTTGCACGAGGTTGCAAAAGTCATCCCAAGAACTTTTTGCTGTGCATACAGAGAACAAAGTAATTCTTCCTCTATCTTCATCATCACATCCAAGTTGATTCAACTGGCTGGATGTTTGAGGAATTCTGGAGTTGAAGTCTACACATCCTAAAGCTGCCAAGGTTCAAAAACACCGGGCTACACTACACATTCTTAATTTAACACTAAATGTTTCCTCCAGAGTGGACACAGCTTTAAAGATCAGAGGATAGGCTGTCTACATACAGCTCTGTTTTCTAACATTTGACTGCAAATCCCATGCCCTGACATCACTCTGTCTAATGGTAAGACTTTTCCTCTAGGGTTGCTGTTACAAGAAGCAGTCAGATGATGTTATTTTATTTATTTATTTATTTTGGTATTCTTATATGCCGCCCAACTCCCGAAGGACTCAGGGCGGCGTACAACAGAGAAAAAATACAAGAATAACCAAATATTAAATATTAATTAAAAACAAATATAAAAATTTAAAAACACAGTATAAAAAACATCGAACAACCATTCAACAACCATACATACTTGGGGGTGAGCTCGAGTGGATTAAGCTCTACCCCCAGCCTGCAGGAAAAGCCATGTCTTAACGGCTTTTCGGAAGGCCAGCAGAGTGGGGATAGTTCGGGTCTCTGGGGGAAGTTGGTTCCAGAACGCGGGGCCTGCCACAGAGAAGGGTCTCCCCCTAGGGCCCGCCAGCCGGCATTGCTTGGCCGATGGGACCTGGAGGAGGCCAACTCTGTGGGCCCTAATCGGTCGAAGGGAAGTATGAGGCAGAATGCGGTCCCGGAGATAGCCTGGTCCTAAGCCATGAAGGGCTTTAAAGATGGTGATCAACACCTTGAATTGGACTCGGAGACCGATGGGCAACCAATGCAGCTGGTGGAGTATAGGTGTCACGTGGGTGTACCTTGGCACACCCACCACAGCACGCGCAGCCGCATTTTGCACCAACTGAAGTCTCCGGATACTCTTCAAGGGTAGCCCCATGTAGAGCGTTGTTGAAATCTATTCAGCAATATTTCTAGTTATTAAGTAGAAACCAAGATTTCCAAATTCAACTTTTATTTTAATATTGATCTTATGCAATATAGTTTGGGATGAAATTCAGGTGAGCTAGAGGAACAGGCAAAGAACATATCCTCTAGACTCGTGATGGAGAACCTATGGCACGCGGAGGCCATATCTGAGGGCACGTGAGGCATTGCCCTATGTCAGTTCCAGCATGCATGTGTGCATTGTCCAGCTGATTTTCGGCCTTCCGGAGGGCAAGGGTAGGCCTGGAAGCTTTCCTAAAGCCTGGGGAGGGCGAAAAACGGCCCAAAGGGCCTACTGGAAATCCGGAGGCTTCAGTGAGGCCTGTGTGCTAGTAGCAATCACGTCAAATCAAATAGAAAGCAAACCAGAGAGATGCATCCAGTTCTCCTCAGTGTCTTGCTCTACAAAAACCTATATGAGTTACAAGTTTAATGGTAGAAGAAACACAATCTTACTTTTATCTGCAGTAAACAATATAATGTGTTCATATTTTTCCTATTGTCCTGGACTTGCATCAAAATTAAAAACTCCAGTTAAATCCTATTTGTGATCTTTCAAAGAGGGTTTTTCAAATAAATGTGTTATTTTTCTGTTCTATTTTCTAGTCCTATCTTGAGGCCTTTTATGCATTCTGCAAAAAAGGTGGTGGCACTACAGCAGATATAATGTGTCCTATTTTAGAGGTAAGAAAAATTTAATATTTCTTCTTTAGATCTCATCTATCACCTTAGCCATCCTAGAACATAAAATAAATGGGTTGGAAGGAACCTTGGGAGGTCTTCTTGTCCAACTCCCTGCTCATGGCAGGAGAGTCTATATCATTCCAGACAAATGGCTGCCCAGTCTCTTCCTGAAACCTCCAGTGATGGAGCATCCGCAACTTCCAGAGGCAAGTTGCTCAGATTAAATGTTCTCACTGTCAGGAAAGTTCTCCTTAGTTTTAAGTTGAATCTCTCTTTAATGATTTTCCACCTGTAGCTTTTTGTAATGCCCTCAGGCAGCTTGGAGAATAAGTTGACTCTGTCTTCTTCTGTGACAGCCTCTCAAGCAGGGGTGAAATCCAGCAGGTTCTGACAGGTTCTGGAGAACTGGTATCAGAAATTTAGAGTAGTTCGGAGAACCGGTAGCGGAAATTTTGAGTAGTTCGGAGAACCGGCAAATACCACCTCTGGCTGGCCCCAAAGTGGGGTGGGAATGGAGATTTTGCAGTAGCCTTCCCCTGCCACGCCCAAGCCACGCCCATCAAGCCGCACCATGCCCACCAAGCCACGGCCACAGAACCAGTAGTAAAAAAAAATTGGATTTTACCACTGCTTCAAGTATTGGAAAATTGTATCAGATTTCTCCTAAGCCTTCACTTTGTTAGACGAGACATACCTAGTTCTTGCAATCATTCATGGTTTGGCCTCCAGATCCCTTATCATCTTTGTTGCTCTTCTCTACACTCTTTCTAGGGTTTCAGCATTTTTTTCTATCTTGGTGACCAGAACCATTTTTAAGCCACAGCATGCAGTACACTTTTGCATTATTATATTCAATTACCGTATTTTTCGGAGTATAAGACGCACCTTTTTACCCCCCAAAAGAGGGTGAAAACTTGGGTGCATCTAATACACTGAATGTAGCCCCAGCGAATGGAGCCAGAACATGGAGCATGGATTTAACTAATAGATGATAGAGCTCATACTATTGTTGATCCTATAATTTAATATCCTGTGAACATAGTCTATACGAATTCACATTAATGTATATCTATTGGACAGAAGAAGTTGGACAAAAATGTATTAATGAAATAAACGTACAAGAATGCATTACATTAAGGGGGAAGTGCTTGCAAAAAAGAAATATACAAAAATGTAACATTAGGCAAAATTGCAAATAACATCTGTTTGGAACAATGTGCAAAAATGCATACATATTGTTATGTTTTTTTAAAAAGAAA